>NFZR01000057.1:0-110873 GCA_002165215.1 Fusarium pininemorale | reverse complement strand
ACCCTAACCCTAACCCTAACCCTAACCCTAACCCTAACCCTAACCCTAACCCTAACCCTAACCCTAACCCTAACCCTAACCCTAACCCTAACCCTAACTACTTTTAAGGAAAAGAGTAAGTTTACTATTATTAACTTAAATAAGGATAATAAGCTTTTAACTTAGGCTTTTTATAAGATATATTTCCTAGCTTTTACTTACCTAAAAGCTATACTAACCTTATATCTTTTAATTAAAAGCTAAATATATTTACCCTTACTGCTTTTAATACTATAAGCTTCTTTACTGCTATATAGTCCTTTATATAGGCCTTTACTAAAAGTAATACTATCCTAGCTCTTATTAAAAAGGAAGGCTTATAGTATTAGCTTTATTTCCTTAATAGTATTTATAAAGTTATAATTACTAATATAGTCTTATATAAAGGCCTTATAGGCTATACTAACTATTATATAATAAAATATAAATATAAGGTAATATAAGTCTAACCTTAATACTTTATACTATATCTAGCCTAGTAACTAACTTTATAACCTAGTAAAGGTATAATAGTTCTTATTACCTATAAGTTATTAGTAGTATTTCTTAAGTTAAAGTATATAGCTACTAATAAAAAGTAAGCTAAAGCTAAGGGTATATATATAAATAGGCCTTTTACTTAATAATATATACTAACCTTTCCCTAGAAGCTTATAGTCTTAAAGATATAGGCTATTAGTAAATTTTATATTATAGCCTATAAGGTTATTAAGAAAGTCTTTAACCCTTAGGTATAGGGATTACCTTAGATATTTAGCTACTAAGCAGGAGGTCTTTATAAAGAGGTCTAGGGAGTTTAAAGTAGCTTTTTTTAGTATATTTAGTATAATAGTAAATAAAGGTAAATATCTAGGCTATTTCCTATAGCTAAAGATAATATTATAACTTTAATATAGCTATACTCTTAGAACTTTATATACTATTTAGTAATATAAAAGCTAATAAGGAAAGGTATATAATATATAATAAAAAGATATAGTAAAAGTAATAGGTATACCTACTTACTTACCTAGGCCTATAAGGCTAAGTTAAGTATTATTAGTTTAATTTTATTTATAAATCTTATAGTAAGTATAGGTCCTGGAGTTATATTTTAAGGACTTAGAGGTAGTTAGTTTACTAGGCTATGTATCTAAGTTATAGCTAATATAGTTATATTATTATATTCTATAGCCTATATACTATACTCTTTCTCCTTTACTTACCTTATAACCCTTTTTCTTTTACTTACTTCTCTTTATACCTTATAGTAACTTAAGAAAGTATAAACTTACTGCCCCTATATACCTACTTATAGTATATTTCTATACCTTTAACCTATACTATATATACTTTACTAATATTTATATTTATATAGTTCTTACTAACTATAATAGCTTTAAAGTATCTTTAAAAAGGTTTATTTTAAGTAGGTACTATTACTAAAATATATAGCCTTTTCTATAAAATAAAGCAATACCTAGCCTTCCTAAAGTTTAGTATTATTACTTTTCCTTATAATAAGCTAAATAATCTTATTTTTAATAGTAGTAATAGGGCACTTTTATTATATAAGGTAAATATTATAGGTATAGCTACTTTTATTTAAATTTATAAAAAGTAATATAAAGATTATAAAGCTAACTAATAGTATTAGCTTAAGCTTTTCTTTACTAGGGTACTAAGCTTTTATACTAAAGATATTAGTAAGTTACTAGATAAGCTAAATAAGGGGACCTTTATACTAGCCTAGGAGTATAATAAAATCCCTAACCCTAAAAAAGAAATAGATAATAAGATAGAACTATAGGACTAGTAGTAGTTCTTGTATTTTTAGGTATACTTAGATATAATAATATAACCTAAAAGGATATAAAAGTTAAAGGGTATATTATTTTACCTATTTACTAAGTAGTCTCTGGGTTATAGCTAATATAAAGTTCTTATAGATATTAGCTTTTAGGGTTTTAGCTATAATACTAGTAGGGTCTAGGCTTAGGGATAGGTAGCTATATAGTAGGGTCTAGATACTAAATACTTAGGATAAAAAGGTAATACTTTTAGGCCTATAGTAGTATAAAGGTATACTTATACTGCTAAGATATTTAACCTATAATACTATATTATTTAATTATATAAAAGATATTCCCTCTTTAAAGTATTATATTATAATCCCTACTATACTAATAGTAATTCTAGTAAACTATTATATTAAGCTAGAATATAAATTAGTATACTATTAAAAGTAAGGTAATAGCTTTATAATAATAATATCCTTAATAGGTTTAACTAAAGGCTTTAGTTATATATATAAATATTAATATTTACTAAATAATAGCTTGGATAAGAAAGGGTTAGTAGCTAGGTTAAGTTAGTAATTATAGGGCCCTGGCTAATTACTACCTATATAGTTCTAAATAGGTTCTGTAGTATTTTAGGCCCTATAATGCCTAGGTAAACCCTTATTAACTAACTAGCTAAGAAGCTATAAAGTATACTAAATACCTAATATTAAAGGTACTTAGTAAATAGTACTTAGATATAATATATTAGCTTATAGTAGTATTAAGTAAAAATATACTAAATTTAAAAACTAATTAAGCAGAAAGAGTTATAACTTAAAGTATTAAACTAATAGATTTATAACTAAGTAAAGGAAGCTTAAAAGAAATTATAAATATAAAATCCTAATAATACTATTATAGTATTGCTTACGTACTAATAGTTTATATTAATAGCTAAGGTTTATATATATAGTAATTATAATGTATTAGCTTAGTAAAAGGTACTTAGTTTTAATATATTAGTAAAGGCTTAGGATTTTATATTAGTAATAAGGTTTTTTTATTAAAGGCTACTTAAGTGCTTTACAGTAATAGTAATATACTATTTAAGACTGCTTCTTTAACCTTAATAAAGCTAAACCTCTTTTCTTATAATCTATAGAGTAAGGCTAGAGGGAACTTATTATTTTATTAGTTAGTTAATAGGTTCTAGCCTAATGTAGTAAGGTAGCCTCTTATTTAGTAGGTTTATACATAGCTATAGTATAGGGTAGGGGCTTTTTAAGTACTTAGTTTACTATTTAGCTTACTTTATATTTATATTAAATATAAAACTAAAGTAAAAGTTAAAGTATTTTAATTTTTAATTTTTTTTTTTTTTCTTTTTTATTTTATTTTTCTTTTCTTTAGGCTATATATATAGTTAATATTTTATCTATAGTTATTAGTAAGTATTATCTTTTATACCTTATTATAATAAGGTATTTTCTTAGCTATATTACTAACTTTAACAGGGCCCTGGATAGGGTTAGAATGTCTAATATTAGTATTATAATCTATATAGTACTTAGATCTAGCTAACTATAGCCTAATTTAAAAACAGGGCTATCTTTATATTAAGTAATAGATACTGCCTATTTCTATTTAGTATAAACTAATCTATAGTATACTTTTAATTATAATTACCTTATATTACTAATAGTACTTTTAGTAACTTTACCCTTAGTAATATCTTCTTAATATACTTAAGTAAGGCTTTTTACTTCCCTTACCTTAATAACCTTTACTATAGCTTCTTTTACTTTAATAACCTCTTTTTTCTTTCCTTTAGTATAGCTTCCTATACCTTTATAACTAATAATCTACGTTATAGCTTCTCTTTCTAATGCACTTAAGTATATAAGACTGTTTCCCTTACCTTTATAACCTATACTATAGCTTCTCTTTCTAATATACTTAAGTATATAAAACTATTTCCCTTACCTCTATAACCTATGCTATAGCTTTTTTTTCTAATATGCTTAAGTATATAAGACTACTAAGCTTTTCTTACTTTAATAACTAATAACCTTTACTATAGCTTCTTTTCCTAATGCGCTTAAGTATATAAGACTGCTAAGCTTCCCTTTTACTAATAACCTTTATTATAGCTTCTCTTCTTAATATGCTTAAGTATATAAGATAGCTAAGCTTTTTTTACTTTAATAACCTATACTATAGCTTTTTTTCCTAATATGCTTAAGTATATAAGTATTAAGTAATCTCTTTTTTTAATAATCTTTTTTATAATTACTTCTTTTCTTAATATACTTAAGTATATAAGATAGCTAAGCTTTTCTTACTTTAATAACCTTTACTATAGCTTCTTTTCTTAATATACTTAAGTATATAAGTATTAAGTAATCTTTTCCTTTAATAATCTCCTTTATAACTGCTTCTTTTCCTAATATACTTAAGTATATAAGTATTAAGCTTTTCTTACTTCTATAACCTATACTATAGCTTCTCTTCCTAATATGCTTAAGCGTAAAAGAAAGCTAAGCTTACCTTACTTTAATAATCTCTTTACTTTATAATAGCTTTCTTTACTTTAATAACCTTTACTATAGCTTCTCTTTTTAAGTACAATTAGCTTAAATAATAAAAAGCTAATATTAAGTAATAATAAGTTAGTAACTTAATTAATACTCCTATCTTAATTAATATAAATAATAAAAATTAATTTAACTTAGACTATAAGGTTATAAGGTTCTGGTATTCTTAAGGTAAAAGGCTATTAAGTATTATACTATAGCTAAGAAAGATATTAAGGCTAAGATTACTAAGTAATAAAAGGTTATAGCTTAGTATAAGACTTAGTCTCTTTTTATTATAAAGTAGCCTATATTTACTAAGTTAGTAATTATATATAATACTATACTAAGTAAAACTTTATATATTAATCTTACCTAAGAGCCTTTTAATAGTTTTAATTTCTTAAATAAAGAGATTATAGTTTTAGCTAAGCTAGTACTATTAATACTAGTTAGGTATATTATTAATATTTAGAATTCTTAAGCTACTATTACTAAGTAGCCTACTAATAGTAACCTTATTACTACTTTACAGGAAACTATTTTTATTTATAAATAGAAGGAGCCCTTACTATATATTATATATAGTTTATTAGGTTAGTACTATAATAAGTTAAAGAAAGCTTTTTTAATCTTTAGAAGTAATTCCTTATTACCTAACTATAATATGCCTTTCTTTACAGTGCCTAAATATTAGTATAATAATACTATAGTAAAGAAAATTAAAATAGAAGCTTATAATAGTAATATAAAATCTATTAAGATAAAAAGCATTAAGTAATATAGCTTTAATAATAATAAAGGTAGTAGTAATAGAAATATATGCCTTATTAAGTAAAAGAGAAGCCTAGTATATAGTTAATCCTTAAATAATAAAAAAAACTTTAATAAAAAGGATATTAAGAATATTAAAAAGGAAAGCTACTTAAGTCCTATAAACATTTCTTTTATTAAGTAATATAAGTTATATACTAATAAAGATAGTAAAAAGGAATATAATAATAATAATAAGGAATACTAAGGCCTTCCTAACCTAAGTAATAATAAGGTGTTTTATAAAGCTAATACTAATAAAGTAAAAAAAAATAAAAATATTAAATTATTACTACTTATATTATATTAGCTACTATAAAAAGATATATCTTTAAAAGCTATCTTTACTACTTTAAAAAAGGCAGCTATAATTAATTTAGCTAATAAGGATTTAAGTAATATATTTAGTATTTTAAAGAATAATTTCTTTACTTTAATTAAAACTAAAAAAGGCCTTTTACTATCTATCTATAAGCTTTAGCTAGTATATAGTAATAATAAGCTTATATAAAGCTATACTTTAAATATACTATTACTATTCTAACCTTACTATTAGGATTTACTCCTTAGCTTAAAGAGTATCCTTAAGGGCTTAGGTAAATAAGGTTATATAAGTAATAATAAGAGTATATACTCTTCCTTCCTAAATATCTTTTTTCTTTCTAGAGATAAGTACATTGCTTTATTACCTATAAAATAAATATAATAAAGTAAAGAGCAAGCTAAGGCTGCCTGGCCTTCTAAGCGTAAAGTCTTATAGGATAGGACTGCTGCTAAGATTAGCTTTTTTAAAAAGAAGCTTTATTTTATACCTCCTTACTAGGCTATTATACCTAAGGTAATAATATTACTAAGGCTTCTGCCTAAAAACTAAATACTACTACTTCTAAAGGGAGCTTAATAGCTTTAATAAGTAAGTTACTTCTTTTATATTAAGGTATATATACTAACTAATATCCTAGAAAAAGATTTTATACCTTTACTATCTATCCTTAATAATACTACTGTAAGTAATACTGCTATAAGATAAGAAATACCTATAAAAATTATTATAAGGCAACCTCCCTGTATTAATAATATAGTAAATATAGTAGAGTCTAAAGATAAAGTTAAGAAGAAGCTCTAGGAGTAATAGTTAAAGCTAGGAATAGATAAGTACTAAACCAAGCCTTTTAAAAAGGAAATTAAGCCCTTAAGGGCTTCCTTCTTAATATAAATACTTAACTTTATCTATAAGCTTATTATCTTTAAGTATAATCTTAAAGTTATTAAAAAAAAAGATAATTTATTTATATAAACTGTAAATTATATAATACTTTAATAGCCTCCTTTTTATAAATCTCCTTAATTGGCTTACTTACTTATAGGTATAATGTAATAGCTAACTACGTAAATTATACTTAGGCTAATATAACTACCCTTTTTTCTTTATAACCCTGCCTATATAACTTTACCTTTTTAGTACCTTTTTCTTTACCTCTACCCCTTAAAATAACTACTTAGGCTTCTAGCTTATTTATCTCCCTAAGGAAGCATTATATACTATATATTTACTGTATTACTAGCTAGGCCAGTGCCTAAGGGAAGATATTATACTATAAGTATTTTTTATTATTACTACCTTAATAATCTAAGGCCCTATTAATATAATATAAGCTATAAAACTATTACCTTGTATTTAATACTATACCCTGCTAAGCTAGAACTAAAAACGCCTGCTTACTAAACTTATAACTGCTTTAAAAGCATAGACTAAATAATTAATAAGATATTAAACTTTATATTAGTAATATTTAAAGGATATTATTATAAATACCTTAATAGGTTAGCAGTTAGTAATAAAAATATTAATAAACTTCTTTTTATTAGTAAAAATAAGCACTAGAAGGTCTAGAGAACTATAGGTTAAAAGTATATAATAATTAAGAAAGCTATCTGTAAGTACCTGGAACTATATATAGCCTAGAGGCATGCCTTAAAATAGATTAACCGTGCCTTTAAAGTTATTAATACTATACTTAAAGGTAAGAATATAGTAATAGATTTCTAGTAAGGAGGCTTATTAGCCTAAGCTATTACTTTCTAGTAAAAAGGCTTATTAGCCTAAACTATTAATTTCTAGCTATAGTTAAAGGAAAGTATTACTAAGAAATATAAAGTATAGCTAGTAGCTAATTAGGATAAATATATATTTATTTATAGTAAAATAGAAAAGTAAGTAGCTTAGTATAAGGCTGTAGTTAAGAGATACTAAATAAATACTAATTAATTTAATATACTTAAAGCCTAGATACTATTACCTATTTACAGGCAACCTTATTATAATATACCTTCCTATCTTTCTATAAGACTATTTACTAACCTAACTTACTAGTAATAAGAGCTATAAATATCCTACTACTGCCTTGCTACTACTAGTACTAAATAATAAGTAGCTATCTTATATAGCTAGCTATATACCTACCTTACAGGGCTAAAGATTAATATACCTTAAGGGTATTAAGACTAAGTAAAGGTTATAGTTATTAGGTAATTAGAATCTCTATTTAAGTATATAATAATATACTAGGCTAATTTATATTTACTTTTATTATCTTTATTACTATAGGTCTTATAGTAGCCTTTTATTATAACTATAAACCTAACTATATACTTTTTTATTTTTTATAGCTAATATTATTAGCCTAGGTAAGGTATATAGAAATATTAGTAATAACTACAGTACTAATATAGTCTTATTCTTTAGTATAGACCTACCTGTATTTAGTTTACTAATAAGATATACTACTATAACCCTTTTAACCTAACCTCTCTATAAATAAGCTAAGTAACCTCCTCCCTTTAACATTACCTCTACGCTGTAGTAGCTTCTTCTTCCTAATGCGCTTAAGCGTATAAGACTGCTAAGCTTCTCTTACTTTAATAACCTCCTCTTTTATAATAGCTACTTTTCTTAATATACTTAACTAAATAAAATAGCTAAGCTTCCCTTATCTCTATAACCTCCCTATACTATAGTAGCTTTTTCTTTTTAATATACTTAAGTATATAAGACTACTAAGCTTCTTTTACTTTAATAACTAATAACCTATACTGTAGCTTTTTTTCCTAATATACTTAAGTATATAAGATAGCTAAGCTTCCCTTACCTTTATAATAGCTTCTTAAGATAGGTTCCTATTCTTAATACGCTTAAGTATAAAAGACTGCCAAGCTTCCCTTACCTTTATAACCTCCTTATACTATAATAGCTTCTTTTTCCTAATATACTTAAGTATATAAAACTGCTAAGCTTCTCTTACCTTTATAATTAATAATCTATACTATAGCTTCTCTTCTTAATATATTTAAGTATATAAGACTGCTAAGCTTTCTTTACCTCTATAACTAATAATTTATATTATAGCTTCTCTTCCTAATGCACTTAAGCGTATAAGACTACTAAGTAATTTCCTTCTTTAATAATTTCCTTTATAACCGCTTCCTCTTCCTAATATACTTAAGTATATAAGACTACTAAGCTTTTTTTACTTTAATAACCTATACTATAGCTTCTTTTCCTAATGTATTTAAGTATATAAAACTACTAAGCTTCCCTTACTTTTATAATTAATAATCTATACTATAGCTTCTTTTCCTAATACGCTTAAGTATATAAAACTGCTAAGCTTCCCTTACCTTTATAACTAATAATCTATACTATAGCTTCTTTTCCTAATATACTTAAGTATATAAGACTGCTAAGCTTCTTTTACTTTAATAACTAATAACCTTTACTATAGCTTCTCTTCCTAATATACTTAAGTATATAAGACTGCTAAGCTTCCCTTTTACTAATAACCTTTACTATAGCTTCTTTTCTTAATATACTTAAGTATATAAGACTGCCTACCTTCTCTCTTACTAATAACCTTTACTATAGCTTCTTTTCCTAATATACTTAAGTATATAAGACTACTAAGCTTCTTTTACTTTAATAATTAATAACCTTTACTATAGCTTCTCTTTCTAATATATTTAAGTATATAAAACTGCTAAGTAATCTTCTTTTTTAATAATCTCCTTTATAACTACTTCCTTTTCCTAATATACTTAAGTATATAAGTATTAAGTAAAAATATACTAAGATTTATAAATAAATTAAATAAAAAGTATTATAACTTCTTTCCTTTTAATAACCTTCTTTATATACTACCTCTTTTTCCTAATATACTTAAGTATATAAGGAAGCTAAGTAATTTCCTCCTTTAATAATCTCTTTTATAACTACTTTCTCTTTCTAATACGCTTAAGTATATAAAGAAGCTAAGTAACCTCTTCCCTTTAATAACCTCCTTATAATATAGTAGCTTCCTCTCCTTATATATTTAGGCATATATTAACTTTAACTCTAGGTATAGTAGCTAGAGTAGTAGCTTTATTAAAGGCTAAGGTAATAGCTATAATTACTAGGTAATATCTAATTATATAGTATTAGGTAATTATAAATAAAAATAAATAATACTAGAAAGTAAATAGATAGAAAAGCGTAGGAAGGTTAAGGGCTTTTTAAATATTTTAGTATTAGGTTATAATTATATTAATATCTAAATAGTATATATTTAAATCCTATAGTACTATAAATTAGCTATATAATTAAATAGCTCTTAGATAGATAATCCCTTTTTAATTATATATAACTACTAAATACCTTTACTTTTTAAAATAGTAAACTGCTAAGACTAGAAAAAGGTAAATAGGCCTATATTATATTAGTACTATATTAAGTAGTACTAAAAATAAAAGGTAACCTAGCTAACTTACTATTATAATAAATAATATATTTAACTAACTAGACTATATATTCCTTAGGTAGATATTCCTATAAAAAGAATTACTATAATAGGTTATTTTATTCTATAGTATTATTTAACTTACTAGCAGGGATAAGAGCAGGTAGTATAGTTTTTATTACTTACTGTTAATCCTTACCTTAGTTAAGGAGCTATAAGCTATAAAAAAGATTATCTTATAATTTATAATACTTAAAGTATCTAGACCTTTCTAGTACTGCCTATATAATTAACCTTAAGGTCTTGCTAGCTTAGTAAAGAAATTAATATATAGGTAAGATTAGGATAGGGCCTTTAGTAATAAGTAAAGGTTTCTATTCTTTACCTTTATAATTCTTAAAAAGAGGTTTATATATTTAGGGTTATTTAGTAAGGACTTACAGGAAATTAGTAAGGTAATTAGCCTTTATTAGTAAGCTAGCCTTATAGCTAAAAGGCATTTCTTATTACCTTTACTAGCTTTAAATAAGACTAATAAAGCCCTATATACTCTCTTTAAAAGTATTAAGGTTAGACCTATATTATTACTATATTTCCTTTATAGCTTTACTTTAATTACTTACTAGTAACTACTTATATTACTAGTATAGGGCTAATTACTAGTTTTAAAGCTACTTATATTTAAATTTAAGCTACTATAAATAGGGCTAAAAGAGGCTAATAGTAATAGTATAAAGGACCTTAAGTATTAGTATTATTAGCTTTTTTATTTTACTATCTTATAGTATAAAGGAAAGTATAACCCTTAATTTATACCCTTATAAAAGGTTTACCTCTTTTTTCTAAGCTAGATTAAGAAAGTATAGTATAAATATCTTAATTTAAAAGAATTAAGGGAAGTTAGTATAGCTAGATACCTTTAAATATATAACTAGCTTAGTTAGGTTAGCCTTAAATAAGATAAAGATATAGTACTTAATATACTAGCTTATTTTCTAGTTAAAATTAATATTATAGCTATTTAAGGTACTTTAAAATAGTATTTTATACTATTAGTATAGTATAAGATAGTCTAGGTTATTTTATAAAGGTAGGGTATTTTTACTAGTATCTTAAGATAGCTTAAAGAGCTAGTTAAAGATAAAAAGGCTCTAGGAATTATTTATTAAGGGCTTATTTTAATAGGATATTATCTAGTAAGGGAGCAGTAGCTATAGTAAGTACAGTAAATAGTATTAAGAGTTACTGCTAGGGCTAACTATAGTTAGGCATTACCTAGTACCTTTAGTTATATTGCCCTGGCTATTTCCCTGCTTTTTTTCTTCTTTAGATCTTAGGTAATAAAGCTAATATACTTTAGTAAAAACCTATTTAATATTATAAGCTATTAAGATATAGCTTTTAGGTACTTTTGCCTGCTTAATTAGCCTGTTTAGACTCTTAATTTACAGTAAAGATAGGGTAGCCCTAGGGAACTAAGTACTTTTCTATAGTAAGGTTTACTATAACTTAAGCTTAATAAGAAAATAGAAATTATAAGTATAGGTAATTTTCTAGAATATAAAGGTAAGTAATTAAATAATCCTAGCCTAGATAGTATTACTAGGCAGGCTTTTTTTAGAGTTAATATTAAAGTTAAGGGTATACTTTAGTATAGTGGTACTACTAGCCTAGGTACTAGTATAAGACCTTAGTTATAGTATAGATATAAGCTACTAATATATATATTACTTAGTAATAATAACCCCTAAGGCTAGTAAGGTAACTATAAAGGGTAATACTAACTTAGCCTATAATAAGTATTATTAAATATATATATATAGAAGGACCTTAAGGGTAAGCTAGCTAGTAATCTAGTTAATATAGTTTAGTATAAGCTATACTATACTATTTTCTCTTATTTAAGTAAGAAGTCCTAGTCTATAGTAAATAATAGTTTAGGCCTAGGTAATTTAGTATTATTAACCTCTTTATATTTAATTAAATAGCTACTAGTTATAGCTGCCTTAAGGATACCCCTATCTCTAATAAGCTATACCCTATATAGTAAGTTTACTCTTACTATTTCCTTTTAAAGCGCTAGCCTAGGTATATTACTAAGCTTTCTAGATTTACCTATTAAATAGATACCTAGCCTTACTTATAAGGCTAAGGATAAGGAAATATATAAGAAGTATTACTATATAAAGGGCAATAAGTAAAAAGGTATTATAGCTAGGGTCCTTAGGTACTATAAAAGAATAAGGTACTAATATACTATTATTATTTAGTTATATTTAATTAGATACCTTAGTTAGCTATACTGCCCTTTAACTTACTAAGGGTTATAGTAAAAGTATTACTTTTAGGTTCCTTACTGCTTTATAGAAAATATAATTAAAGGATTAAATAAAATAAGTAATATTTATTATAATTAGCTAGTTTATATACCCTATTAGTAAAACCTAGAATAGTAGTTAGTTATTAGCTAGGCTATTAAGGTAGAATATCTTTATAATAAGTCTATAGTTAATTTTCTAAAGGTCTTTTAGCTTAAAAGCTTAGTATTTTTATAAGAATAAGATACTATTAAGTTAAAATATTACTTTATAGTATATACTATAGTAAGAGGCCTGTATACTTAACTAAACTATATTAAGATAACTTTTATAGGTATTTTAGGTATTAAGGATTTAGTTATATTTTTAGCAGTTATTAGCTAGCCTATTTCCCTTTTAGCTTACTTAATATAACTAATTAATTAGGTTCTAGGGTAGCACTAGCAGAGAAAGGCTTATACTGCTAAAGAGCTAATAGTTACTATATATAGTAAAGAAAAGTTCCTTATTATAGTTATAGGCCTTTACTTATAGAATATAAAGCTACTTATTATAGCTTATAGGGTTACTAGTTACTAGTAATAGTAGTGCCTTTAATATATAGGTTTTGGATTAGTTAAGTAAGAAGGACTAGAAGTAAGTAAGGTTAAGGGACTAGGGTTAACTACTAGCTGCCTATATAATATAAATTAGGTTTTAGTAGTACTTCTTATACTTTAGTGCTTTTTATATAAGAATAAGTAGCTAGGTAGGATATAAAGAGAATACTAAGTAGTCTTAGTAGCTAATATTAAGCCAGAATAAGTTTAGGTTAAGCTTATAAAGCGTAAAGTAGCTAAGTACTTAGGAACCTAGTTAATTAATTACTTCCTTAAGGGTAGTGCCTTAAAAGGCATTTTTTAAATTATATAACTATAGAATAAGCTTAGGGTTAGTAAAGTAAAAAAAGTTAAAGTTAGTATATTAAAAGTAGACTAAAATATTATTAGCTTTCTTAACTAATAGTTAGCTAAAGGCTATAAGGTCTTTTATTAGGAATAGATACTATAGGTAGCTAGTATAGCTACTATTATTAGTATACTAGTAATTAGTTACTAGCTTTTTCTAGTAATAGTAAGCCTTATGCTTAGCTATAATAAATAATATTAGTAGCTTCTAAAAGGCAAGGGCTAGGCTAGCTTACCTAGTTACTAAAATAATAATTTAATTATATAGTTCTTACTATTAATTATCTAAGAAAGTAGTTAAGATAGTATTAAGGCTAGCTACTATATTACTAATAGTTATATTAAGGAAAAAGAGAAAGACAGTAAAGTATATATAAATAGTATAAAATAACCTAAGGTATATATATTTTATCTTAGCTAGGTTAATACTATATAGCTAGACTATCTATTTATTTAATATATTAAGCTTAGGTAATAGTAAAAAAGATAGGAAAAAGAGCCTATAGCTAGGCTATATAGTATTTAAGCTATTAATACTAAGCTAGATACTATTAATATCTTACTATTATAAGATAGTAATAGCTTTATTAGCTAGTAGCTTAGCTTTAGTTTTAGTAAAGGAGAAATTAACTAAAGGCCTTTTACTTAGTAATAGTACCTAGCTTTTAGGTCTAAGGGCTAGGCTTAGTATTAATATTAATAGGAAGGGGGGCAGTATACTAATAAGGTAGTAGGCTTACTCCTAGATAGAGTAAGTATAGAAATTAGTATTTAAGGTCTTAGTATAAAGCAGGTTAGCCTTTATATAATTAGTTAGTTTTTAATAAGTAATATAGTAGCAGGTATATAGGTAGCTAGGCTAAAGGGAAATAGCTACTTTATCTTCCTTAACTTCCTTACCTTGGCTTTTAAATATAAAAAAGCTTCTTAAGACTTAGCTATAGTATATAGCTTACTTACTTATTAAGGTTTAGTTACTGGCCTTATATAAGGCTATAAAGGTAAAAAGTATATAGTTTTAGTTATTATAGGTTACTAGTATATAGAGAAAGGTAAATATATATAAGCTTTATTACTAGGTTCTAGAGATTAACTAGCTACTTTAGCTAGCGCTAGATACTATATAAAAGTATTTAACTAGCTTTTCTAAGCTTAGAAAATTATTTAGTAAGGCAATACTAGGGTTACTAGTATTACTAAAGGTACTTAATAGCCTATACTTTAAGGTAAAGGGTAGTAAGTTTAATAAAGGTAGTAAGGCTAGGCTACTAATATTAGTATTTAGAAAGCTTTCCTGGTTAAGGGGTATTAGATTATATATATTATTATAGTTACTATTAACTATAAGGCTTTTATTCTCTGCTGCCTGCTTTTCTTAAAGTTAAGGGGCTAGTAGTAAGGATAGATAGTTAATTAGCCCTTACTTATATTCCTTTTCTATAGCTAGTAGAGTTAACCTTAAGGCTATAGAATTAGTTAGTTTACTATAGTAAGCATTATAGGCAGCTATTTAATTAGTTAGCTATATAGGGCCTAGGCCTATATAGATAGGTATAAGTTATAAAGCCTAGTTATAGTTTTTAAATACTAGCTTAGGGAATATACTAATATAAATAATATTGCCTTTAAGAATTACTTTATTACTATTTCTATTAGCTAGTATATTACTTCTATTTAATTAAGTAGCTACTAGTATAAAGGTAGTCTGCTTATTAATAATACTATTATTTTACTATTATATTTTAAGTCCCTAGGTAATAGGTAATTTATATAGCTTTCCTAGCCCTTAGTATAGACTAGTAATAGGCAATTTATATAGCCTTCCTAGCCCTTAGTATAGACTAGTAATAGGCAATTTATATAGCCTTCCTGGCCCTTAGTATAGACTAGTAATAGGTAATTTATATAGCTTTTTACATTACTTTACTAGCCCTTATTACTATTATTACTGCTATTACTATTACTACTATTACTACTATTACTACTAACTAGTACTTAGGGATTTATATAGCCTTTTAGGCCTTTACTACTAACTAGTACTTATAATAATAAGGGATTTATAAGGCCTTCTAGGCCCTTAGTATAGACTAGTAATAAGGGATTTATATAGCCTGCCTAATTATTACTACTAACTGCTTTTTAAGGCTATAGCTAGGGGTAAGGAGGCTAGAATTAGTCTATAGCTACTATCTATAAAGAAAGGTTTTAGTATATTCTGCCTAGGCCTATAGGTTTAAAGCTGCTAGGAACTATATTATACTCCTAAGCTACTATTACTATCTAATTAGCTACTACTACTTTTCCTATTAGCTTTATTTTTTAATTATCTAGCCTTTATTAGGCTAGACCTAAGGAATAGTTTACTAAACTATTAAGAAATACTATAATCTATCTTAAGTAACTAGCTACCTAATTAGTTAGTTAGTAGGTAATTAGTTATTAATACTCTACCTATAATCCTATAATCTTAGCTACTTATCTATCTATTATTAATTTTTTTATTTTTTCCTTTTATTAGCCTTACTATCTTAAGGGGTAAGAGAAAGGAAATATAAGGTAAAAAGATAGATTTTTAAAAAATATAAAGGTATTTAGCTTCTTTTTATAAAAACTTAAGCTTTAGCTATACTTAGTATAGCTAGCTTTAATTCTTAGTAATATTTAGTAACTAAGCGTATTTTTTTTATTATTTTAAAGTAGTATTTAAGTTACTTAGGGTTCTATATTAGTATTTCTAGGCTTTAGTACTAAGTAATTATATATCTCTATACTTAGCCCTAACCTACTAGTAGTAGTAATAGCTTCTCTCTATCTAGTTTAGCTTAGCCTTTAGTAATCCCTATTATTTACCTTCTTTTTCTTAGCTACTTATAGCTATAAGTATAGTAATAAAGGCTTTTTAACTAGCTAGGGCATCTTATATTTAGGTAATAAGGTAAAGAATTAGATTAATTAATAGCCTATAATACTATATAACTAAGTTTATAATAGCTTTTTGCCTTTCCCTAAATCTTTAAACTATAAGTAAGTTTTTAAATAAAATAAATCTAGCTATCTTAAGTAAGATAGCACTTTCTCCCTTATATCCTTAGGCTATTACTATCTAATTAAATAGTAAAAAGGCCTATTAGCTAGTAGGGCTTACTATAAAGTACTATTACACTCTTTTTAAATTTTCTATTAATTTTATACTAACTATTATAGCACTTCTATAGCTACTATTAACTTATGTCTAGATCCTGGCTTCTTTCTAGCTTAATAGCTACCTAGCTATTATATATATTTTAATACTATATTATAGGTAGGCTTTATAGTAAATAAGTTAATAAACTTAGTAGTTTTGCTTTACTATAGCTTATATTATCCCTTAGCTTATATTATTCTTATTAAATTATATAGTATAGACCTTACCCCTTTAACCTAGCTAGTATCTTTTTTAAAAGCTATACCTATTTATATAATAATTCCCTTTTTTTCTTTACTTAGTAATATAATTATAGTTAGTAAGGGTATTTACTATATTACTAGCTTCTTTTATAATACTTATATATATATTATATATATATATTTATTTATAAATAGTAATATTCTATTTTAGCCTTAGCTATAGCTAGCTACTTACTTTTAGGTTTTTACTAAAATCCTAGGTTTAATTAATTATTTCTAATTAGCTTAGCTTATACTTATTATAAGCTAGCCTTACTTTTATCCTTACTTTCCTTAGCCTTAGCCTTACCTTATTATTCTTACTAGCTAGCTAGGGCTATTACCTCCTTACTGCTTTATATACTTACTATTTCTTTCTTTTCCTTTTCTTTCTTACCTAATTATATTATATTTCTTTCCCTTATCTTATCTTATCTTATCTTATCTTACCTTATCTTATTACGCCTTATTTATTAGCCTTAACTATATCTTTTATATCCGCTGCTAACTATCCCTATTCCCGCTGCCCTATAAATATTATACTCTTTTTAATTTTTTTATTTACTATCTTTCCCTGCTTTATAAATATTATACTCTTTCTAATTTTCTAATTAGCTATACTATCTTAGTCCTTACACTTACCTTACCTTCTCTAACCCTTTTTAATTCTTTTTCTTTTCTTTTAATTAATTTTTAAATGCCCCTTTGCCTTTAAAATCTATCTCTATATTACTATTAGCTGCCTAACTATTTACTTACTATATTCTAGAAAAGTGTATCTAAATTTAATATCTTTTACCCTTACTATATACTTTTAACTACTATCTATTGCCCTAACTAGCCCTGCTTATAAACCTATATAAGTTTAACCTAACCCTAACCCGGATTGGACTGCCTATATTATATAAATAAGGCCTTTACTATATAGGTACTAGCTTTATAAAAAAAAAAAATTAATAAAATAAATTAAAAAAAGGCTAAGTATTAATAAAATAGTTAATATTAATATAAAGATACTTAAAGTATTTTATTTTTTATAGTAATATTTATTATTATTAGGAATTTATTAATATTATTAAGTACTTATAGTTATTAAAATTAACTTAATATAAAAGTAAATTAAAAAACTTAAAATTTAATATAAATAAAATAAAAGTTATAAGTTATATTATTATTATATAAATAAAATTACTATTAATAATATTTTTTAAATTATATACTTAAAAAAAAAGCTTTAGGTTTTTAAAGTAAAAAAATAGTTTTAAAGAAGTTATTAAAATAAAATATAAATTAATATAATATATAATACTTTTTTAAAAAAAATAAAAATATATACTAAAAATTAAATATTAAAGCTATAATATATAAGTAGTATTATTTTCTTATAGTTATTAACTTAAAAGGTTTTTTTTTTATAAAAATATTTTTATATAAGTTAAATTAAAGCTATAAGGTATTTTTTATAAATAGTATATAAAAAGTATTTTATAAGCTATAAAAAAAATAATTTTATTAAATAGCTTTTATTAATATTTATAGAAAAGGCTATTATATTTTATAAATAGTAGTTTATAGCTTATTAATTAAGCTTAATTACTAAGTTTTAAAAAAAAAATAAAAATTAAAAAGTATACTATTAATATTTAAAATATACTAAAAAGAATATAGTAAGTTTTTATAAAAATAAAACTATAAAAGTAAATAATTTAATTATTATATAAATTATAGCTATAAAGTAAAATAAATAATAAATAAAAAATACTAAAGCTTTAAATTATAATAAGGCTTTTAGCTTTAAGCTATATACTATTAATATTTTAAGTTTTTATAGTAAGGCTAATTAATATAGTAAGTAGTATTTATTAAATATATTTAATTTTAAATAAGAAAAGTATTTATTATTATATTAGTTATTTAGTAAGTTATTACTTACTAAATTTAAAGAAATTAAAGTTAAATAAATTAAAAAAGTAATATATTAAAAAAAAAAAATATAATTTAAATTATTATAGTTATTAAGTAAAGGTAATAAAAATATAACTAAGTTATTAAGTAAATAAAAAAGTATATATATATTATATTAAAAAGAATTATAATATAAGCTAAAAGTAAAGTTTAAATTACTATATTTAAAATCTTTATATAATAGGATTTTTTATTATAATAAAAAAAAGGAATTACTTAATTAAGTTAGTTAAAGTTTATAAAGTAAAGAAAGGTATAGTATTAAGTTATAATATTAATAAATATAATTCTTATAATTATTAAGGAGTTTAATTATAAAAAAATAAAAATAAGGCTAGTAAAATAAAAAAAGTTAAAAAAGTAAAGAATTAAGGTAAAGATTATTTAAATTTTAAAGATAAGGCTAATATAAAGTCTTAGTTTTATAGTAAATTAAGCTAAATAAATAGTATAAAGGCTAATACTAAGGCTAATACTAAGGCTAATACTAAGGCTAATAAAGTAGCTTATTTTTATAAAAGGTTAGGCTAAATAAATAGTATAAAGGCTAATACTAAGGTTAGTAAAGTAGCTTAGTTTAATATTAAATTTAATTAAATTAATAATATTAATACTTAAAGTTATTATTTTTTTAATAGTATTAATAGTTAAAATAATTTACTAATTATTTTTTAATATTTATTAAAAGAATTTAAACTATAAAGTAATAAAAAGCTTAATAGCTAAGTAAGTTATAAATTAAATTAAAAAATAACTTAAATACTATTTTTTTAAGATTATAAGATAGCTTCTTATTACTATTTATAAAGTTAAAAGTAGTGTTTTTTTTCTTTTTAAGCTTTAATTAAAAATATTATTATTTAAGTAAAGTAAATAGTAAAAAAAAAAAAATAAAAAAAAAAAAAAAAAAAAAAGTAAAGTTTTATAAAGAATTTAATACTAATATAAATTATATAGTTTATATTATATTATAATTAAATAAATAAGGTAAAACTATATAAATAGTATAGTATTAATATAAATTATATAGTTAATACTATATTATAATTAAGTAAGTAAAGTAAGACTATATAGATAGTATAATACTAATATAAATTATATAGTTAGTACTATATTATAATTAAGTAAATAAAGTAAAACTATATAAATAGTATAGTATTAATATAAATTATATAGTTAGTACTATATTATAATTAAGTAAATAAAGTAAAATTATATAAATAGTATAATACTAATATAAATTATATAGTTAGTACTATACTATAATTAAGTAAGTAAGGTAAAACTATATAAATAGTATAATACTAATATAAATTATATAGTTAGTACTATACTATAATTAAGTAAGTAAGGTAAAACTATATAAATAATATAATACTAATATAAATTATATAGTTAGTACTATATTATAATTAAATAAAAAAAAGAATATATTAAAAAAAGTAAGTTAATTTTTTAAAAGTAAAGGTTAAAGGCTAAGGAAATTATCCTTATTAAGAAGCCTTTTAATTAAAATAACTAGTTAAATAAAAAAGTAAAATTATTATAAAAAGGTAAATAAGTTAAATTAAATTAAAGTCCTTAAATTAAAAAAAAGTTTATATAAATAGGATTTTTTTTAGATTTATTAATTTAAATTTAAAAACTTTTTTTAAAAACTTTTTTTTTTCTTTAAGACTTATATTTTCTCTATCCCTAATATAAAAGTAAGAAAAGATAGTAAATTAAACACTAAGGTATTATTATCTACAGAGGCATTATTATCTACTAAGGCATTATTATTTACAGAGGTATTATTATCTACCGAGACGGAGGGATTAAGTCTGCTCATAACCATGTCGAATGAGCTAACGGTACGACCTCTGTAACCTTTGGCTCGATCTCAGAGACCACGCCAGAGCCAACTAGTTCAGACAGTTTAGATATGTCCTCAAGCGTTAAAGAGAGAACTTCAGATACATCGACAACAATCTCAAGGTCTTTAACAGAAATCACAACTACAAGTATAGAGGCTAGTACTACCACTACAGAACTCATGACGAGTACAACTATTGCAGCACCGCAGAGCGAGTGCCAAAGCGCAAGCAGTCTATACACCGTCCAGGGTGTCGACTTTGACCTCTCTTGTGACGGCGTTATTGTAGGCGGTACTTCGGTGGGAGTAGCTCTGGCAACTGATTTCAACCAGTGTGTGTATTTCTATGCTGTTTATTCTGCCTGCGTTGCTGTGCATTATGAAAGGGCGACAGGGGCCTGTAGCGGATTCAGTTTAATAATTGAAACTTCCGCGAACGCCAATTTTAATGCTGCTATACGTAGCTGATCTCAGCCACTAACACTACTGGAGATAATCAGTCTGCTGTTACAATCAAAGTGGTGGTTATAGCCACTGCTTAAGCGACCACAGCTGCCCTGTACAAATGCGGCTTCTGGTTGCAGTAGCCTTAACTGCCCTTGTACAGTTAATAGGGTAATATTTCTTAGTGTTCGACATTTCCTCAGTCTTTTGCCATTAGTCTTTTGTCATTACCCTTTCACCCCCCACCCTTTATACAGGGCAATTCTAAAGCTGTATTTAGATCAGCAGCCATATCTAGGCTCTTCCTTTAACATTCCATTAGATACCTCGTGTTTAAGATTATAAATCTCATTTTCATAAAACTCTAGACTAGAAAAATCTCTTTAAATGCAAACATCTAAAGGATTCATCACTCCACAAGCTTACAGGGGGCTTCGGACTACTTAACTCAAAGCGTATAGATACAGCCGATGATCGATCGGTGGATGAAACGCTGCCCCATTTCCGAGCACAAAAATGGGTCTTCTTGAATCAGATATCCATTATGTCGGTAATATAAGCCCCTCCCGTCAGCGCAGTTCCTTTTACTTTTACTTTCATCTTGCAAACTCTCGTCAGCATGGAGCTAAATTCAGTATTGCCACGGGCCAATATTACAGCTGCTGTGTTCCAGACCATTGCTTATCTGGTCGTTATTTGGATTGCTTATCGTATGGTACTGGTAATTTACAATATCTCGCCATTACATCCTCTGCACCGCTTTCCTGGGCCCAAGATTGCTGCAACGAGCTATTTGTACGAGGCATATTATGATTGGTGGCGAGTAGGGCGATATGGACACGAAATCCGTCGCATGCACGAGCGTTATGGTAGGGTTGACGGTTCTGCCCTACAGAAATTGACTGTTAACAGAATTTGTTAGGTCCAATTGTGCGGATAAACCCGGATGAACTACATTGCTCGGACCCGTACTTCACGGACGAGATCTATGCTGGGCCCGGCCGAATCCGCGATAAATGGCAGCACCAGCTGAACACGGGGGGCGCTGGTCCCGTTTCTGTGACTGGTTTCTCCACAGTCAATCACGAAATTCACCGCATGAGGAAAGGAGCCTTGTCTAAGTATTTCTCTCGCCAGCAGATGATCAAGCTCGAAGGCGAGGTGACGGAGTTTGCACAGATGACTGTTGACAAGATGCTTCGATACGCTGGCGGACAGCCTTTTGACGTGAAGGAAGCCTTTAACTGCTTCACGGCAGATATCATGTCTCAGTACGCTTTTGGTGAATCCATGGGCTTCATCGCTCAAGATGATTGGGAACCGAATCTGGCTACTTGGGTCAAGTCTTTCTTCCAGAGCGCCTACATGATGAGACATAATGTCTTTGCAAGGAGGATGGCTCAGCTTCTTCCGTTCCTGTCTGACTACTTAGGTGAGGACATCAAAGCAGTCATGAGACAGATGAATGTTGTCATTCCAGGGTATATAGCGGCTGCCTTGAAGAACCCCGAGGGAGGAAGAGTTTTCGCCGATGTGATGGAGTCAAAATCATTACCAGAGTCGGAGAAATCCATGTATCGGCTATCGGGAGAGGGGTTCAATTTCCTCCTAGCCGGCACCGAAACTACTGCCGTAAGTGGTTGCTATTTATTTCGTATGCGACGTTGATACTCACAGATTTGAACAGGCCATTCTGACGGTTATCACCTACTATCTTCTCGCTCAGCCTCTGACATATGGACGATTGATGGCCGATCTCGAAGGGATCGACCCACAAACTCTCAAGTGGACTGAGCTCGAGCAACGTCCTTACCTCTGGGCCGTCATCCATGAGGCTCTTCGTGTGATGCCTGGTGTATCCCACCGTTCAGCCAGGATTGCCCGCGAAGAAGATCTGTTTTACAAAAGTAAGGATGGTAATGTTAAGTGGGTGATTCCAAGAGGCACTCCCATTGGAATGACTTCAATGATCAATCATTGGGATAAGGAAATCTTCCCCAATCCGGACGAGTTCACACCAGAGAGATGGTTAGAGGGAGGGAAGCCTAACTTTAAACTACAGAAGCTCTTGATTGCCTTTGGCAAGGGTAGTCGTGCATGCATTGGTGAAAAGTAAGTTGCCGTTTATCTCCCTCCCAGTTCTGTGCTAACGACTTTTCAAGCCTCGCTTATTGCGAGGTCTATATCATGGCAGCTTTGCTTGCTCTTCGAGTTATCCCCAGGGCGCGTCTATATGAGACAACAATTGATGATATCACATACGACCATGACTTGATTGTAGTCCAAACAAAGAAGGGCTCTATATCCGTCCGTATTGCTATCTCATAAGTCGTAATCTAGGCAGAGGAGGTTGGACCGAAGCTTCACACTACAAGTACCACCAATAGAGACTAGCTGCAGCTGCATAGGTGAACATATTTCTCTCACCGAAGCTGATTAGACCAAACAAAAGGCCTAAGCATGTTCGACTTCTGTAACTGCACTCTTCATCTGAGCTTGGCTCTTGGCGATGCCAGCAGCAGAGTTCTGGCCATCGAACAAAACGGCAATCTCTTCCAGAGTAGGACCCTTTGTCTCGACGAAGAAGAGGTAGATGACCAGACACTCAATGACTAGGCTGTAACGCGATGTTAGTCCAGTCAATGCGTTGACGCAAGTGATTAGTGACTTACATGACTATATAAACAAAGTAAAACTTCCAAGCAAGCTGCTGCAAGCCAAGAGGATTTACCCACTGGTTAAATACCCCTGAGAGAGCTGTAAAGCAGAAGCAGAGGGTAAGCCCCTTGGCCCTGATGTTATACGGCAGAATCTCAACAGTGTAGGATACAGTCAGGCCTGGCCATGCGGCACCGGCCACGCCGTAGAAGAGGAAGATCATGGCGACGACGGCAATACCAGCAGCTGAGGATTCAGTCTTTGCGTAGACAGCGCTGCATGCAGTCCAGATGGTGAAGGATATGAGCATGCCGACGCCAGCGAAGAGGAAGAGAACCCTTCGTCCAACACGATCGACAAAGAAGGCGGCGAAGAGGGAGACGAGCCAGCACCAGATGGTGAGCCCACCGTTGATGTATGCTTGGGTGACAGCACTGGGATTCGTTAGTATCTCTCCATAGCTGTTCTGCACGCATTATCACTTACTCCGTAATGCCAATAGTTTTCAGAATGGCGGCAAGCTACAGCCAAAGTCAGTTCACACTCTCAGTAGCCTTGTGTCCTGCATTCCACTTACATAGTATGAGACAAGACCATTACCACTGCACTGAGAGAAGATCGCAGTAGCAATAATCAGCCCGCATCGCTTGCGGTTACCTGGGGTGCGCCAAAGCTCTGCCCATCCATTATCTGAAGACTCACGCTCAAGTCTAATGGTGTTGACGATCTCTGTGTATTCCCATCTGACAAACTCATCGTTATCGTCGCCGTTGCCATGGTACTTGACAAGGATCTTGCGTGCTTCCTCCTCGCGTCCTTTACTGATCAACCATCGGGGGCTCTCGGGAACAATGAATATGGCCAGAAGCTGGATGCCAGGCATGAGACACTGCAGTCCTGTTGGAAGAACCCATTGGAGATTTCCAGTCTGGTTTCTCAGAGTTCCAAAGCATACCCATGCCGCGATGATGCTACCGAGATACCAAAGCGTGTTATATACGGTCGTAATCTTGCCTCGATGGCGGGGATGGGCGATCTCGGTGATGAGGAGAGGGCAAGTCGCGTTGGAGATGTTGGAGCCACAGCCCATGATGAATCGGCCAACGAGATATAGCGCATCGCGTCGTGGTCCGTGACCCTTCTGGGGAAAGCATTGCATAAGGGCTCCGACAATAACAATGACGCAGCCAATAGCAGTACCTTTCTTTCGACCCAGTCCGTCGGCAACATATGGAGCGAAGAGAAGGACAAAGAGACCTCCGAAACCGGGCATGGCGCCAAAGATACCCAGTCGACTTCCTTCTGGGTGATCAAAGACTACACCACCAAGTTAGCTGGGAGGAGTATTGAGCTCCAAAGAAATGACTTACAAGTCTGCCACGATCCCATTGTCTGGAGACCATTGAGCAAGCTAGAGTCATAGCCGAGGGTGGTCGAGCCCATGAAGAGAAAGACCATTATAAGGTACAACTTCCTCAGCTCCGTCTGTTTCCAGAAAGGCAACGATGAGCCCTGAGGAGCATGATTCTCCTCTGAGATGTCGACTTCGGTCTTCTTTGAGGTCATGATGAGCCAGAGTGTTGGTGGATGGGCCAATTGATCAAGAGACTTGGAGTTGAAGCACCTGTTGATCAAGGGATGATCTTGGCTGCTTCCCCGACTAGTTATATATCCAGGACAAGTGTGGCATCTGCGTATAGAATTGACAGCCACATAATACTCAAAGATCAAGCCATGAGTCTCGTGACAGCAAGTCACAGCAATGCATCATGGTCCTTGGATTGCACGGATTTGCCATGCTTTTCCTGCTCTCCCCATGGGGAAGACAAGGTTAAGAAGTCTGTTTGGGAGACTAAAGCACAACAGGTTAAGTCACTGCAGATGGTCCACAACAAAGGCAGCTCTGATTGGATAAGAGTGTCTGTCTTTGACCACTACCAGGAATCTAACCATTCTTTTTCAGGAAAGGCCATCGAGGTATATCCGAGATTTCGGCGAACTGGTCCATACAGAAGACTCTAAAAGAGAGGAGACGATCCGAATATTCTCCTCGGACTAATTATCTCCTTCTTTTTGCCAGTCGATTCTACGCGCAGAGACCCTCACCCTGTTACTCTGCAGTATACCCTTGGAATCAATGACTGACACAAACGAGAGCGCTCCTACTTCCGTCTCCGCAGGTGCATCGACAGGCAGCTCCGGACAACGGCGTCGGAACCAAGCGGCTTGTGATGTCTGCAGAGCCAGAAAAATCCGGGTTGGTAACCATATGGCACCCATAACGCCGCTATCTACCCCTCATTATCATTATGTTAATAATGTCGGTAGTGTACGTATGATGGCAACAATCAGCGATGCCAAGGCTGCGAGTTTCTGAATGTGAACTGTACTCATGAACGGCCAAGAAGGAAGCGTGGACCTCCAAACAAGTTAGTCAATTGTACGTTGTTGATTCTATTAACATACTGACATAGAACAGACATGCACAAGAAGCTCGAAGACAGGTTGTAGGGACCCCAGGGATCCATTCTCCAAATGATGTTTCTATCTCACCAGGCGAAAGCAATGATGCGCGCCAATCAACAACGCCACTTGAAAGCCCGCAGGTGCTGGGCCACATGAACCGTTTGCCGACTTGTACCTGCTCTGGGCCCAGTAGCAAATGGCTTTCCGCGTTTGCCTCGGAACCGATCATTATGCGTTTACTAGGGGACTGGTTCAGTTTGATCCACCCTCTAGCTCCGATCTTACTCCGTCGCCGGTTCCTTCAGCGCCTTCAGCAAGGAGCGGCTGACGTTGACGCCGAGTTCTGTGGGCTCGTCATCAGCGTATGCGCAGCTACCAAAGCGACACTACCGCGGGGTGACTATGGACCAGTGACTGTAGATTATTGTGTTGACTTTCTCGATGCTCACGGACTACTCAAGAGTCAATTTGCCCGAGACTCCTTTAGTATGGACAGGTGCATCGCCTTGTACAACATCGGGACAGCCATGAGCGCCACTACGAAATCAGGGTTGAGCAGTATGCGCGCCTATCACGCCTTGAGCGAGGCTGCTGCAGGGGCCAGGTACCTGGCATATTATCGGATACATGAGCATGATGAGGCTGAACAGCAGTTGTTGAGAAGACTCATATGGTTATTATTTGCTAGCGCATGGTATGTTGCGGCACTGGGAGTGGGTAAGCCGAGCAGCGCTAATCAAGTCACATATTACAGTAGTGCGGATATTTTCGGAAGACTACCCATCAGTCTCCTTAGTCAAGATCGCATCGAGACCTTTCCAAGACCACTCCCACTCTCAGATAACCAGATGGAGCCAAGGGCTGCAGACAGCTGCCACGAGCCACCTTGGCACGGAGACGACACCACTTATGTTCCTGGACTAAACTCGTTAAGCGACTTGTTCCTCATCTGGCAAGAGGTGCAGCAAGTTCCCGAGGGTATGGAACCACAGGTAACTACCACGAGATATCTTGGAAAGATTCAACAGGTTCTGGATAATCTCCCGCCCGAGCTGCGGTGGCGTGGTGGTCTGTCCCGTCCCGCTCACGTTACAGAAGGGCATGATGTCCAAATCGCCAATTTGTTTGTGACGAGCCTCAATATCCGCTCCAACATTCTTCAGAAGTTCGGTCCGACAGACAAAAGCGCAGAAGAACACCAGAAAATTGTAGATGACCTATTAGAGATCCTGTATCATCTTCCCCGCGCTGTCTTTGATGCCAACGGCAGCAGCCTCGTCCCCAAGATTCGGGACATTGGAGCAGCCTACCTTGAACAGTTGGGGAGTGGCGTGGGGGAAGTGGAGATAGGCGATGCGAGAATTAAACTGGAGCGATTACTTCGGAAGCTGGATGATCTAGACTGTTGGCAAGGAATTGGTGTTCTCGACACTCCGCCATTGAGGGTAGATACGTGACCTGAATACCGAGACAGACATCAGATCATTAACGTCAGAACTGAGTCAATGCTACCCAACTTCGGAAGGCTTTGCCCCTCAACCCATAAACTGCAACCATTCGCCGAGAATTGGGCCAGTTTCTCCCGGGTTAATGCGGAGTAAGTCCGAGTATCCCTGCAAGCTTAGATCGAGCTCCCCGCACTGCAACGCATGGTCCACCAACCCTACACTCCTGCTTATGCAGTTCGGGAAATACAGAAGGTATTTGAACCATCTACGATTCGATGTTGCCATCAATTTTATCTCTATCAACCTGCTGCTTTTCACCATTTTATGCTCAATAATCATGACTGCCACACAAATTCCAACAGCACCAGCCCAACATGCCTGCCCCCATCTTCGGCGATCTAACAGGGGTTCAGTCCAGCTCATTGTCAAGGGGAAACCCTTTTTGATGCTTCCTGGTGAGCTTCACAACTCATCGCTCAGCTCCGCCAAGTTTATGAGTGAGGTTTGGCCAAAAATGAAATCCGATCATATCAACACGTTGCTCGGTTCGGTAACATGGGAAATGATTGAACCCAAGGAGGGCCACTTTGACTTCAGTGAGCTTGATTTGGTTCTGAAAGGCGCCAGAGAGCATGACATGCACCTCGTTCTGCTCTGGTTTGGTACATACAAGAATGGACTCTCAACATATGCCCCAGGATGGGTCAAGAGAGATGCCAAACGGTTCCCCCGCGTTCAAGTTCTTGAAGCTGGTGGTGTCAAAAGGACACTCGAGATGATCACTCCTCTATGCAACGCTGCATGTGAAGCTGACTCTCGAGCTTTCGCTGCCCTTTTACGACATCTTGCAGAGGTTGATTCACATCATCAGACTGTCTTGATGGTCCAGGTTCAGAATGAGACCGGAGTGCTCGGCGATTCTCGGGATCGATCGAACCGCGCCAATAGAGCCTTTGCTGAACCCATTCCAAGTGATCTCCTACAATATCTGAGCCGCGTCGATACCCACTCCAGATTCAAGAAACGAATCTCAAGTGTTCCCTCATCAGGTACTCATTCATGGGAGTCCCTCTTTGGGTCTGGAACAGCAGCCGATGAGGCCTTTATGGCGCATTTAATCTCCTCTTACGTGGGACGAGTCGCTGCAGCAGGAAAGGCCGAGTATCCTATCCCTCTGTACACAAACACATGGCTCAACATTGAAGGGCAGTCGGAGCTGGACTTTGGCGGAGGCGCGCCAGTTGTGGTTGGTGGCGGTGACAAGCCTGGAATTTACCCATCCGGAGGTCCTTGCCCGCATGTTTTGGATATCTGGCGATTTAACACGCCTTCTCTGGACCTACTAGCACCGGATCTTTACTTCCACGACTACGAAACTGTCTGCCGCAATTATACAGCACAGGGAAACACTCTCTTTATCCCGGAACAGCGACGTGACGAATATGGAGCAAGACGCGTTTGGTTATCCTACGCGACTTACGGTGCTCTTGGGGCTAGTCCCTTTGGCATTGATACTGGCTCTGACATCATTGGACGCGAGTTCAAGCTTCTCGACCAGACCAAGCAATTTCTCCTGGATGCTGCACCCCAAGATCGTTTTGGCTTCTTTTTTGACGAAGAACCAAGCGAGAAGAAGCCGGAGCAGTGGACTCGCACATTCGGCGACATCAAAGTCATTGTTGAGCGCTGCTTCGTCTTTGGCAAGCCTGGTCCTGGTGCTGGAATGATTATTCACTTGGGTAACTCCAAGTTCCTCCTCGTCGGCCGGGGCTTTCACGCACGATTCAAAGCAGCTCGCAAGGATGCAACATTTGGCGGGATTCTCTGGGGCGAGGAGAAGGAGGTTGATGAGAATGGGAGCCTACAGACATTGAGGATCTTAAATGGAGATGAGACGAGGCACGGCGAATTCATGATGATGCCCAATGACGATCCCGATTACGGCGGCTTTCCTATTGCTGTTACGCCTGGAGCGAGGACTTGTATTGCTGAGGTGGAGGCGTATTGGATTGCCGAGGATGAAGATGACAGATAATCGCAACATTGATTCACTAGGTAGCCGAGATTACAGTAGCATCCACAGTAATACCAATTCCGTAACATCTTGTCGCATTCCCTCGTGTATCACGTGTTGCAGACCCATGCTGATCTCAGATCGCCCCTCATCCTCATCCACCTCAAGTTCAATGGAGTCAAATACTTAACCAAGACACTTAACTTTATTTATTATAGTCACCATGGCAGACCAAACAGCGCAATCGCCAAATCCAGCGGAAATACCACCATCGCCCGCCGTAGTCTCAGCGCCACAACAGACAGAGCTTATCGCGGCTAATGACGAGCACGTACGTTGATAAAATACCTCATCAAGGTTCGGTCATGAATTTACCTGTTTTGTAGGCCGACGAGGTTGGAGACGATGCCGATTCTACTCTTGGTGCAGACGCGTTAGTCGTACCTTCAAAATAAATGTCAAAAAGTGACTAAATGCTAATTTGTCCAACTTTAGAGAAAGCTCGACTGCTTCAGTCTCGGCCAGTATCCTCGAATATCGTCGCAGTCAAGGCCGCACCTATCACAGTGATAAATTCACCACCAACTACTTCTTGCCCAATGATGACCAACAGCTAGAGTCTGTGGACTTGACGTATGGCCTTTGTTACCAGAAACTATCGTCCCAGGTCTGATCTTTCGCAGTCACCACTATTTGACTATCTTGCTGGACGACAAGCTGTTTCTGCCTCCTCTGCAAGCAGATGATATTAAAGTTTGTATCGCTGATCCAAGCAGGTCTATGATGATTGTTTTACTGACCGCTTGGTACTTCGTCAGAAAGTGCTTGACGTAGGCACTGGAACTGGTAAGTCATTCAAACCTATTTATTCCTCTCATACATTATTGACAAGCGGTATCAGGTATCTGGGCCATGTACGTGCAATCTTGCTCCCTACCAAAACCTCCTACTGACGAATCTAGTGAATTTGCTGACCGTCATCCGAATGTCGAGATTGTTGGTACCGACCTATCCCCATGTCAGCCAGAATGGGTTCCACCAAACGTTCGCTTCGAAATAGACGACGCAGCCCTCAGTTGGACATGGGGTCCTGATGAGTTCGACTTCATTCATATCCGTTACATTTTCGGTGCTATCAAAGACTGGTCCGCCCTGTTCTCTGAGGCCTACCGCTGCTGTATTCCTGGAGGCTGGGTTCAATCCGCCGAAGCTGATGTCGAGTTTCGTTGTGATGACGGCACCATTGACAAAGAGCCAAACCTCAAGATATATAAAAAGCTGTTTGAAGAAGGAGGAAAGATTCTCGGAAATCCTTTCTTTGTTTATGATCAACAGGTTCAAGGCTTCAAAGACGCTGGCTTTGAGGACATCACGACTGTTGACTACAAGGTGACTGCTGCAAGACATTCCCTATAAAGTGGTGATTTATTAACAAGCAAACAGATTCCTGTCGGAGATTGGCCCAAAGATCCCAAGCTCGCCGAAGTTGGGAGATTTGTTCGCGCTTGTTTAGAAAATGATATAGAAGGCAAGTTGAGACCTCTTGTTTTTCGCTTCTTGATCAGCTAACACTTTCCCCTAGGATATACTACTATGATGTGGAACGATGTGCTGAAGTGGCCCAAGGACGAATACCAGCTGTTCCTGATGAGCATTCGTAAAGCCATCAGGAACCCTAGGATCCACACATACATGAGGGTTCGATATGTATATGGACGTAAGCCATTATCACCGTGAGACCGTGATACTTTGCTTTATGTCTCTGAAAAGACGCCTCTTGATATTGACTTAGCATACATACGATTCCTTTTACTCTCTCGATACCAATCACCGAGTTATACCTAGCTATGCCTAGTATCCTCAGGTAGTTCTAAACTAAATAGTGAACTTACAGATGAACAAGGGCTAAAAGAACAGACCCTTCTTCTTTCTCCAGTCCCACGTAGTCGCCTGTCGTAGGTCATCAACACTGAGAACATCCACGCCCTCCCGTGTCAGAATATGCCAAATATGATTCCTCAGCCCAATAGGCCATGCTGGCACACTGAAATACCTGGCCTTGAGACCTAATCGATGGGCACCACGAATCTGGGCCCGAATGCGCTGCAACTGCTCTTGCGACAGTCGGGAACCCCAAACGTGCCCAACTGCTTTTTTGAAATGGGCAGAAGCGTAGTAGCTATTTTGAGAGTTGTATTTCTGTGAGATCTTGCTTCCTTCTGCGTTGTATGTCCTTACTTGTCTTCGTTCAATGTTGCTCGGTAATACTCCTTGCTCGATACAGTTATCCGGCGGTTCAGAGTTTTGAGCCTGTGCTCTGTTTGGATTTGGCCAAATTTGAGACGTGTCAGCTAATAAATCCAATGGCGCATCATAAAAGACATCACGGTAGGTGTTATTTGCTGTTATTTTGTCAAATGGTGTATTTCCCGTGCCAACAATCACAACAGGACCAGGTACAATAGCTGTGCCGTTGAAATAAGTGAGCAGGTTTCTGCGTCGAAGTGGCTCGAGTTGTCTTTGAAGTGTCTCCCAGGTTGCGTTTCCTTCTGTTTTGAAATCGATGCGGACGACCAGCGGTCGATCCGGATCGGCTTCGAAAACTCCAGCCATAGGCTCGTTAGCAGTCGAGAGGGAGTGACAAGGCATTCCTCGTTCACATGGGAAGGTGTCTTTCTGACGGTCGAAAATACTGAGAAGAGGGTTGAGATACAAGCTTTCCAGCGTATGGTTGGTCTCGAGCTGGAAATGACGATGGGCCACATACAGGTCATCGTCTTGGTTCCACACATCGGCTTCGACACTTGGACAGCCCGCAGAAATGGCGTCTAGAAGTGGAACGTTTCTCAAATAGTCGTTATGAGAATGGCAACGCACAGGTTGTGTGGTCCGTGTCGAGTCGGATAACCAGTGCCCAACGCCAATTGTTGCTGCGGCGGCGTCGATCCATGGGTGAACGATCAGGTCCATTTGGTCCGGAGAGTAATGATGCAAGGTATCTCCCAGAATATGGAGTAGGCCACTACCCGTACCGAGTTCTCTGATTAGTATGCTTCTCTAGAGTCTAGCCCGAGTGAGCCAAGGGAATCGCAGAACTCACATCATGGAGAGGTAGCCAATAATCAACAAGCAAAAGGCTCTCCGAAGCTTTCTTCGAAACTGAATGATTCTAAGACGAGGGAGCGTCGATGCTCCCAAGCCTTTGAAATGCAAGTCTCGTCGTCTTGGCACGGAGACATTGACATCCAGAGGCTCAGGCCAGCCGGTTGAATTGTCGTATCCTCTGCCCAATGGGCTGTCATCATTCGCGTACTCGACAGATGACTCCAAGTCATGTCCTGTGGTATGATTACGCTTCATGATCCCGATTTACAGTTCGTTATCAGCTGCAGACTCCACCAATCTGTTGTTGTCCGACTTTTCTTTCTGGTTGGAACATCAATCAAGTGCTGTCCCACGTGTAACGTATCGTAGGGACTTACGAGATAGACCAAGGGAGTCCATAGCTACTGCATAGACAAATATAAGATGTAACATGCTGCGCCGAGGCCGCGTAAGCGCTCTCAGTCCTCTAAGAGATACGATGGATCTCGTCACTAATATTAGTTGACGTCCAGTATATGCGGGCTCCCGTATACCAATTGACTTTCACTGGGGGTGGGGATCGACGCCCATCTGTGCCGAATTGCCGAGATACCGCTCTAGAATTTGCTGTCTCTAGCCGATAATGGTATAGTTCGTAGGGTTTATTTTGTTTCAAGGCTAGTCTTCCGCACCTTAAAAGCGCCCGCCCTGTCAGAGCTTACGCGGTCTTGGCAACAGTTGCAGACCTAATTCAGAGACTAATGGTCAATAAGCATTAACTTGGGTTATTGATAAGCTTACCGGTCGGTTTCTATATTCGTATACCATACAGTACTGTATGATTCAGGTATTTGATACTTTCCGATAGCCTTGCCCTGTTATGGAGTGTACTAGGGATCTTGAGTGCATGCAAATAATAGACTAATATATAAGCTTCTTGAGCGTTGGATGCTTAATGCGATCCAGGAGAACGAATTTCTTACATAGTCACTGAAAGCATGATCAACTGGGCGATTTACTACAGTAATTAAAGCGAGCCATTTGTCCAGACTCATAGGCTAACATAAAGCCACATTCTCAATCATGGTTTCTTACCGGCTTTCTGGCCGGTAACGGTGATCTCCGGGACGGCTCGGTAAAACCAAACTATGCATATCCCGGGGTTACTATCGTGCTATGATGCTCATGAATACGTAAGTCTCTCACCTTATCAGTAACTCTGTCTCACATTAAAACGTGGCTGTGCTACGGAGCCCTCGGTTATGCTAAGGAGAAGGGGTTTGACTGACTTAGGTAGCATCCATCTCTTGCTAGCAGGCATGGACTTATGAAGTTGGATATGGTGTATGCGCAATCTGAGTTTATTGCAAGTCATATTGGACTGTTTGTCTGACGTCGGGGGTGTCTCATTGCCCCCAGGAAGCCCCTGAATATCCAAGACTGGGTTGCACGATGCTCGTGACGCGTCTTGTGTTCAGTCAAAGTTACTCGAGACTGTATCTCAATGAATCATGGCGGACGGGCACTTGCATACAGAATGGCAGTGCTGTGTCGGGGGTTTTAGTGGATAATGATCAACATCTTCCCGTACGTGATCCAATCAATCATGCACAAGGGTGAGCTGAGACCGATAACTATGAGAGAGTGCGTATCGCTTATCATTCAATCTCGCTCCTCGGGTTATATAATAGAAGACATTAATTCATTTACCAGTTAGCAAATGCTCAAACACATCTCACATTGCTCTTCCCTTCACAGCATCTCTACTAAATAATATTCCATCCAAGCCCAATTTAAAGACAATGGATCACCGCCCACTTAATGAAAGCATAAGACCCTTTCCTCTAACGCCAGCATCTTCATCACCCCCTTATACCCCGAATAATGGCACACTAACACCGACTGTCGCTCACTCTGAGACTGGAACAGATGTCGAGCTTCAGTCATACAGAGGAGATGACAGGGAACGAGAAGTACCTCCACAGACGACTGAAGTACCCGAACGACCACGTCATATCTTCTCAAAGCACAGAAAGTGGATGACTGTGTACATGGTCTCTATGGGTGGAGCGTTTTCCGCCTTGTCATCCAACATTTACTTCCCGGCAATCGATACAATATCCAAAGACCTTGGAGTCAGTGCCACGGACGTTGGCTTCACTATCACCGTGTATATGATTGTTCAAGGAATTGCTCCCTCGCTGTATGGCTCCATCTCCGACTCGCGTGGTCGCCGAATTGCATTTGTTATCGCCCTTGTAGTCTACCTCACTGCAAATTTATCGCTGGCTTTCACGTCCAACCTGGCCATGCTCGTGGTCTTGCGAGGATTGCAGGCCGCTGGATCGGCTGCGACAATTAGCATCAGCACTGGTGTGATTGCCGATATAGCAGAACCCGATGAGAGAGCAGGCTTCATGGGGACCAACGCCGGAATAAGGTATGCATATCACATATCCCCAAAGTTAGAGAGACTTTTCAATAACAGGTGTGACACAGAATGACTGGCCAGGCCATAGGACCTGTCATCGGCGGACTGCTGAATAGTGCCTGGGGATTCAGAAGCATCTTCTGGTTCCTGTTTGTCTTTTGTGCCTTGGTCCTCTTGGGACTATTGTTATTTCTGCCAGAAACACAGAGGAGGATAGCAGGTAATGGCGATGTTCCTCTCCGAGGCCTTTACAAACCCTGGTCCTACTACTTCAAACCTCCTAAAGAATGGCGTAATGCCCCTGTGCCGCCAACACCAAAGCTAGAGAAGCTATCTTGGAGGGCAATCATTGAGCCATTGACTTATATCCTTAGAATGGATATCCTAGTTCTCCTTTCCTGGGGTGCACTTGTATACACCATCTGGAGTATGGTCACGTCCTCAACCACCACAGTGTTACTCAAGACTTTCCCGGACCTCACACAATGGCAAGTGGGCCTCTGCTTTCTTCCAAATGGAATTGGATGTGTATTTGGATCGGTATGCACTGGTCGACTCATGGATCGAGCTTTCAAACGCGCCGAGACTCGATATAAAGAGGAGCATGGACTTGCTCACGTCAATGTCAAGTCCCAACACGACTTTCCCATTGAGCGTGCCCGACTGTCACTAATGCCTTATTTCAGCGTCATCTTCATCGTTTCAATGGCGCTGTACGGGCCCAGCTACGAATTCAACGACCTTAGGAGACACTTTGCTGGGAACCTGGTAGCCTCCCTGGGTCTGCAATTTATCATTGCATCTACTGCAACAGCCATCTTCAATATCAACTCGACGATATTGGTAGACTGCTTCCCGGATAACTCGGCGGGCGCGACAGCAACGAATAATCTGTGCCGTTGCCTCAATGGGGCTGTGGGCGTCAGCGTGATACAGCCTATGATCGCCAAACTCAAGATTCGAAACGCATTCCTCGTGCTTACAGGCATTGCTGTTATGTTCTCACCACTGGTCTGGGTTCAATGGCGAATGGCAGAGAAATGGAGAAGGAATAGAGTCAGTACCTAATAAGAGTTTATATATTAAACTAGTGGAATGCCAAAAACTACCTCTCGAAACTAAGTAATACATGCATAAGCTCTATTTCCTCGCTTTAGATCCTCGAGTTATCTCCAACCACTCCCCATTGTCCTCTGCTGATGATCGAGGCAAGGAGGATGCAGGGTGGATAAAGTTGAAAATCCCGACGGCGATGACCATCATGGCCCCGTCGAGCGCGATGAAGTACTGCTCATGCGTGATGAGGTATCCGTGCCAGCCCTGTACAAGCTCTATAGTGCGGTATATGCTCCTGATATAGATACATAGTAATGACAGTGTCATGGCACTTAGTATGGGAATGGAAGACTGCTTTCCGGATTTTAACATTCCTCTTCTAGTGGACCGAATCAGGAAGTCGATTGCAAGAGCAACAAAGACGCTCATAGAAGCCAATTGGAAGACAATTCCTGCAACCATGGTGTTTGTGCCCGGCTCCGTGTTGCCGTCAACTTTGTTCACTGCTGCTGAGGCCAAACCGCCTCCGATTGCCTGGACAACCAAGGAGATCACGTCGCAAGTACAAAATATCCACAGATATAGGCTCGGTCGAAGAATGGAGCAGTCGCGGCCGAAGACCTGGATCAAGCGGCCAAGAATAATGTAAACGCCAGCAGTGTAGAAAACAGGAGCTACCAATGATTAGTCCTTAAGTTCATACTCAAGAGGATTGGCCAGAACATACCAATGATCAGCGTCGAGATCTGCATGAGGAAAGCAGTCGAGTTGTATGGGCATTGAGAGGACCAAGTCCGGCCAGCCCAGCCAATAATCTCAACTATTACGGCCATTAGTTACCCAAGGTCATAGCTATAGGCATAGGGATTAAGAACATACCCAGTCCACCAACAACAAAGACGCTGCACCACCAAATCTTGGACCGACCAAGCTGAATTATGTGTATAATGGTAGAAAGACCGAACAAGATACAAAACACAATTCCCGCAGCAGTGGATGGAACGTAGCCGTAGGAAGTATGGACGCCCGTTAACAAAGCGTGGCAGCCCTTGCGTAGGTCTTGTTCTGCTGACATGTTGCGTTGGTGTTAGTCAGGAGCCTGGGGAAACGACTGAGTCTGTGATGAGATCTAAGAGCCGGGCGCTAGCTGCATCTTTATATAATTGCCATTTGTTATGAAAACGTAGGCCAACAAACTGGGGTCCCCCCCTTCAGTCGATGAGACCACAAATGGTGTAACCGCAACTGCGAAGTTCGCTGTTTGATACCCACTTGATGAACGCTCTGACGTCCAAAGCCGCGCAGAGTGCGACATTCTGGCACTGCCATGGGCCTTAGGAATCCTTGCAGACGCAAAACTCCAATTCCACGCAAGCCATCGCCTTATCTTGTAGGTATGTGGCTGACAAAGCAGACAGATCTGACAGCCCACTGGCCACAGTCCACAAGCAGACCGTAAGCACCAACTTATCAGCCCCGCATTTCTTCGGGGTTTATCTCCTGAACTGCGAATTTCGCATTTCGGACTTTGGTCCCGGTCTTGGATGAAGAGCCAACGCCATCTACAGCTCATTTCCTTCCCCGTTGTCTCAGTCTGGTGCTGGAAAAGCTGTCGGCCAGTTCGTGTTTAACCGTTACCTTCTGCTTGAGCCCTTCATTTTCACTATGCATTCAAGACCCAGCCGCGCAAAGAGCTGCACTGCATGTCGACAGGCTAAGCTGGCTTGCGATGCACGCCACAAATCGGCCGGAGTTTCATGTACGAGGTGCAGTAAGCGCGGGCTGCAATGTCGGTTTGACTCGAATTTCAAAAGAATTCCAACAAGAAAGTTAGTCACGGCCCCGTGGGCTCCAAGACCAATCACCGTTCTTGATGATGACTTGAATACTAATACTCGCAGCATCGTGGAGGCCATCACCAACTGTATTGACACTCGGCAGCCGCTTTCTGGGGAATCAAGCAACGTGGAACCGAACCCTGACACGAACCCTTCGACCATGTCACAAGAACCGTCCATGCCCTCCTCGGTCTACACGCGAACCTCGAGTCCGTCCTCTCATACCGACTCTCAATTTTCCACTGCCCCAATCGGCGCTGCTCAAGATATTGCTGCAGCCAGTGTCGGCGGATGTACCAAGGACGCTGAGCCATGGCTGCAACTGAAAAGGGTCGACATACCCTCTAGTTACCAGCTCGGAAGTCTGAACCTGAACAACACAGTAGCTCTGGATTTATTCTATCAGTAAGTCAATGCCCCCTATAGGCAAAATTGAGTTTGTTAGAGAACCGGACTGAATCAAGGGCCAGTTTTAATAGGTATTACCGTCCACACGCCAGGTTCTTGAGGCCAATACGTACGTCTCTAATCGAGTACTCACAATCCTCCCCTTACCTTTTTTGGACCATTATCCTATGCTCGTCACAAATGCATACTAAATATGCACACATGTACCCTTCTATTGTAACAGAGCACGAGGTCATGCTCTCGGGGTCCTATCTCCGCGCTCCACTAACTATCGAAATCATGCATGCCCTTCTTTGTCTTTGTTTGTGGCCAGTCCCCAAGCTTCGCTTTTGGCAGGACCCGTCCTGGGGATACATAGGGCTTGTCGTCAACTCTGCTATGCAGCTCAATTGCCACCTACCTACCAACCCGCTGCTTAACGCACAGATAAGGAGAAATGCCAGCCGTCGCGCCCTGCCTGACATAGATGCAACTGTGAGAGATACCACTTGGCTTGCTTGCTTCGATATAAACACCCGGTATGTTTGCTTTCGGGTACTTTCCTGCCCAAGTTCCACGGCGTCCGTTGCTTACACATCAATACTGTCACAGTCTTAGTGAATTCTTAGGGTTTCCATCCCTGCTTTCAACTGGATACTACCTGAAAAGCGTATCCCTCGCTCGCGAACGAGCGTCAAGTCTTCTGGACGCGTCCTATCACACGGTATTAGAAATCCGCCAGCTCACCATGACTTCGATAGCGAAACTCGACATAATTACAGACTCCGCCCTACACTTTTCCCAGATCCAAAGCAGCATCAATGACTTGGAGCTGCTGAAGAGCTCAAGTCAGCACTCCTGGAATCCCGAGACAGAACTCACTTTTCAAGGCGCAAAGCTGTACTTGTATGCCATGACGTTTCTTTTGCCACCCACTAAAGAGTCCGTCATTGCTCATCAGGCCATCTATCATCGGGACGCAGCATTGATCAGCGGATTGATGTCTGCTTCAACAATGATATCAGACATACTTCACCAAATCCGTGACAAGCCCACTCAAAGCACGGATAAGATTACGTGCAGTGTAGCGTTCTGGCCAAAGACACAGATCAGCTACCTTTTCTATGCCGCGACATTTATTTTCCGGGTTCTTCTTTCGCATTCGAGTCTGACGCCGCAGAATATAACCCTTGCTATGTCACGTCTTGCAGATGCACACGCAATTTGTAGAATAGAACCGTTGCATCCAGATCGCACACGGGCTGGAGAGATTATCCAGCGTTTGATAGAAGTTGCGCGAGCTTATGTAACGAAAGACAGTGGCGAGATTGACGCCAAACCCTTACCCCCAAGAGGTCTTCTTGTCACTGGTCGCTTGGGCGCATCGGTCATGTTCGATGCCGTCCTGCGGTCTGTACACTTTCAAAAACAATGTACGCAGAGGCGCAAGTCCCGTCCGAGAACTGAGACTGGTATATCTCAAGCCGATGCGCCTCTCCATGGCACGGAACAGCGGTCAGGCGGAGAAGCGAGTTCAAATGCCGGACTGATAGCGCAGAGTCAATCTGATGAAGCCTTTTCAAACATGCCAGGCGGTGCAGGGGTGACAGGGCTTGGGGATTTGTTTGACTTCGACTTCATGGATCCTTATGAGTACATCATGAGCACTGACTCGTCTCTCATGTATGACGTCCTGCAGGACCCAGGCTTCGGAAATTTGTAACCTCTGTCATATGCTAAATATATTATATATCTCAGTCTGTTTTAAAAACTTTTATTGAGCGTCTTTGAGCGCGACCTGGGTCATGTGATACCAGGAAGATATTCAGGCAGCCGATAGATAATGCTTAGCATTTAAGAGGGTATACTGGTTACGTGCACTTCTACTAATATATACAAGCTTGGAACATATTATCAGAGGAATGCAACTAAAGAGGGGTAGGTGGTTACACTAATTGTAATTTGACAGCTGATGCATTAGGCAGAAGTGCAAATCACGCATCAATTGTCAAAGATCATCGACATCGCCACCACCGCCCGCCTTAACATTGCTCCTCATTATAATAATACAGCCCTGAATTTCTCACCGCAGCGCAGCCACCATGTGCTCCCGGCCACTTCAAAAGACAGGTGCTTTGTCTACCGTTTCTCCTCATTCTACACCCGCGCGACACCTCAAAACTACCCGGGATGACGGGAATATTGTAATGGTATGCCTCCTGTCCTTCACATTTACACAATATCACTAACCTATTAACAGCAACCTGAAGTATCACTTTCAATTCGTCAAGTTGTTTCCCAGTGGCAATGTGTGAGTTTGCAATCGACCGCTTACTGTCTATATGCCTGATTATCGCTAGTGTAATTGCTGCTGTGGCTGGCAGAGTCTTATTTACAGCCCGGTCTGCCCAAGTTGCTGTCATCGTCGTTGCGAAAGCTGTACATACTGCTAAGTCTCGGAATATCGTTCGGCATGGACGTGCCAACGAACCATGTCAATATGGCCAGCATAAACTCATCTGCTTATGCATGGAACCAAGAGTTCTTCGACCGGCAGATTCAAAAATATCCAGCAGAAAACACACCTGCAGTAGCGACCTTCTCAAGTGTCTACGATCTAATTCAAAAGTTTCTTTCGGCTTCTGGTGGCATGGAGGCGTTCCTTGGGCCTAGCACATACCAAATGTTGGAGCTTGAGCCTCTGTGCAACTCATGCAGTATGAACGATTTAGTAAGCGCAATCGACCATCGTGTAACTCGGCCTATGGCTCTTCTTGATGATCGCTGTCGGCGAATGCATCATTCTGAGCCACCGGGTGGTCACATGCGTCGCGACCGTGGGCCTTTAAGTTCTTCGCAGTTATTACAAGAACTTAGAAAAAGGGTAGGCTAATACAGTTTTATCACTCGGGATTTTGACTTACCTTGACAATTATAGCGGTATGGATGCGTTGGTGAGACTGATGCTGCAAGGCGACTAGTGTGAGGCATTTTCTATCATCAGACGAGTTTTCCATCTGCTGACAATTGTACCCAGCTATGTGGCTAACCCAGACTGCTGGGTGATTGTGGCGTTGGCTTCAACTGCTTCTAGCGTTCAGGCTACGTTTCTAGCAGACTTCTTTTATAAATACCTGGGGTCCAGAACATCACTAGGTATCCATCGACCGATGCGGGGACCACTCATCTTTGGACTCGAATTCCATTTGCAATACTACGTCTGGTGTGAAGGTGGCACACAGTTCCACGACTCTAGGAAGAAACGGAACGGGAAGCCTCTACGCCAAAGTCGACAGCCCTATTACCTCAAACTGGGCGATGGAAATGAGCCGCAGGTTCACATCTATGAAACTCAAGTCTCCTGTCTCATAGCAGGCATAGATGAGGACTCCTGGGTCGCATATCAGTTCGTCGATACTTACTACCAAGGAAACAAACCGCTTGCGCAAGATGAACAGCATGGCGTCAAACCAGATCCCTTAACAGGGGGCTTGTTTGATGCAAATCTCCCTATCTGGACTCCGAGAGAGTATTTCCTCATCGTCTACGAGTGTCGACTCAAACAAGTCAGGCATGCTATGCACAACCTGGTCGCGAGATTGTTCCTAAGATTAGAGCCATATGTAAGTGACCCCGGGTATGAAAAGCACCATGAATGGAGCACTTACTTGTATATAGACACAGGATGAAGGAGACATGACAGCTTCTTTTGGTGAGGGCATCATTGGGACGATGGCCCAGAAGAAGATGACGCAACGAGTCCTCAACGAAGCAAACAGATTTCTACCACAAACAATCCACTCTATCCGCAAGGCCATTGAGGTTTGGGACAGGTTCAGTCGGAGAGATCTTGCGTACCTCTCAGACATACTGAAGTCTGATTCTAAGAAGAGCCCAATTCCATCAGTCAAGGTAGTGACCATGATTGAAGATCATATTGATGCATTGCGAGACCTCCAACGACGCGCTGAGGAACAAAGAGACTTGTGCGCAGGGCTTTTTCGAAAGGTATGTGAGGGGAGGCGACTCGAGGGGGCGAACTTACGCGGAAAGGCTTACAAAAGCAGCTGGAAATGCAGATTGTAATGGAGGATAATGAAGTCACAGCCCGGCAGCAAGCAGGGACTGAGATGACTAGATATTGGACTGGCATTGGCTTGGTAGGTCTATGCAATTTGTTTCTATGGGGTAAAATGCTAACTTCCAGTAGGTCTTTCTACCGCTCACGGCTGTTGCTGGCATATTCAGTATGCAAGCAGGCATTTTGCCTGAATCGTTTTATAAGTGGTGGATTTTTCTTATTTTCTGGATTATGATCACGCTTCTCGTCATTCTCGCTGTTAAATTCAGATCATTGTGGTCTTCAATCCCAACATTGGGCAGCGATTGTTCTTGTAGTAGAGCTTCATCTCCTTGGCACCCTTTCACATCAAGATTCTCTCTACTATCGTCGTCAACAGATTTTCCTGCTGAGATCGAGCTCATGCCAAGGTCCCCGGGTAGGACAGTTTAGAGTGGAAACTTTCCGGGGTCTTGCATTTTCCCCAGACATCATGAGATATTGCGGGCTCATTGATAGTTCTTATTGGTGCGGTAGTGTTTTTCCAGAAGCGATCCATGGACGATCAGTTTGAGACGATGTTCAGTGGAGACTGGTGGGTGCTTAAATGGATAAGCATATTAGGCCAAGCTCCATACGGTATTTCGGAGGCAACAACTCCATCAATTGGAGTGGACTACCATTGGCCCGTACCGGCAAAATAGAGTTTCAAGTGCTGATCCCTGGTTTAGCCTAATAACACTTTCTGCCGTAACCTCATGCCATGACTGTATAAGACCATCGTGATATCGTTTGAGGACTGATTTTTCGTAATCAGTTGTCTTTGCTCTTAGTGGCAACTGAGGACTCGACTACCGATATGTTTGACGGCATCAAGACAAAGGCTCTTCTAGTAGCCTGCCTGGTTTTCTCAGGCTCGGCATTACCCAACGGGAATGACAAGCGCCACTGGGTAGGCATATGGGCATCGATGCCTCAGGAAGTTGAGCCTGCAAACCTGGCCCCAGCTCCATTTGTACGTTCTCTCCAGATAATATTGAGATTATATTTCAAAGACCCTCGCATACTAATCAATGACTACGGCAGGGAGGAGCAGATGCTACAGCTCAATTCGAAAACACTACTCTCCGCCAAACATTTCACATGTCAATTGGAGCTGAAAAGATCCGTGTTCGGTTTTCCAACATCTTTAGCAAAACAGACTTGCCCATCACAGCCGCATCAATCGCTCTACCTGTTGGTGGAAAGGCAGGTGTCGGTCAAATCGATACTAAGACCACGAAGCAGCTCAAGTTCAAGGGCAAGAAGTCCGTTTCTGTCCCAGCAGGAGAGATCGCTTACTCCGATCCCATTGACTTCAAGCTGAAGCCTCTGTCCAACCTCGCATTGTCTGTCTACACTGAGAAGGGTCAGCTTGGAAACAAGATTACTGGACATCCAGGCAGTCGAACGACGTCTTGGATGCAAAAGGGTAACCATGTCAACGCTGCATCTGTATCCGAGGGAAGCACCAAACACTGGTATTTTGCAAACGGAGTTGACTCGTGGGCCCCCAAGGACCATTTCGCTGTTGTACTCCTCGGAGACAGCATCACCGATGGCCGAGGCAGTACAGACGACACCAACGATCGGTAAGTACAGTTCCCAAAGCTTCAGTATCTTTACTTACAACCTCCAGATGGTCCGATGCACTTGCGTCTCATTTGCAGGACTCTGGCATGACTAATGTCGCTGTGAACAACATGGCAGCAGGTGGTAATGCTATCCTCTCAGGCGGTCTAGGACCTATCCTGCTCCAACGATACAAGCGAGATGCCTTGGAGCAACCCGGCGCCAAGTTTGTCGTTATTTTCGAGGGTGTTAACGATATCGGACCATCCGCCACCGACGATGCTACCCAGAAGCGGATTAAAGAGGGTCTCGTTTCTGCATATAACCAAATCGTGAAGGATGTCAAGAATGCGGGCATGACTGCCATCGGAGCAACCATCACACAGATGCTTGGAAACCAGTACTATGCCCCTGAGAGAGAAGTCACTCGAGTTGCGGTCAACGACTGGATCCTGAAAAACGGGACATTTGACCATACCGTCGACTTTGCGTCTTTGATTGGAAGTGGAGATAAACTGCTCCCTCAGTATGACTCTGGCGATGGTCTGCATCCCAACCCTGCAGCATACAAGTTGATGGGCACAAAGTTTCCGATTCAACTGTTCAAGAAATAGCTATAGACACAAAGATACCAAAGCTTGAGGAATAAACAAATGCTAAGAAAAGGTATTGCTCATGGTGCCAGCCAACGTGATATCAGTACTGTTTAGGCCGAATATAGAAGGTCGCAAAGCGTGAGAATACCTAGCTTGTAGTAAGTCAGGGTAGCCATGGGTGGATTGATGGCCATCCCCCGCAAATGGTTACCCTTCCATTGCAGAATCACTAATTAGACAAAGACGTTATACAAATTACTCTTTAGCCAATCATTTTCTCATATGACTCTCAACGTGACCATCTGCAGGAGGGTGACCATTGTGATTGACCCGTACGGAGAACCTTGACTTACTGAAGCTTTTCCAAATTTGATTGACCCCAGATCAGATAAGGCTAGCCTGGGTTATGTGATTGTGATGCCTTGCGCATGTGGCTTGCACTTGGACCTCTACATGATACCGGGATAGTCGGGTAACTTCTTCCTCAACTCCATTGCGCCATTATGGAGTATGCGTAATTTCTCGTAGGACTTCCGGACCTTGCCTCTAAGGCTTAGCTTCTAATAGCCAGTGGTCTATGATTCGTTGGCCGGGTTATCCTGGTTTCAGCTGAATGCATCACTGGCCTGATCTGTCAGGGGCCCCAGCTAGGCAGAGTGCAGGTCGTGTGCAGATTCTACAGAGATGTTTGGTCCAAAATGTCAACTACATGCCGTCTGAAGAAAAGACGTATCATGATAGATATGAAATTATTTTAGAATGCAACATGTTTATCTTGAATTCTTTCGGGATCTTCACGCCTGCAACAATGGTATTCGGCTTGACCTGCAGCTTGGTGAGGTAGGCTGACTGGTAGGCAGGCATTCTGAGACAAAGCTAACCAACACTTCCCTCCCATTTTGAACCAGATCTCTCAGTGTTTCTCAGGCTTCTAAGTTCTACCTGTTAATTCAAGCCCTCGGCCTCTCCACTATTCAATCGATATCGACGCAACCTCTAGCAAAAAGACGCGAAAGGAGACTTGGAAACGACATAACCTATTTGACCGTGGCTTTTTCTATGACGACGAAATCTCACCAAATGGCCTGCCAGATCATGTCGAAGCCCTCCGAAAATCAATGCTTTCCTTCGCTAGTGACGACTTCGTCCAGGAGGTCTCTGACCTGGATGAGGTTTTTGCAGACCAAGTAACGAACCTCACTGACAGAGAGGTTGACGAGGAAGATTGGAAACACTTTCTTCGAGAAACCTTCTTTGAACCGCTTAAATGGGAACATCAGTTAGCTTTGTAAGTAGGTTTCAGAGAGATCTAAACATTTAAGACTTACAAGATACAATCAGCGACGCCAATACCCGATGGGCGATATTTAATCCAAAGGAGAACAGACTTGGCAGTGCAATACCTGATCGATTGAAAAATGAGAGCGTACCACAGCCTGACTTTGCTTTCTACTTTCCAATTCATCGACCACCGGCGAACCCTCCTATGCCTTTGGAGCCAGACCAAGAATTGGCGGCGTTCTCATTGTCTGCCTTGAGAGAGCTTTACGTGAATGGATTACGACCATCTCCGTTTGATCCTTTCCAAAAGAACCTTAAGCAGAAATACCTGAAGTGCTTCCCATGGCTTGTCGTAGAGTGCAAGCCGAAGCCGGGCTCGAACGGCTCGATTAGGCAAAAGAAGGAAGAGGTTTACTGTCAAGCCGTTAACGGCAGCGGTTGTGCTGTTAGACTTAACGAGATTGCCGCGTTGCATGAGATAAAGCTGCCCGACCAAGTACATATTCCCCCAATCCCAGCTGTGACTACAGTTGGACCTGAAGTCAAAGTCTGGATAACTTATCTTACTGAGAACTCTCTGGCATATCGCTACGACACCGAGAAAGAAAAGCAGACAACCGGCAAGGGTTATGTTAGTATAAGATGAGAAGCCTGAAGCAGAACCCTACTAACAATTCTGACCTCCGATTAGCTAATGCAATGTATTTGGGATAGCGACATGAGAAACTCGGATGGCATTGCTAAGTTTAGACTCATACTTGAAAACATATATGCTTGGGCTACTGTGAAGTTCAAGCCCTTGTTGGCCAAATATCTCGAGCAGTGGAGGTGGCTTAACTCTGACACCTTCCTTAACACCAAAATAGCAGCAGTCGCGTTTCGAAAGCAGGAAATTGAGTCAAGGAGTCGGCAGCAAAGCCCTGAGGCTGACGAGACACCCACCAAGCGCTTAAACCGCACCATTAACGCGATGATATCCTTGAACCTGAAAGAGGCAGTGACTCCGAACTCCAACAGGGACAAGAGTCCCGCATCGGCATGTACAACTCCACAGAGCCGTTTGCGACGAAGCGAGCGAATAAAGGCAATGCGTGAGGCACAATTATCTCCCGGTCCGACTCCTCAATTAGAGAGGTCTGCCTCACGCCTCAAAGCAACTATAGCGGCTGGGCCTGTCAAGAGACCAGAAAGCGGGACTAAGTTCCTTGCAGCATCAATCGAGGTTGAAGTTGATGGGAGTACCAGTGATGAGGAGTATGAGGAAGTTGAAGAATGTGATGAGAGTGACGAGGAGGACGAGGAGCGTGAGGACGATGATGAGACTGATGAGGAAGAGAGTGATGGGGAAAACCTAGTATGGGACTACGTTAGAAAGAAGTATGTTTCGGTGTATGAATAGGAAGGGAGATTTTACCTGTATACTATATCTTGTTCTATAAAGGTCTGGTTCTTTGCATACTTTGAGTGAGTTCTAGCTTCCAACAATCATAATCAGCGCACTGGAATATCATTTGGCCGTGACTTCCCTGCAGCTTCAAGGAGGGCGGGCTACTGAAGACACTGGAGTCGGGGCGGGCCGCGGGGAGTCCGGGTCTTGAACTGTTGGGGTCTAGCCTTGAAGCACTGGTGGTCTGTGGGGTGAGCTGACCAGTAGGCAGGCATCTTGCAACACACCTGACCAAGCAGAGACACAGGTATACCAACCAACAAATGTAACATTGCCGTGTATATGTACCAGGGATAGTCGTCAACCAACAGTTTCAACCTATAACCCAAGAAAATCCCTCACTGTCTACCCTCTTCTTAAATCGTACTTTGAAGATGACTTGGGACCGTGACGACTTAGTTAGATAATAAGGGCTTTTTCTTCGATGACTCTATCCGCACTACGATTCCGTGGGCTCCATTGCCGCCTCATGTCGAAGCCCTCCGACAGTCAATGCTCGACTTCACAAGTCAAGACTTCGACGTAACTTCTGAAGAAGATGCCGCCACGCAGCATTATGCTGAGAAATACTCTGAAGGAGGGTATTCTGAGAGCGATTGGGAACATTTCTTTCGAAATCACTTCTTTGACCCACTTGTGAAAAACGCCTCAAGATCACTTGTAAAAGCCGACTCAGGATTATCGGAAGACTCACGCAGGTCGGTGCAGGATTCGCATCCAAAAGCACGTTACTGACGTATGCCCTATCAGAATTTCACGATGTAATTATTACTACGACAAGGTCGTATCGTAAGTATGGCAAAGACAAATCTGGAAGACAGATGCTCTTGATAAAATAATCAGCGATACCGACGCTTTATGGGAAACCTTCAATGGAAAAGGTGACGAAGTCGACGATTCAACACCCCACCGATTTGAGAACGTAAAATGTCCCAAGCCCGACTACGCGTTCTATCTTCCCATGTACCATCTAAACACTAACTCCCGTATCCCTGGGACCACTAACCACAAAGATCGACAGTGGCATAAGACACCAACGCCATCTATTATGGAGTCATTCTCATGGTCTAACTTTAAGATGCTTTATAAAGGCGGTCTTCGCCCTACTCCGTTTCGTGTTTTTCATAAGGAGCCCCGAGAAAAGGATCTCAAATGTTATCCATGGCTTCTTGTTGAGTACAAGAAGGCAAAGTATACGAATCATGAACGTCTGCAATTAGAGGAGACCGTATGTTGCCAAGCAGCCAACGGTAGCGCAAGTGCTATCAAGCTGAACCAAATCGCGGCGAGGTATGCCATAGAGCTGCCTGATGGGTCACATATTCCTCCGATCCCAGTTGTGACCACTGTGGGCCCTAAAGTCAAGGTTTGGATAACATATCTTGCCAAAGACTGCATGGTACTCCTCGGGGGTAGATATTTTTCGTCTTCCAGGTGGGAGAAGCGCAGTCAGGCATATGTAAGCATGGATCCCGCCCAGAAACTTGCCCTTTCATTTACTAACCATTTCTATTAGATGATGAACTGTATCTGGAAGGGCGATATGACCTAATCCTGAAGATATTGTGAAGTTTCGGCTTATCTTTGAGAATGCGTATACTTGGGCGACACGAGTTTTCAAGCCTCTAATAACGACATGCATCGATCAGTGGAGATTTGTACACTCTACAGGAGGCCTGGACTCTGCAAGCGCGAGTTTGGCATTGGCGCGCCGCCAACAGGCAACGGAACTCTCAGGGAGTATGCTTCCGCTGATCCAAGGTGTTCTAGATCGTCAGTCAAGCTTTGAACTTGACGATAGTCTGCACCATCGCCTTACACCCATGCTGATGGGGGTCCTCGTTCAACAGATATGTGCTGCAGAGCGCCAGACGCTCACTCGAGAGATGGATCGTATCTTTGCAGAAAAGTTCAAATCTTTGAGTTTGAACGCTGGAACATGTTCGTGTCAGTGCACAACCAACGCAAGAACAGCCGCAACAGGCGAACAGACCCAAGAATCAAGTCAAGCCACTACAGTCAATGTCGAAGACCCTAAAGATGATGACTATGTGGACTCCCAGTCTCATAGGTCTGGGAGTAACGATTCCACGTCCTCAACCCCAACAAGAGAATTGCGACGAAGTACGCGACTGAACCCGCAGGTGACACCATCTGGCCAGACACCTATCACTTCTGACTCAGGATCGAGAGCAGGGAAAACACCCCTGTTTTCCTTGTTTCACAACGTACCAGACAGCCAGGGTAGTGATTCAAGGCCAGTGCTCGAAAGCGAACCTGAGAGCGGCAACTCTGGATGGAGCACTACATCTGGAGATGGAGATACAGATACAGATACAGTGGATGGTAATGTGACCCCTCAACCTTCACCTTCGGCCACATCTTCAACCATCTTTACACCAGCCGACGATACGTCTGCGCCAAGCCCGATACCGGGTCCTTCAACACCAGGTCCAGTACTAGGACTAAGACCGGCAGGCACATCGTCATCACCCGTGCCAAGTATGTTTTCGTTCCGGAGTGTTCCACCAACAGATTGGACCGTTAAGTTCGAATGTCAAGGATGTGGAAAGAAGAAAAATCTGTTCCAGCTCTGTCCCGATGAGAAATGTTCTTCTAGGGCAGATTGGATGAAATGAGGCGGGACTTCAAGACAAACTCTAAATTGGTTATAAAGGAATTGAAAAGAAGAGCTTATCAACAAATCTACATATACTAGCTTTATGGCTCTCCGTATGATCAACCCCGCCCAATCATAGACAAACATTTTGTGCAAACCCCGCACCGCCCGCGTATTCCGCTACTAACAGTTTCTTGCTCAGGCATAATATCCGCGTTTGTGTCCATTAGCCCAATACCCAATATGCCACCGGCTAATTCTTTTACATCGTGTGAGGCATGTAGGTATGTCTTTGTCAGATCCTCCAGTCTTATTCTCAGCCATAGCTAACTAGCGGATAGACGTCTGAAGCGTAGATGCTCAAGAGATACCCCGTCATGTCGTCTGGTAAGTACTCACTTTTATCTATTAAGGCATACCAGTCTAAGATTCTGTTTAGTGTGCTCGGCTAGGTAAAGCATGTCACTATGCGAAAGACCATGCCGATGCAAGCCCGAAAACCTCTATCAATGGGTTGGTGAGTCAGGGTCATGTAGATCTTGCTGCAGAGCTAGATGTGCACCGAACCGATAAGTTCCCGGCATCATACTTTCTAGACTCCGAGCTATTCCAGCCAATATCGAGAAATATCTTGACAGCACATGACGGCCCGTTTTTCCTCGATCAACAAAGACGTTTTGCGACTGCTGGTACATTCGACTCTTTGATAGAACACTACGAGAACTCCATCCACCACTGGCTGCCCATGCTAAGCGTCAAGCGCCTGAGGCAAGACTCGCAAGCTCTGGAGTATTCAAATCAAGGCATTGTCGATGTTCTGGTCTTCTTGGCCCTCGAGGCTCTCGTTAGTCAGAGTGATGAGCATGCCATATCGCCACAGAGTAACCCTTCATATTTAAAGGCAAAGCATGGCAGTTTTATCGCTGAGAGTGGAGGAGCTATCAATATTCGACTGGTACAGATTCTCACCCTCGTAGCCTTGTATGAGCTGGGCCATCACATATATCCTGCCGCATATTTGACAATAGGACAAGCTGTGCGACTAGCTACCATGGTTGGACTTCACAGCCAAAAGGATGCACAACAACTGTTCGTGGAACCGGAAACATGGACATTATGCGAAGAGCAGAGACGGACTTGGTGGGCGATTTTAATGCTTGACAGGTAGGTCCAGAGACTTGTGTCATGAGAATTGAATCGTTGATTATTACTAGAGTTGTCGTTGCCGGCTCTCCTCGACTCTTGATGGCGGCTCCAGATCCGACCACGAACGATCTTCTGCCTTGCAACGACGATAACTGGACAAATGGACGAATAGGTTTCAATGAAGCACTATTCACGCGAAACTTCCACTCGCCTTCGTCCTTGGGGCAATTTGCAAGAGTATGCCAGGCTGTTCACATGTTTGGCAAAGTTCTTCGTCACATAAAAGCCAGACAAAAAGACACCGAACCCGTCGAGCTTACAGCCGAGGCCTTGCAGCTGCACATCGTTTTGACGGCGTTAGATCAGGGCATCGTGAGCAATGACTGTGACATTATGACTGCGCATGGAAACTTGCACTCGGCGTTATCACTATGCAGTTTGGCCCGACTGCTTCTGTACAATGAATATGCATGCAACGAGCCCAGCTTCAGCACGGCACGCGAGAGATTAGCTGCTGAGGTGGAGATGCAACAGATAGCTCTGGCGAGCATTCAACACATCGTGTCCAAGACGATACCGCAGATGGCGAGGCAAATAGTTTCGGCGAGTCAGCAACAATCCAAGGGGCCGATACACTCACCCGTCTTGGCTAGCTGCCTGTATCATGCAGCGACTGAGTGCGCGTGGTTTGTCAAGGAGAACAACGACGCGGACATGGTGGCTGGTTTAGAAGCCATCACCCAAGCACTCCAAGTGCTGAAGCCCGAGTGGGCTGTTTGTGGTAAGCCTGACTCACCCTGTCAAGTCCGAAGTTGACATGGCGCTGATAAATCTTACGCAGACGAATATCTCTCTTATTTGGAGGGGAATAGGTCTTAAGACTGACATCATTACAAGAGCAACAGGGCCCATAGAAGGTCAAACGGCTCACTAGTGTTTTTCTGTCTGTCCGCAACGGCGTCGCATTCCCGCTCTGCCCGCTCTCCTGACCCCGAGGTCTACAGCAAACTCGAACCCCGCCTCCGCTCTGCCCGCCCCAACGCTGAACATTCCCGCATCTGCTCCACTTTCTGGCTGGTTGACCTAAAAACACGACAAAGCATCAAACCGCCAAATTCTCTACTCAAAGATCCTCAATTTATTATAAAAAGTGCAATAACTCCCGTCATGTCCCCTTCATTCTATCTATCTTTAGGATATCTCACACTTGTGCTTTCCTTCAACAGCCCTTGAAACTTACTATCTTTAGTCGTTCATCATTACGATTTGCTCTATTCATCAACATGTCTCAGCTCGTTTGGCTTGTCACTGGCTGCTCCTCTGGCTTTGGGACAGAGTTTGTGCACCAGATCCTCTCCCGAGGCGACAGGGTCATCGCAACTGCCCGAAACAGCGCAATGATTGAACCACTTGCAAGTCAAGGAGCAGCTGTCCTTGAGCTAGATGTCACAGACCCGCAAGACAGCATTAATCAAACCATTGCCAAGGCCATTGCCATCTATGGGCGCATCGATGTGTTGGTTAACAATGCTGGTTTTGTAGCTGCTGGCTCTTGGGAGGATCTCAGGTATTACTCTTACGGACTAATAGCATTGTCGGCCTTGCTAACATGTCTAGTTATGATGAATTTGTTTCCTCCTTCGAAACCAACGTCTTCGGACCAATCAAAGTTACGCGTGCAGTGCTTCCACATCTGAGAGCCAGAAAATCAGGAACGATGGTCTTTATTAGTTCTTTATCGGGCTGGGTCGGGCACCAGTTTACTGGAGCTTATGCGGGATCAAAGTTTGCTCTTGAAGGTCAGCTTCAAAATTATGTCTATGAGGGTCTACCTGTCTAACATAAAATCAGGTGTTGTTGAAAGTCTGCATAACGAAACCAAGACTCTCGGTCTTCGCACGCTTTTGATGGAACCCGGTCGTTTTCGAACCCCACTCTTGTCAACGGGTCACCTTCAGTCAAAGCAAAGTCAAATTCCCGATTATGAATCAGCCTCCGAGACTCATCACAATCACCTTCATGTCGGAGATCTGAAGCAGCCTGGAAACCCAGAAAAGTTCGTCGCCATTGTGCTTGACTTGGTCAGACAAGAGGGCTGTGCACAGGGGAAAAGCATCCCGTTTCGTCTTCCTGTTGGGAAAGATGCGGTAGAAGAAATTGGGGCTAAAGTCAAGGATCTTTTGGAGACATTGCAGGAGTGGGACTCTATTATAACAGAAACTGACTACTAGTGGGTATACTGAGAGCAATTACTTAAAGTAATTAAATATTATTCGCCTTGAATATTCGCAATCATGCATGTTCTTATTTTCATGTGATGCAGCCGAGTGGGATATCGAGTGGGATATCACGTGCAACAGAAACTAAAATCCATGGAATGGGAATGTGAAGTGCCGTATCCCACTGAATATCCCACTCAGTGGGTCTCAATTTACGGCTTGTTCCTTTGATGCTGGGGTCCAAGCTCGCGGCTTTGCTCAGTTATATTGCTATCCCACCGGATATCTTTGTCATAATAAGGTTCAATCCAATAACGGCAAAGCCGCAAGCATGACGAAACATACCTTCTCAAAGCAATTGGGTTTGCTTTCACATCATGTTACATTGGAAAACTAAACAAACCCTGCAGACTTGGCATGTATAAGTACAGTACGATGCTGCATTCCGTCTCCAAAACAGCTCACCACCAACATCATCAATCATAATACATCGTGCATCTCCGATCAACGAAATACACAAGTCCAACAATTACCATGCAGTCCAAGATCTCTCTCCTCGGCTTGGCCGTGCAGGCTAGCCTCGCAATCTCAATTCCTCGACCTTGCAATTGTCCATCGATTTCTGGCAACAAGACGATCGATGCTTATCAATTGTATCCCGAAAACGTTGATTTCGATACACGACGTTGTCTTTTGTACACGAGGTTAGTACTCATGAGCGTTATTCGACATCACGGGTAAAATCCTGACATTTATTATAGCGTACTGTACAATGCGACTGCTGTTGCCTGGGACCCCTATCGTGGAGAGATAGTGCATACTTTCAAAGCGCCTGGGCTCAGCGGCAACCCTCTGCTCCATGCAAGCGGCGTACGCGTCGACACCCTGGACCGACTCTCTGTTATTATCGACGCCGGCGCTGCTTTCGATACCGCTGGCCAGAATATCCAGGGCGACAACGAGCTCGTCAAGTTCGACCTTGTAGACAACTCTTTACTGTGGCAAGCGAACCTGACCAAGGCAACCAATGGTGTATACGGCGGTTTCCAAGACAGCGAAAGCGACGATGCTGGTAACACTTATGTTCTCGGAACCTTTCCCAGCAGTTTGATCAAAGTCAGCGCAGATGGAAAGTCGGTTGTCCCGTGGTATCTCGTCGAGCCAGCCAACCATACCATCCACGGCTTCTCCGGAATCTCCCGCAAAGGCGACACACTCTTTGTGACTGATAACACGGATGGTCAGCTTTACAAATTCGACGTCAAAGCAGCAAAGGGCAAGCCGGTTCGTGTCCCGACATCGAAGGATGGCAAGGCCCTGGGCCAGAATCTTGACGGCTTGCAGCTGCCCTCACTTTACGCCGGTACTGTTCTTTTGGTCAGCGATAATGTCAACGGTACTGTTGTGTTGAGATCTAGCAATGGAAAGTGGAAGTCTGCTGAGAACCTCGGAACCATCCCCAATCCTTACGTTAGCCAAGGCGGATTCACTGTTGCATCCGTGCAGATCTCTGATAGTATCTATGCTGTCACAGAGTTCTTTGGCGATGCTATCAATGGAACTCTCCCTGGCAACAGGACAGTTTTCCCCTTAAGGGATATTACAGAAGAGGTAGAAACTCTACTAAGAGCTTAAGTACTGCAATTAGTCAAGAGCTAGATATGCTCTTACTCACTGTTATCTTATAGAATTCTAGTAATAAATTACTATTTATAGAGAAAGAATTGATTCCCTTTACCCTTAATCTATGTAAGAACAAAAATATAAAGACTTACCTTTTTATTCTTTCTCGTACAGGCTATCTAAAAGCCCCAGCCTATTAGCCAAAGATTCACATCCATTTATACGGATTAAAGCGTTGTCGCCAAGGTTCAACTTTTGCGCGTTTATAACCAGACGCGGCTTCATCATCAGTATCGTCGCTATCGTCGAAAGGACGTTTCTTGGCTGTCTTTGTCAACCCGCCACCTTCGCCGTTGGACGTTTTGCCAGAAATCTGAAGCACTGAGATCTGAGTGGTGAGATCTTCGCTGGCGGGTTCTGGTAAATCTATATCCATACCCGCCGAGCTGGATGCTTCATCGCCCTCTGTCTCACCATTTTCAGACCCATCCTCTTCGGACCCGTCATCTTCGGACGCTTCGTCTTCGGACCCTTCATAATCAGATCCTTCATCTTCAGACCCTTCATCCTCGAACCCTTCAGCCTCAGACCTTTCATCCTCAGACTCGTCATCCCCAGACTCGTCCTCTTCAGATACATCCTCTTCAGATACATCCTCTTCAGACATTTCATCTTCAGATGTGAAATCATCGGGGTCATCCTCTATCTTTTTCCAGTATTTCTTGTCCTTAGCCTCCTCCCGCTTTTCCCACTCAACCAACTGTCTTGACTCTTCACGCAGCAGTTCAAAGTGTTCCGCTTTGTAGTCGTCGCGGCGAATCTGTGCCTCTTGGTCTGCGTCCTCGTGTGCCATGTTTGAAAACTTGCGCAAAGAAATGTAGTGGAGTGAGTATCGCCCTGTATAGTCAAAGGGGTCGAGAAGTGAGAAGCTGCTCTCAATTGTAGCAGGGCAGATTGTAAGCAATTCCAAATCCTTTGGGCGACGCTTTTGCGGAACACCAGTCAACTTTTCCATTTCGCTGCCAATCGCATATTTAAGCTGCGTTCGGCGTTTGTCATTGTCTGTTTCAATCGCAGGCTGTGGCTCACAACGATGCCTCTCTGGAAGTCGTCCCTCGGCAGGCGCCTTGAGCGCCTCTTCAAGCCAATTATCGTGTGCTGTGTACTTCAACAGATTGTTGTCCTTTAAGAATTGGCCGTATTCATCATCTATGCGTTGTTGGATCTCGAGGATCCTTCTCTCATCTTTATGTCCTTTGGGGTCCAAAGCGCAGTGTTGGTAGTATCGGAGTGCCTGGCTCAAGAAGTCCTCAGGGTCAAGGACCGCCAGAATCTCTTCAATCTTGTTGTCGAGACTAAGGTCTACCGGTACGTGGGCCTTAACACTATACTGAGAATGGCCTTGTCCATTGTACGCTTCCCTGAAATATAGGCCCAAGGAATATGTGAGCTGTTCGCGGTATAAAGGATCCATTTTCTGTGCTTCTTGGTTTAGTGGTAACTGTGAATATTGTATCTTTTGTTGCTAATTGTCTATAGCTGTTTGTGTTCCTGTAGGTATTTTATTAATTAATATATGAAGGGGCTTAAGTATTTATATTATAAGCTGAGCTATGTGTTCAGTAGAGTTCTACTAACTCAATAACTGTTTTCCTTTAAACTCTTTATCTCTTTGTCCCGAATAATGCTATAATAGGCTAGAATATATTTTAGTATGCTGCTCTTGTTCTGCAATCCTTGTCTGTAGCGCTTTGTAAAGGTGTCTATAATCTGTTCGGTCAGACTGAAAGCACTCTATCTTTGAACAAGATCAGTCTGGGACCATGCTATTCAGCCTGTAGGTATGGTTCTTGTTATAGTTTATATTAATACAGTACTTGGAAGAGCTCTGCGGTTAGTACTAGCTGAAGCACCTGTGTTATTACTATGTCAAAAGTAAAGTTATTAATATCCCAGCTCTTGTATAAAAATAGAACTGACTAGTTAGGCATAAACTGGATTACAGATAGCTTGAAGCCCAGGATGATCCTCACAACCTGCCAGAGTGAACCGCCCCCACTTGTCAACCATTAGCCAGGCGATTCAGCGTAAGCCTAGTATGACCCATGCATTCCACCGCCGCATTATAAAGCCTTCTCCGTATTTACCCAGAACCTGGCGTTTCCAACCTTTGTCCGTAGTATATACTGACGCAATAGAAGTATTCGTCCTCGGCGAGGTCAAGTTGTTTGGGCACACCGCAAGTAGTCAACCCAAATGTATGACCCTAGGATTCTCCAAACCTCATCTGCAATCCATCAATGTCTTCCTATCCCCTTACCTACGCAGCAGTGATGCGAAGACCACGATTGGTGACAGGACTCCCACTAGATTCGCTCCATGCAGCGTAGTAGATGAATACCGCTCAGAAGCAGAAACTTTCGCCACAGTGGAAATGGCTGAACACTCACCATAGGAGAAGAGGGCAATGGTAGGAGAGGTGAAATTGGAGCTGATTGCGTTAATCCAAGCGGATAAGCCACTCAGAGGAGTGTATGAAATTATTCAGAGCCGTTGTGGCCCGTGACGCGGTTGCATTTACTAATTCTCGTAATCTGTTGCTCTTTCTTGAATGCAAAGTAGCCTCTGTCAAGTCGGTAACAAGCCCATCAGATAATCAATTGTGATTTGCGCTGTTAACAGGACAAAGAGTAGTGTGACAACCCTCGAGCCTCGCCAGTGGGCGACATGGGTAGATCTCTGTGTGTTAGAAAGGACGGGCTGCCATTGGCTCTAGATTAGTAGCTTAGCAGTGGCCGGCATTTATACCCGAATTAAGCGACCGTCAGCCTATCCCTTTAACGGTCCTAAGGGCATAAATTTATATCGGCCCGTAAAAATACCCTACTTTTACTTATAACATTATATCTACTAATAGCATAGCTAAATAAATTTATTATAATTTTATAGCTAAAACCTAAGCCTTAAAGTTTATAAATTCCTATTAATAATACCCCCTAAAAAAGGCTATAAAATTAACCCTAATAAGGGGCGCCTATAGCAGCTAATTAACCGGGGCACCTACCTCCTTTAAGCTAATCTGGCTACTAACTATAGTAGCTATTTTAAACCCCTTAAACTTTAATACTATAAGCTATAATTAAATTTCCTTCTTATATTACTAATATTACTATTTAAGTATTTTCTAACTAAAGAAATTATTTCTAAATAGTTAGAATATATAAATTCTATATTTAAATAGTTAGAATTAGTTATAGATTAGGAAAAAAAGCATTAGTTTTTAATAAAGCCTATAAAGATATACCTTTTTATTTCTATTATTATTTACGCCTCCTTTATTAAACTTCCTTCCTTTAAGAAGTATTAAAAAACCTTTAAAAAGGAAAAAAAGCAAGCTATATACCTAATAACTAACTTTATATTTTATTACTGCTTTAAGATCTTATTCTAAAGACTAAGAATTTATCTAGAATATTATTATAGCTTTCTTAATAAAAGAAAGAATTTTTAAAAGGTATATAACTTCTTATAGTATCTTTAATAAGCCTTAACTTCTCTCCTAACCCTAAGGACTAATCTTACTATTAATAAGTATATAATATATTATATAAGTTAGTTTTTTAATATAGTTACTATATATATAAAGCTAACTCTAATAGAGTTTAAATCTTAGGCTACTATATAAAAAAGCTATTTTCTTTACTAGCTTTTTTACTAGCCTTAAAGCTCCTTTAGGCTTACTATAAAGGCATAAGATAAAGCTATTTTAAGTAATAAAATAACCCTTAACCTGACCTAAAGTATTATTATTATACTATTAAATTTACTACTAAAGTAGACTTATTATATATTCCTTAATAACCTCTTTTCCTTACTAAAGCTCTTTATAGTCTTAAAAAATTAAGGTATTAGTACTATAGGTACTTACTAAACTAATAGTAGAATTTTTAAGCTACTTTATAAACTTAAAGATCTTAATAAAAAGGAAAAGCTACTATAAAAATAAAATACTTATATTAGTATGCCTTCTTTAAATAATTAGGTATATCTTCTTATCTATATATTATCCTTACTTATTTATATATAGGTTAACTAAATTATATAGAAAAATAACTTTTTTATACTATTTTTTATAATAGTATATTAAGGTTATAAGCTTAAATAGTAAATTTATAAGTAACTAGTTTTTACCTACCTCTAGGCTTATTAAATCCTTAATTATTTTAGTATTAAAGGTATTAAACCTATATAGCTTCCTTTAGTTTTTATTAACTATAATAACTATATAAATAGCATTAATATTAGTAATTAGCTTAGGGCTTCTTACCTTTATAATTACTAAATTAGGAAAGGGGCTTAAAAAGCTTTAGCTTAGGACTTTTTACTTAAAATTATAGTTATAAATAGCTTCCTTTTTTAAGCCTTATAGCCTATGCCTTAAAAGGTATATCTTAATTAGGGGAATTAGTAGTAAGTTATTTATAATAAGCTTTAGTAAGCCTATTTAGCTAAAGGGAGCTCTAGGCAGAGATTTTAATTAAAGGACTTTTTTATACCTTTATTATAGTATAATCTTATCTAGGTTAAGAATCCCTTTACTTATATAGCCTGTAGAGGTATATATAGAGGTAAAGGTTATTATAAAAGGCAGCCTTAAGCCTCCTTAGGCCAGGTCTTATAAGGCAGGGTTAATACTAAAAAGGTCCCTTAGACCTATTACTGCTATAATATCTATAAGGTTACTCTTTATAACTTACCTAACTGCTAGTACTTTATTTATAGCTAATAATATAGCTAAATATAAGTATATTTATTTTTCTAATTTTATTATAATCTTTAGCATTAGAAAATTACCTAATTAGCCTAAAACCCCTATAGGTATAATATATGCCCTTAGGACCGTTAAAGGGATGAACGTCAACGAACCCCGGGTCAGTTTTATCGTCTGCCCTATGGCAAGTATAATAAACAAAACTGGGCTTTAGCCCGTGCCCGCCAGCATCTAACCTGGACTTCAGCTGGGCCGATTTAGCCGAGAAAAGAAGAAAGGCTTTGGATATAAATGGGATCTCGCAACATCGATAAGAAGCCAGCGATGGCCATATTTTAAACTCCTCCACTATTTTCTTAAAAGATTTAGCATAGGTCCATTCATAAGTGTAATAGTATTTATGACCTGGTGCCAGTGGGCATGCATTGCAGCCGCTCAGGCTGCGTTTCCCAGCTGCGCTGTAAGTAGTAATAATTTCTTCATTACGGTCTGTGCGTTCTAACTGCCTCATTACGCAGTCCACTTGCTATACTGGTTTAGTCGGCAGCAGCTCATCACCTACAACAAGCTGCAACACTTTCGATTACAAGTGCATATGTCAAGATGATGATTACCTCGAAGAGCAGATCTGTTGTTTGCACAAAGAATGCTCCGACGGAGATCGCGAGGCTGCTGAGGGCTATGCAAGATCAGTCTGCCAAGCTGTTGGTGTTACTTTGGGTCATAACTTAACTTGCCCTACAATTTCGGCATCTGCATCAGGTACAGGTAAATTTGCCACTTCTGTTGTACTAAGGACCAGTTCCCGGCTTACAGACTTACCGTAGCTACGGAGGATGCAGGATCCAGCACCAAGACCGATACTTCAGGCTCCTCTGCATCTCTAGACTCAGCCTCTGGCAACAACGAAAGCGGCAACGAAAGCGGCGGCGATAGCTCAAAGCCTCACATAGCTCACCAAACGTCGCAACATAAAGTAAAGACAGGATTGGGTGCGGGATTGGGTGCGGGAATTCCAGTCTTGGGTGCGATTATAGGTGCCATTGCCTGGTTTTTGAAGCGGAAGAAGAGGCAGTCTGCTGCACAGACACCACAAACCACCACAACAGCTCAGCCTCCACTCGATCCCGCAGCTCCGGCTTACGAAGTTCAACATGTTCACGCGGCACCTAGTACTTCATTTTACCCCGTGCCGCAAGCACATCCTCAGAATGCAGCATATTCGCAGCCGCCAATATTTGAAACTTATGGATCGCCTGGAAACATTGAAGAAGGCCGATATAGTGCAACAAAAGTCCCTGCTGCTCATGAGCTGCCAGTAGGAAGGACATAGGTTGCCCAATCAACAGGAAGTATGCGAGTCTTGGTCGTCGTTTGGAAAATGGAGGGGACTGATGCAGTGTCAAGAGGAGGCGCTGTGCCATGAGGTATGCCAGTATGTAGCCTGAGGGGTCAGCTGCTTAACAACATTGAAGTGCTAGCTTTAGTTGCCATGGCTTCTTGTTATTCACGACGGTTTGATGCAGGATTGCGGCCTATGTCTTCAACTCGATTTACATTAAATTTAGACTAAGCAATGCCGCAAATTGTGGGTAGTCTAGTGAGAAAAGCCAACTCCCAGGATCGGGACTTATCTGCATTCTGAGTGTCGCTTACATAACAACGGCGCAGCAGCTCAAGAGTCTATCCATGCCCAACTACGAAGATCCAGAGTTGTCGGCGCACGACCAGGCTGCGGAACCTCCAGATACTTTGTATGAGGCTATAATGTCAACCACTGAAGCATATGTCCCGGCGATAGTTAGAAATGTCCCCAAGACAATGATTGTGACGCTCCAGAGCACTCCTATGGACCAAGTAATCGAGCGATCTTGTTTCCCACGCTTCCAGTTGTCGTATAGCCACATGCATCCCATGGGTTGGAATGAGAGTGATGTAGCAAGCAGTGCCCCGATAAGAGAGACGAGCCCACCAAAAATGGGGATACCGCTGGCTATTACATATGCAACAACGGTGATGCCAAAGGTACATCCTATCCAATATGCCCAATGTGTAAAGGTATTTGCGGCGAGATGCTTGGAGCCTCGTAAGACACGTACAAAGACATGCTTACTTGCCAGCTAGAACATCGACGGGTTAGCAACAGTTCGTTTACATATTTTGACTAGGGACTCACATGGCAAGTCAACATAGTCGTGACTATTAGCCCAGGAAGTGCGGTTCCGTAGCTGACTCTCTTGATCAAGACACCTGCAGATCCGAGAGCTGGCGATGCAACATACGAGCCACAGAAATAGTACACCACGCAGCCGATTGCGATGTAGCAGGCACTGATAACTGTCTGGCACAGGATCAGAGATCTCGTATAGTGTCTGGGATCCCTCATTTCTGCAGCAATACTGAAAAAGGCTGGGGTGCCTGCATAAGCAAAGATCAACGCACAGATAGCGGACATGGCGTTGGTAAAGCTCGGCTTCTTGAAGAGCTCGTAGTCCGATACCCAGACTGCGTCTTTGGGTGCAGCTGCAGGCCGATCTTGTATACCCACGGCGATTGTAAGTATGATGACTTTGTTTGAGACTTTAGCACGGCATTCTCAAAGGGGAGGCCCGGGCATATACAAACCTGAAGAGATGACACAGATTAATCCCAGCCAAGCTAACCAACTTAGCTTCCCGAGGGTTCGGATGCTGGCAAAGACGAAACCAGTCACAGCTGCAACGGCGACAAAGACGGCAGTACAAGTTCCATGATTTGAAACGGCATTGAAGCCAATTGACACGCTGAGCATGGCCGATCCGCAGACAAATGTCCAGTCTATATCACCAAGTGTCAGTGAAAGTTCAACCACCCTGGTCCTCAAAAACGGGCGGCTTTGACTTACAGAGACCAAATGCAAAGCCAAATATTTCCTGCCCAGCACGGCCAAACATGAGGCCGCCCGCATCATCAATACCGTACACTTCACGATGCCTAAGCTTGAAAGTGCCGACTATATAGTCTGACCACGTCGTAATTGCAGCGATAACACAGAGACAGATGAGGCCGGGTATCATTCCCAGCGTGTCAAACACAGATGGGATGGACAAGATTCCAAGGCCAAGCTGTGTCTTCATCATCAGCCCAGCTGTGCCCACCCAACCGACCTACGTGTACAATTAATAACATGGATAATTTGTAGGAAGTGTAAACTCACATTGCGGTAATTTGGACCGTCATTGGTAAGTCTTCCGAAAACAGCATCGTGAGCATGACCAGGATCATCATGAACTTCACCAGCAAACACCTGACCCTCCTGATCATCAACCTTTTCGGTTCGAAGCATATTGGTAATCTATCAGTTGGTCGAATTCGTATTTACCTCCCAGATATTAAAGAAATAAAGGAAAGCAAACCCGAGATGTGCATTTTGTCACGATGCGAAATTTTCTCCATTTCAGCAGTAATACCTCCGATTGAAACTGCCAAGACCACAGAAGCGGAGCATTCTCACAGTAAATGTCATACAATTGAGCTGTATTGGGGTTTTATAGAGTAATTTATTCTCATAGTCCCAGAGTGAAATCCACTTGGTGAAGAAATTCTGCCGATACCGGATGTTGGAGAATGGTGGGCGAGAGGTTGATTGGTTGGGGTAGTGGGTTATCAATCTGATCTAAACTCAATTGGAGATCTCGTTCCTTCGTTAGTGCAAGGGGTAGAATTTGTTGACTTTGCCATGCGTTTCAATGGTTTGGCATTGTAGATACTGTGAAAAGGTCTTACGCATATGCTTGAAACTCTTGTGGTGAGTAAGTTCTGTATTCTGATTACTCCAGGTCAATAAATATCTATTAATCGGATTAACCGGCTCCAGTGCTGTTGTCCCTGAACATAGACAAGCTGAGCAAGTCAGTCGCAGCTCAATTGAGAACGGAATATTGGGCACACAGATGAGGTGAATTATAGCACATAAATAATCTTAAATCCGGCGCAGCCCAAAATATCCTGTTTCTTACCATTGTCTGGCTTGGCTTAAAAAGTAAAGTTGTTCCTTATTTCTCTTCACGTTGCCTTGATAATCTTGCGAGTGATCTGGCCCTAAACCAAGAAGGGAAAGGTCTTGACCTTTCGGATGTTTTGTTCCACTGGCCTATCAGCTTTCATTCGGTAAATTCACCAGAGGCCGAAACTTGAATTCTCAGGCTTGGCGATAATCCAGCAGATGTCTGTCAGATGCTGCGGTGTAAGTAAAAATAAGACAGATATATTATATTTCACTTTAGATGATAGAAATCTCTCAATCTCGGCATTCAAAGGATAACCCTTGCCTACAGTGACCCTCCTCCTTTATATCCCTTGACAATCTATTCAGGTATGCACCGTTCAGGCTACTGAGCTCTATGTTAATGTTCTGCCTGCGGTTTTATTCATACATATAAAACATCTTAGTCAAGATGAAATAAGCAATACATCGCGATATACAAGAGACCTCTAAATATTAATCTTTTCCTTTTTTAATTATCCTAAAGATACAAAGCTTAATTGCAGAAGCAGAGCGCGAGCAAGTTCAGGGTAGGTACACCGTACTACTCTTATCAATCGAATCGGCCCGATAGCAGGACCAATGACAACACGCTGCTCAAGGGAGATGGCGAGCGACCGTTGATTGTGCCTACGATAACTTGTGTCGTGACACGGGATGGCATTCGACCTGCCGACTTGATCTAGATTATCAGCCACGTGTTGGTGATGGTTTGCAGCTACAGTGATCGGCCGATGAACCGAAGAGTCGCACAGCCAATTGAGATTACCAAACCGTAGCTAAGCTTCAATAGACAATTCCTGACAGGCGTCGACAACGTTTCAACAGAGCTATCACTCGTCATTCTCGGCTCCGGCAGATGAAATCGCGGGGAAATCTGAACCATGGCTCTGGATCTAGACCTTCCAACGGACTTCTCTACCGCGGGCTTCTCGCCGTCGACCCTCTCATCACGAGTCACGAAACAACGCAGGCTTAGTCTAACTCAATCCAACGTTGTGCAACGGGCGTTTTTCGTGTCGAGCTACGCGTGCGGGAATTGGCCGAGCGAAAAATCCTTGTTTTTGGAGATGGAGACACTGAGATTGGCTGAGTCTGTTCGAGAGCATTCTGACCCGCTTTATTAGCACGAGAGATTGGCATAACCTTGTTGCTCGTTGGTCAATCACACGTGAGAGTACCCCACCCCCAGAATTGGACTGCGTTGCGGAGAAATTGGGCTTTGAGGAGATTACGTACCAGAAGTGGGAGACTCTTCTCCAAGATTCTGTGGTGCCATTTGGCGGTGAATCGGGCCATGGACTGACTGGAAACTGGGAATAACCTCGAAGAGGTATAGACAGAGAACATTCTACTGCTTCATGAAAGCAAATATAAAGACTCTGCCGTCTCTTGGTGAGCAGCCCGAGCCGACGATTGCCATCCTCCCCCCATCTCCCAGCACAAGCTAATACCATTCAGGCAACTGTCCCGCACGCCCAAGTCTAGGCAAACTTCTTAGCCCGTCTCTCCCTCCGGAAACCTGGCCGATCACCTCTCCATCTCCCCCCCCAGCATTTAATAGAAATATTGGGGCGGTTGCCCATTCTCCATCTTTCCCCAGATCACACTTCCCCGCATCTCTCTCTCCCATCTTTTCTCTTTTTCTTATTCATCGAAAGGAATTTTCGCTCCGTTGATCATGTCGGACGAAAAGGTCTCGGCTGCTGCCCCAGAGGCTCACCTCGATACCTCTGATCCTAGCAAGACTCATCCTGACGTTATCGACCATGCGCGTTCGGCTGCCAACAAGGAGCAGAACATGACCCTCATGCAGGGCATCAGGCTGTATCCCAAGGCTGTCGCGTGGAGTATTCTCATCTCGACTTGCATTGTCATGGAAGGATTCGACATTGTCCTTGTCAACAACTTCTGTGAGTTGCGTCGCACAACATGACGCGACTTGGACTGACAGTTGTTGTTTAGATGCTTTCCCTCAGTGGAACAAAAAGTACGGTCAACTCCAGCCTGATGGAACATATCAGGTGTCAGCAGCATGGCAAGCCGGCTTGAGTAATGTATGAGGCAATGAACCATTAAAGGCCAAGACAAAGCTAACCATCATAGGGTGCCAACGTCGGTTCCATCATCGGTCTCTTCCTCAACGGTTGGCTCTCAGAGCGCTTCGGTTATCGATACACCATCATCGGCTGCATGATCTGGCTCTGCGGCTGTATCACCCTTTTCTTCACCGCCCAGAACGTACAAATGCTCCTCGCCGCCGAAATTCTCTGCGGTCTGCCATGGGGTATTTTCCAGACCATCTGCGTCACCTACGCCTCCGAAGTCTGCCCCATCGCCCTCCGAGGTTATCTCACCACATACGTCAACTTCTGCTGGGGTCTCGGACAGGAAATCGGCATTGGAATCTTGCGATCTATGATTGGTCGAACTGACGAATGGGCTTATAGAATCCCTTATGGTCTGCAGTGGATCTGGCCTGTGCCTTTGATGGTGGGCTTGTGGCTTGCTCCCGAGTCTCCTTGGTGGCTCGTTCGCAAGGGTCGTGTTGCTGATGCCAAGAAGAGTCTTCTTCGACTGACAAGCCTCAACCGTGAGACTGATTTCGATGCTGATGAGACTGTTGCTATGATGGTTCATACAACTGCTCTCGAGGAGAAGCTAACTGAAGGAAGCTCCTATATCGATTGCTTCAAGGGCGTTAACCGTCGACGAACAGAAATCGTTTGTATGGTTTGGGCCATGCAGAACCTCAGCGGTAACTCCTTTTCTAACTACTCGACCTACTTCCTTGAGCAAGCCGGTATGTCTGCCGAGCACGCCTACTCATTTGCTCTCGGACAATATGCTATCAACATGATTGGTGTCTTTGGTGCCTGGGGTCTGATGTCTTTCGGAATCGGTCGCCGAAGTCTCTACCTTTACGGATTGTGCGGTCTTTGTACTGTCTTGTGTGTTCTTGGCTTCCTTGGCCTTGTCCCCGAGGCCGATCGCCAGAAGGGTGCTCTTGCTACTGGAAGTCTGATGATTGGTTGGGCTGTTGTTTACCAGCTCACTGTCGGCTCCGTGGCTTACTCCCTTGTCTCTGAGCTTCCCTCTCGACGCCTTCAGATCAAGACTGTCGCTCTCGGTCGTATCTTCTAGTAAGTTGGACCTACAGATACCAAAATCACTCGCAACTAACCAATCGCAGTGGTATTGTTGGTATTGTCAACGCTGTTCTGGCTCCTTACATGCTCAACCCCACCGCTTGGAACTGGAGCAACTACACCGGTTTCTTCTGGGTAAGTCTCGAAACCACTCTTCATTATGTTCCTAAGCTAACATGCTTGATAGGGCGGCATCTGCTTCCTCTGCATTATCTACACCTACTTCCGCCTGCCTGAGCCCAATGGCCGAACCTTTGCCGAGTTGGGTGTTCTGTTCGAGAAGGGTATCAGCGCTCGCAAGTTCGCTACCACAAAGGTCGATGTCTTCCACGAGTCTGTCGACGATCACGTTCTCGACAAGCTGAGCAAGGCTGATCAGGCTACTGTCGAGACTGTTGAGCAAGCCCCAGCACACAAGTAGAGATCAACGGGCTTGAAGCGCCCCGATCAACCCTCCTTGGATAGCCTTTGCTTGCACGTCAACGAGCCAAGACAAGACAGCTTTTGTATACAATAATAACGAAGAAATAATGAGACATTGAATAATTATACTGATAGTGTGCCATCCTCGGTGAACCCTGACCTCCTTCCGCTTGTGTAGATCCATGCATACAACCTCAAGCGGAGCTATGTCTCCATGCGTGACCATCTCTGCCGATCTCTGCCATCATCTCGGCAAACCCGAAAACCCCCACTTCCGCACCACGTTGGCATTTATCACAATTATCCAAGGCCTTGATCTCAAAAGTGTGAGCTAATAGCCAGCAGTCGTCTCATAGTAAATCCTGAGCAAGGCAAAAAAAGGTAGTTCATAACTTTCCTATATATAATATTAGGCCACGGGAAAGTCCAGACGCGACGCGCTCAAGTTTCACTCCTGAGATTGTTGCCTCAAGAGTCGTCCTTCAGTTATACAACCATTAGTCAACTAAGCAAGAGAAGGAGAAGGCAAGCGAAACGGGATCTGAATCCATTCAATGTCAAGATCAAGACCGTTGAATGGACTGTCGGCGAAAGTGCTCGTAGCCACGATGCTGTTGGGTCGCCCGCTAGCGTGAGCTAGTCTACCGTCAGGTTTTCAGCAACCGATGGCGATAACGCAAACACCGACACTGCCTTCCACTAATATACACTGGAAGAAGGCGATAGCATCCAAAGTGCAAAGGTAACTCCTAGCACCAAGGTCCAAGTATTAACCATAGCCTCTTAGCCACATGTTGTATTAGCTTGAAGAATTCTGTTTCTGCCCGGTGAAGCTAACCAAGCTGTCAAGCCACTCTTGATGGCCATTCAATATGGGATTTGGCTTCGTAGCCGCGAGTTTAACCCCAGGCTGCCCAATCTGAGACTCCTGCGTCAAGATTCTAACCACGCCATAATCCAAGTCCTCCACAATCCAAGCATGATAAACATCTAGCTTAGAACTCTCATCCCCATCTACCCATGCTCTCCATGCCAAGCGTCCCGGCGAGCCCGCGCTCGGCGGTACAGACTCCATGACCTCTGCCGGAAAGGGACCAAACCCGAAAGTCGAGAAACTGAAGCTGTCACCTTTATTGAGAATGTTGCTGGTGACTGGCGGCGTGATATTACTGCAGTTATTGTAGTAAGACTCCCATTGGGTAATGTCGGCGAGATAGGTCCAGACTTGGGCGGCTGTGATATCACGCACAATTACTTCATTGGAGGTATAGTTGTCGGTGGTTCCGGGCAGGAACCTGGTAGGCCAGATAATTGCCGACTGCATTGTACTTGAGCTTTGGAGATGAACTATAATAAAATAATTATTGAGTTTTGTCTGATGGCTGTTGAGCTAAAGGACTCGAATCTTGCTTATGTGCATTTGTAGAACTTCCCCCATCGGCAAAGGCACGTCGGCAAAGGCGGCCCGATAAGGACTGATTACAAATCCCATCCGCATCGCGATTAACGGTTTACACTAATTATAAATCAGGAATAACTCGTTTTACGAGTTTAATCAGACGCACAGTAGCCTTATTGCATTTCATTACCTTGCACTTTCCGCTAGTTATATATTTCGATACTTTACGTAGAAAACTATTAATAACTAAACTTCCTATTATATAAACTATAACCTTGCCTTATAGTTTGCATTAGGTACATAAAGCCCTAACTTCCTTAAGCTAAAAGGACGCCCTTGTAACTACCTATTTAAATCTTTTAAATATAATCTTAAACAAACTCCTCGATATTATCTCCTGACAAGTACATCTTATCATTCTGCAGTCTTTATTAACAGAATAATCCACAACATAACCCTTACTATAGATCACACGAGAGATCTAAACCAGTCTGCTCTTTATATCTTCATTTCTAACTTGCTCAGCACCAGCCTCCCAAAGGGTATTGCCTATTGCTAGCTAGATAGTATCTATTATCACTCTTTACTAGATTTACAGGTCTGCATCTCCCTGTTCGAACTTACTTAGTAAGCGGTTATAAACATTGCAGACTATCCTCCGATAGTGTCCATTTTAAAGATCAAGCCAAGCCTACTTATCACAACACCTAATTAAACTTTATATCTCGGTGTTTTCGGCACCAACTTTTTAACTACAGCCGATTGGCGGATTTACTTTATCCATGCAAGGAAAAGCTAAAAAGATACAGTAAACGTGTATATGTACGCAAAATCGGAGTTCATAAACCCTGCCCTGTGACTGTCTGAGCTGAACTCTATACCAGGCAATTGCATCCATCCTACATGTGCCCCTGGCTAAATGTCCACCCTGACCAATAATGACCCCATATATGTAGTTATTTTATTCCCTGAGATTCAATATAAAATTACCAGGTTTCTCTCATGAAGACGGGAGTTACGCCATCCTGCCCTGTGGCTACTTATCTACGTCTTGCTACAGATACATTAGCTAGAGCCGCCTAAAGACCATCACAGAGTTCCACTGTGGACTATATATCTCACATTCAATCAGCAGAGAGCCACATTCAACGCACAATGCTATCGTTTTTGAAACAACTTGCCATTGCGGCCTGCGTCCCGTTGTTGGTAACTGCTTCCTATCCTATCGCTGTCATTGTTGAGTTCGATGGGACTTCTCATTGTGTAAGTGCCAGGTGATAATGAAGCATGCATACTCTAGAGCCTATTGCTAATGTAGAAGGAGGATGCGGAGAGTTTGACGCGCGCCGCGGCGGTTTCTCTTCGCAACGTTGACATAGCCTGCACTGTATCGCGTCGATATGTTTACAACCACTGGAGTTTCCGAGGTGCATCTCTCAGTATCGATTGCAATACCGATGTCATCCCCACTAAATCGATCGTTACTACCATAAGATCTATTGAAGGCGTAGGGAATGCATGGCCAATCACTACAGAGAAACCGCCTCCTCTTAGCTCCAGGGGGACAGGCATCTCGAAGACCGAATTATTCCGTCGACGCTACGAACAGAACAATCACGGAAGAGGCTTGACTCTTAACAATAATCTTAATCACAGATCAGACTCAGACTCAGACACTTTGTCCACTCATATCGATACTGGAGTCGCAAGACTACGCGCCGAGAACATCACTGGCGCAGGTATACGAGTGGCTGTTCTCGATGGGGGGTTTGACCTCACGGTGCCAGGCTTGAGGCTAACCAGCGTCGGCTACACTCATGATATGATAAATGGTGGCGACGACGTACAAGACGAGTGCTGGTTTCACGCTACGCACGTCTTAGGGATCATAGGCGCCAAAGGTAACGGGGCCGAGCATAATGTCAGTGGCGTCGCGCCTGATGCGACGTATGAGCTGTTCCGTATCCAGCCCTGCGACTCGTCCTCCGCCACAGAGGATGCCCGATTGGCTTCGTTGATCGATGCTGCGGACAGGGGCGTCGATATAATCACTTGCTCATATGGAAGCCCTGGTGCCTGGCCCGAGGGTGAGACAGAGTCATATCGAGGATTGATGACTGCGCAAGCTAAGTGAATTACAGATCCCTGGACTTCTGTGGCAGATAGAATTGCGGCGAATGGCACACTCGTCTTTTTCCCGGCCGGCAATCGTGGACCGGGAATCTTTAGTGGCAACAGCCCAGCTGATGGTGACTATGTCACTGCTGTTGGATCCGTCGACAACTCCGTGACCCCATATTACTCATGGGAGGCCACGTGGTCTACTGCCAATAGCAATGCAGCAGGCTCTTTCAGTATCGTTCCTAGCTCACCTTTCAACTTCCCAAACAACACGAAATTGACGGTCTGGGCACCCAACGTCTCCGCCTCAGACGACTGCCTACCGATGCCTGATAGGTCATTTCTACCCGATGACCTATCAAATGTCATTCTTCTTTCTAAATATAACCAGTGCTGGCTTGATGCATGGGGTGGAGCACACTTCCTTACTGAAGCATTTAATATTTCTTATGCTCTGTACTATCCAGGCAAAAGTAACACGAGCATCTCTGATGGCCCGCTCTTCGCTAGTTCTGACTTCCAATACGCTAAAGGCGTCGCTACGGTTGATTACAACACAGCCTCCATGTTGCTGGCGGCAAGGAAAGAACACGGCTCCCTCGAGATCTCTACTAATGCAGTTCCCAACGTATCCTACAAACTTAACGGGCTGTCAGGTTTGCTCAGCTCAACGTTTACAGGCTGGGGCCCAACACGCCGGGCCTTATCAATGCCTTTATTTATGGCCCCAGGTGGTAACATTCTAAGCACACTCCCACAGAGATTTGGCGGTTTGGGTGTGCTTTCTGGTAAGTATTTTGTCTATTTTGAAGGGGAAACTCAGGACTAAACCCATGATCATAGGAACTAGCATGTCTACACCTTTTGGAGCCGGTGTCGCCGCTCTTGTCAAGCAGAAACACCCTGAATATTCAGCTGACAACATCCGGAATGTGATTGCAACAACAGCGCGCCCAGTCAACTGGAATGATGCAAAGGGGCATACACTAGATTTCTTGGCACCAACCTTCCAGCAAGGTGGTGGCCTTGTCGATGCGTGGAGCGCTGTGCATACCACCACCTTGCTGAGCACCGCTTCCTTGAGTTTCAACGACACTGCCTATCGTGCTACCAACCTAACCTTCAGCATCAAAAACAGCGGTAAAAAGACTGCAAAATACCGACTAAGTCACATCGGGGCTGGATCAGGCTACGTACTGGGAGAAAGCGGATACAACCTAACAAAAGCAGAGGCTTATCCAGTCTATGCCGATATCTACATCCATCCCACATCTCTCGAGATCAAGCCTGGGTCTTCAGCCATGGTTTCGGTGTCTGTCATCAAAGAGCCCGATCTGTTTGATGCTGCCACTCGCGTCTCGCATTTTAGTGGTTATGTTGCCATCGAGGCTGAAGGAGAGAATAATAAACTCACGCTGCCATACACCGGACTAGGAGCTCCCTTACTTAGGTTGCCGGCTATCAACCGAGACACTAGCATCCTAGCAGGATATAACTCCTCAAATGACGCGACAATACCATTGACAGAGGAGCGCATCTTCAACTGCACTTTGAACACGACTATGAACTCGCCAGTTACATTTCAAGATAGCTTTCACCCTGGCGTCAAGGTTGATCTTGTTGTCCAGAGTAGAGACTTCACCCTTAGTATTGTAGACACTAACTCTGGTAAAGAGATGTTTGTGATGACACGTGGTTCATCTGAAGATCCTTTTCTGTCAGGCTGGACATGGTACTATGATGGAACTGACGCAAATTATTTTCATTTACCGGCCGGAAAATATTACTGGCGGGCTAAGGCACTGAAGATTACAGGAGACCCTAAGAAAAAGGAGGATTATGATACTTGGGAGAGTGGAAGTTGGATTCTTAACATAGTATCTTGATATAAAGCTACCTCTACATGTTGAGACATGAGATGCCTTGGCAGTGTTGATGCCCCGGGGAACAGTGCCGTTTCATAATGCTCGAGTCAGGCCTGTTACTTGAAAGCCTTCGTAGAGGAGTGTCTTGACAGTTGACTTGCCAACATTTCCGCTGGCTTCGATAACAGCGACCTTCGTCACTGGCGACATGATAGTATTGTGAAACAAATGGGGTGAGCCGACCCAGTAATTAACAGAGTATAGTGTATTTATAGGTCTTGCGACCTTGACATTAGGGCACAGGGACTGCTCTACTAATAACTAGATATCGGCTAAATCACGCGACGGAGTGTATAGGAAGTATAGTGCATAACTGATAACGTTAGGCCCTCGCTTCTCATTCTCCACACCTGCTGCGTTGCTACTCAGCAGCGCTCAACCGCAAACTGATATAAAATGCCGCAACCCGAAACTACACGTTAACTAAACGCCCATGTCAACGCACATATAGAATCTAATAAATAGAAAATTCCTTTCCTGCTCCCGTCGGCCATTTACTCATTAATAATGACCTCCGACGCCATGTAGTATATCTTTAGTCTAAAGGGGACGTAAGCTAATTACTAATCCAAGTCTGCTTACTAAAGTATCCTTATCCCGATACAGCTTCAACAACCCCAAACTCAAGAAAGCACCCTACAGGCAAACATGTCTCTCAGGAAAACATCATGCATGGCTTGTGCATCAGCCAAGCGTCGTTGTGACCGTGGTGTGCCAGCATGTAATCGTTGCACCCAGAAAGGCTTGCCATGCTCATATCCATACCAGAGTTCCTGGCAATCCGTGCCAGTTGCTGGGTCGTCGCCAAATGGATTTACATGGCCCAATACACCATTCCCGGGTCCCTTAGGAATCTCGCAAACCATCCTTGAACAAGAAAGTGTACAGGCTGCCGGCCTTCTCAAGTCTGGCTTCACATGTATCGATGACCCAATGACCTGGAATTGGGATCATTTGAGTCCACAGGCTGAGGTCGATTTGCCTGTGTCGGAACAATTATTCAGTCCGGAAGCCAACATTTTGAATGGTATCCCCGAGCCTCGTTCAAACGGTATCGACAACCCAAACTTGAGACTAGACCTTAGTCCGCGATCAGGTGAACCACTGAGACATCGTCGCAAAGCTTCCTTTCGCCTTCACCAACAAGACGTGCGGAGACTGCAGTACGTTCCTGGTTTTGACACAATACTACAACAAACACACGACATTTGGCCTCGTGGGCGCGACACCAAAACCTGGCAATTTTGCGCGAGAGAACTCATTTCCTTTGTTAATGCATTTGCGACTACGGCAACAAATTCCTTCATCCTGCAGCCAGTCGCTTTGGGTAGCGACAGTAACGACGCTGAACTTCCCTTGTCGCTTCAAAGAGCTCTCAGTGTCTGTGCCACTTCCTGTACACTGGTCGGATCGAATCGGGGTATCCTGGACCAGATCCTTGAAACGGAGATGCAAAATATGTTGAGTGCATCTGGGTTCCATAACGCTTCCGGCTATGACGCGACACTCGCAGCTTTTCGTCAAGATCTTGCTCAGCTACAGGCTATGGTGCTTTATCAGATAATCACACTTTTCAGTACCAGTGCCAGACAGCAGTGTCTTGCTATGAAGTATGTACCTTTGGTGGCTTCTCAGTCAAGAGAGTTGCTGCTTCGGATTCAAGTTTTGGAACTTGAGAGAAAGAACACCGTCTCATTACCTTTTCAGCCGGTTGAGCTACTCAGTCCTTCTGTTGCCGATCTAGGAGCTTATGCTAGTGATCTACCAATCAGAGAATTACCAGAGAGCTCGTCATCTCTCCTATTGTATGACAAACCGCTGCACAAGAGTGAGGTCGATAGCGCATACAGAACAATACTCATCTCATACCTGGCCCGATCTGTTCATTCTGCGCTTACAAGTCAAACGTGCACGCTACTGGCGGAGCTGGGATCTCTACCTGTCTTCATCCATTCAAATGAACTAGACACTGGCATTTCCTATAATGAGAGTGAACAGGCATTTTGGAGCGGGTTGCGACAAGGCGGGGAGGCACAAGGGTTAAACGGGCAGAATGAAACGATGTCGTATAATGAATTCGTTGACCGTTGGAGCCAGCAGCAGGAATTGTTGGGGTTAAACGTCCGTGACCGATTTGTTGTGCTACTCTTAGCAGCCTGCAAGGGTGTTGATATCTTCAACGGCCAAGCTTAAATATCTTGCCATTGCACCAAGTAGCTCTCAAAGAGGCAAGCGAGAGCGAGGATGCGTGGGGTAAATAGCATTTGAAAGTTGATTAACTAATTTTCACGATCTAATCGAGTCAGATATCTTCGCAATTGGTTAGTCATTTGGTATAATGTCTAAGTTGTGAGCTAGATGTGTTATTTGCAATTGAGACTTGTGGCTGAGAGCTTAAATCAGCGGCCAGAACTTAGAAGATATCTTAGCGATGGCTAGTAGTTCTATACTATTACTTGTGTTTCGCTTTTATAAATACAGTTCTGCATATTAGCCCATGTGAACTAACTAACATAGCATTTAAATATGAGATGTAAGAAAGCATGTTAAAACAATCTGTTAAGCGATGTAATGCAGACTCTTCTCAGAATGCCGTTTTAACAGAGACAGCGAATTATTCCATCATTTCTATAGCTTTGGCTGTATCAACCAAGCCAACAACTCCTAGGTCGTCCTTTGTGAGAACTTTATTCTCACCCGAGTAGCTTCTATCGCCAACAAGACCAAAATATGCAAAATTTGCTTCCATCACCTGACCCCACTTAGGCCACAGGTTGTAATAGGTTTGTTTATCAACCATTACATACTCTGCTTCCTTCTGCTTGGCAGCCGCCCATAGAGAGAGGAGCTTTCCACAGCTCATCACATCTGTGACTGCGAGGACAAACCTGCCCGGGAGAGTCTTCATGGGTTGCTCCAAGATGGCGCGAACAAAGAGACCGACGTTTGTCCTCACATCGCCAGCCAAGCTGAGTGATACCGATGATGGAGCGGGGAGAAGCTGAATGTACTTATTGGGTGCAGCAGAGGTGACTGGGAAAGGTTTGAAGAAAGGGTATTGCAAGTTCGAAGCATAAAATCCGACCCAGAGGAAGGTCGTTTTGCGTAACAACTCTGGCTGAGACTTGATGTAATCATTGACCTTGTTCTTGCCTTCGAAGTGAGGCACGAATGATTTGCCCTCACTGACTCGGAATGCGTTGGGAAGAGTTGACCAGATGAAGTGCTCAAGAGTAGGAGTCGCAATGGCAGCTCTGGCTAGGTTGATACCATGCGTCGCCTCTTCCTCAACCGCAGCGTCTGCGCTGATGTTTGGGAAATTCTGGAAGAAGTTGGTGACGGCAAAGATGGCGAAAGAGCCAGAAAATGCGGCTTCCAAAGATAAAATGTCGTTCAAATCGGCTTCAACAACCTCCACTCCTCTGTCGAGGAGTGCTTTGGCCGCTGCACCTGTCTTGTCTCTCGTGATGGCTCTCACCCGATAAGCATCGTTATCGAGAAGTGCTTTAACAACAGATCCGCCCTGGATGCCAGTGGCACCAATAACTGAGATCAGCTTTGGCATGATGATATGAATAGATCTCGGTGGTGAAAACGGGTTTGAAGTATGTAGTGCTCGTTGTGCTGATGCTGAATAGCCAGTCTATCGCAGAACCGCGCCTTTTATCTTTATAGATGTAAATCATTGAAGTCATAAGTATATGCTTACGTGAGCCTTAGGATTATGGGTTTTCGAGTACCAGCGCAATTAGTAACATTGTTAACTCACGCAAGGTTGACCATTAGCCCGTTTGACCCACATAAGTCCGCAAACAAACGGACGGAACCCCACTCCAGTCCGCGTATCCACTTCTCTCCGCATCACATTCTCAACTTTAGCGGGGTCCAGGACCGTTTGCCGGACTGTCCGGCTTCTAATACCATATAACAGTATAGTACTTACACTATTACAGAAAGTTCCCAGGCCCCTTTGCATTGGTGATGTAAGTAAGCAATTAGGCAGTGATTCTCTCAAGGCCGCAAACATGCCTGAAGACTCCATTCCCCTCCATTGTACCAGCACTATAGGCCCGGCCCAACTGATGTTAAAGATGGGGAAACTAGCTACTCTAGGAAACTACCTATCCTAAGTAAAATAGCCCATAACCTACCTCCAGGTATTTAGTAACGCTCCAGTCAATACACATACCGATTTTGATATATTACAAGCCTTTCCCGCTTCTGTCGGCTGTTTAGTCAACGGAAACGAGCTTCTTCGGCCTATGGTGTTACGTGGTTCGGCTTTCTTACTAATCGCGCTGATTCTGCCCTCACATCCACGCGCTGTTCATATATCATCGTTACTAATTCCTGCCATCTAACAGCGAATTCAGATCTTACATTTGCGTGCTTGTATATGTTTTGTCTCTCGTCGTTATAAAAGAAAGAGAACGTGCCCAGTCTCGTCTCATTGTCAGCTGATGCAATTGCTTGAATAAGGACTCGTATTTTAATCTCCTACTCAGTACAAATAAAATAACGCCTTAAATTTAAGAATGCCTCTCAAGTTTGCTATCTATACTTGTCAGCCCATCCCAACCAAGACGCCATCCCCGGACGTCTCATCTAAGGACTCAGGCCTTTGGTCGCCTCTCTCAATCACTCTGTTCTGGACTCCTACCAGCGCGCTTCTAGTGGATTGCCCCGCGACCGTCAACCCTACCCATGAACTTGCACAATGGATCAAGTCTCAGCTGCCCATGGGTAGTACTCTCAAGTACTTTATCTGCACTCACGCTCACGGAGATCATTTCCTCGGACTTCCGATCTTGGAAGAGCATTTTCCTGGATTAAAAGCTTATGCTACCAAGGCCGTTGCTGAAGGAATCGACCAACAACAATCACCAGAAATCAGGGACGCGGTCTGGGCCAACACTTTTGATGTCTCCAAAGATGGTTCTGGCTTGCCTAGTGCAGGATCTGATTTCCAGGCTCTTCCATCATCAAATGAATTCAATCTCGATGGTTACTTGCTCAAGCTATACGATGTCCCCCATGGAGATACACACGCCAATTCGTTCATCCATGTCCCCGAGTTAGATCTTGTTGTGGCAGGTGATATTGTCTACAATGGGGATTGTCACCAGTGGTTAGGCGAGGCGTCTGATGCCGAAAAGCGAGGAAAATGGCTCACAGCTGTTGAGCAGATTGGTGCTATGAAGCCCAAGATTATTATACCCGGACACACCTTTAATCCATCGTCAACGCCGGATGAGAATTTAGCAGGAGGAATGCTCAGAAGCACGATAAACTACATCACCGGATTCGAGGAAGAGCTTGCAGCTGCTACAACTGAGCAAAATCTCTTTGAAAGAATGAAGTACCGCTATGACCGGTGGAATCTGTACCTGCTAGCTGGAAGTTCGAAAGCCGCATGGAATAATAAGACACTCTAGAGACGTCAGCATTGAAGTCAAGGATCTACGACGGGTACAACGATAACTGGCAACCTGATGGTCAAAGCTACGTATGCGTAGATAGCAAGAATAAACTATTCTAGCTTGTTGTGGCATGACTGGTAAAGTGAAAAGTAATGCACCACTACAGATCCTCTAATACATCTTGCTTCCATCTTCTTAGTTCCGAGATACTTAAAGACTCATTGAGATCTCAGCAACCGCGGATGAAAGCTCAGTGTGCCTGATTGTGTCTGACTGGCAACTAGAGTGACCTGGCGTCGGGATGTTCGTGACCATGTTAGTTCCGGAGCATCAAGGATTGGGTCTGTAGCGACGTACTACAGCCACTCTAGCGTATCGCTGTTATTAAAGTAGCCTTGTGTTTCCCTTGCGCCCAGTCCCTCGCTTGTGAGGCCGTGCAAGGCCAGCGATCGTATTAATTGTTCCTCGATAAGGATTGCATCACAACGAACCAGGCTAAGGTTAATGATAATACTAGACCAAACCCTTGCCGCAACACGCTTTTTGCTTTCAAGAAGTCACCAAACCCAGGTCTTTGACGAATTTCATCAATTAAGGTATCGAACTTTTGGCTGGCCTCACCTCGCCGATTTACATTAGCCTGAGAAGCCGATGCATTCCTGTAGTGTATTGGTGTACCCAGCTCGTCTCGAACTCGCATGTATTGATCTACAAGCTGGGATAACTTATTTGTAGGTCTAAGAGATCTAAGCGAGTTTTCTCACTAGATAATACAAGTGTAGCACGACTACTCCGTATGCTCGAGAATATTAAGCGCCACAGTAGGACTTCTGCCCACTTGAATTAGTATAGCCGCTATATTGCAGGAACTATCAGCCCGATAAATTAATATCTGGGACACAGGAACTATCTGTATAGTGCCTAATAACTTTCTGCTTCACTAGACATAGCCACATTGAATATCAGCCTAGATAGCTAGCTTCTCTAGCTCAAGCTCACTAACTTAATGTCAAGAGGAGCTCTAACAACGCCAAGCCTTGCTTGTAATACTTATAAGCCCTGAAATAGAACACACCGGTTTAGTTATCGCTTTGCTTAAGACGTCGAAAAACTTAAACAATCTAGCATGTCGAGTTCTTTATTGCCAGTCGAAGCTGTTGCTTCACCATTATTTCAAGCATCGTCTGAAAATACCAAGCCGCGCTGGGCCGTGAACACTCTCTGCTAACTTCCTTGGTGATAATGCGCTCCTCCGCTGAGGGCTAATTAGTGAACTTACGTTCATGGACCACTTCTGAGCCGAACTTCCGTAGTAGTGGGGTTGATAACATGATAAGATCTCATCTTCTACGACTTAAACATCATTGCTGCCTGCTTAGACCAGCCACAATTCTGTTCTAGACCGCCATGTTACCACTAGCTCTTACTATTAAATTTAGATTTTCAGCTCTGGCGATAAAGCTTGGCGATATTCTGGTACAAATATTGGAAGCCCAAGATATAAAATAGCATGAATCTGCATTCATGCCATGCTTTATCAGAAGAATTCTATCTAACCAAAACCGTTAAATGGATACTAGTGACACTTCTTATCAATACTTGCTTAAGGGTCGCCCGGGCATATCTGAAGATGCGATTGGGGGGAAACATGTATGTGTGTAGGCTTGCAGTCGACGACCTTGGTTGCAGTTTATTCGCGAATGGTACCTGATTCCCCTCTATCTCGTCTACACTGCCTCTGTGACATTCGGTGCGGTTTACTGGCTCAATGGCGAGTCCTTTGAGATCAATGGCTCACCCAATCCCGGGACCAGACTTACCCAGTCTGACGTGACAACCCTCTTCTCGGCGGCGATGGTTGTCGGTAGAATCATTTCTACTACATGGCAAGCGCTCGCTGCCTGGTGCTGCGCCTTTATTCTCCTCGAGAAGACTGGTCTCTCTCTCGCTACCACCAGCCGCCTAATATCGTGGCAAGCACCAACACCCAGCATGTTCTGGGCGTCCTCCTCTCAAAAAAGCACGAGAGCAATTGTGGCCTTGATCTTACTTCTCGCTTGGCCAGCTCAAATCGCGAGCCCTCTCGCGTCTGGTTCCCTTTCCTGGGCACCTTCGACAGTTTACGATTCCCCTATTTCATCCATCTCACTGAGCGGTGCACCAGCTATTTTGAATCCTTGGAAGTGGTACACAATGTTTCCAGACGTCCGCAACGGTAGGGTCAAACTGGCAGCGGGCCACGCATTCTTGGCTTCTACGACTATGGTAAATACGACAAGGGGACTGCAGATGATTCCGGCCCAACGTATAGTCACGCAATTGAAATCATACCCCAACGCGACAGCTGTGAAAAACGTAACGGTACCTGTCTTCAACATCGAGAAATTTACATGGGTCTCAGAGGGCGAAGATCTTCTCCCTGGGATACAGGCTGCTGTGACAGATTCTCTGAGTGGATACCTGAACATCTCCAGCCCATCGGGACCATTATCACAAGTCCTGCCTGGGAATACTGCCCTGCTTAAAGACACTCCTTGGCAGCCACTATCCGATACTGAACTTCCGTCCGCCGAGATATTCTCTGGAACCAAGTATGCCGCAATCTATATTTCACGTAATTTCAATGAAGGCGAGGGAAACAATTACGACTGCCACAATGGCACAAGCGAGTTCGACCCGTTGCCAAATGGAATAAAACTCATTAACGTTAGCTGGAACAACAACTACACGGATTAGCTGTAGCAAAACTCGCGATTACCGCAGGGGTAACACAATGCTATCAAATGGATCTACCGCCGTCATCTGAACCTACTTGCTTTTTGTCATCCGGGGTTCTCGTCGCAAAGACTACAAACATCACAGCAGATGTTCTTATCCAGCAAGTATTTAGTATCATGCCCGAAACTCAGAGCCTAATAGCAGCGCTTGGTTTGTCTGATCCTGAGGCAAAGAACGGCGGAGATCTGGAAGTCTACCTCCGAAACTCTCTGATTCAAGCGTACCAAGGAGCTTGGAGTGCGCTCACGGACTATTTCTCGGATCCAGATCACCCAGTACAAGTCGATATCTGGCAGCCTTCGTCCCAGCTCCAAGTGCGAGTCTCAACATGGCGGATGTATGCGTGGCTCGGTATAAATGCACTGTTGGTGGCCTCTGGCGTGATCCTTTTTGCAGTGTAGTCAAGGTGCACGGTCAAAACGGTCAATGACCCGGTAGTCGCAAGTCTCATGATGGACAGCCCAGCGGTCATCAACTATGACAAGACTGGACTTTGCAATGCCACGGATATTGGTTCAGGATATGGGGACACGGAAATGGAGGTGTTTTTGAAGGTTCACAACTATAGTTACTCAACTGAGAACTACAATCACCATAAGTTAGTACCGAAGGAAGTAAGTAATGCATGATATATGAAAAGTTACATCAATTAATGACCTTATATATCTATATTTATTTCTAACAGGCTTAAAAAACAAAATCCGCGAAGTACTTGTTTAGCTCTCTTGCTCGCCTTATCAAGCCAAGTATCTACGATGGGTATGACGGTGACTGGCAAGCTGATGGGTAGGGCTACGTGTGCATAGACATAAGATCCAAGTTATTTTAGCTAAATATAACCTACACTGATCTCTGTTTCGTAATCATAATGGCTCCCAACCCTTTCGAGTATACATGATGAGTCCAACTGGAACAATCGCACTCTCCCGATATACAACAAACTCTGGGTACAGAAGTGACCGCCCGTTGTCAACGGTGACACCCTCAACCTTGAATGTCGTTAGTGACTGGTCGCTCGCAGTAGTCGGGCACTTACACAGTTGTAGCCACGCGAGGGCCTGGTGATGTCGTGGTTTGCTACAAACTTGCGCTGAGGCTTAGTCGCCACGACGTAGCAAATGAGCATGGCATGAAGGTTTGAGCTGACATGGTGGTTCTTCACGTAGACGTCTGCTTCTGTATGGTTGATGAGTTTGGCCACAAAACGACTGGGGAATACAAGCAAGGCTTACTCGAAGAAGTTGGTGTAGAGTAGATGCCAGGCCCAAACATTCCCCCGTCATCTTGGAACATCAGCGTGCTTCTGTAATTGGTACTTAACGTTAAACTCACCAGCATACTTAAGTTTGAATGATTGCCTGAGAATGCCTGAGAATGCCGCACGTGCCGCAGTCATCGTTGTAGCAGAGTCTCAGATCATTGCCCGACTCTCCAATGTGGCATGCACGTGAGGTACCGTGGTAAAGCCTCTTGTATCTCGCTCCATTCCTGTAAATTGGATTAGTGTTCACATGGATGGTTTCGGTAGCCTCAAGGCCTGTCTTACAGATACGCAAAAAAGCGTTGTCCTCGATAAGACTTGTCGATATCATCCTTACCAGCCAGGTAGATTGACTTTACCTTGGCGCTTTTCTCATCGTGGCGCCATGAATGATAGAACTTATTTTCATCTAAGAGTTGAGATTAGAATTATCAAGGTAAGAGTTAGAGGGAGTAGATCTTACGCTCCTTGTAGTCGGGATCGCTTCGACTCAGGCGCTTCATCCGCTACAAGGCTCCTCAGTATCATTCTGCATTCAGCAAGTGAGCCATGGCACCTACAATAGGCATAGTGGCGATGGAGTACGAGAATTGAGTCAAGGCCTGATTAAAAGCGAAATGGGTAAGCTCTCTGGACAAAGTCTTGCCGGTTTCAACGAAGTTTGAGTCTCAAAAAAACACCTCGATATCTCTCCGAGAAGTACAGCTCTGAGTGCTGTGATGACCTGATCTAAACAGTCATATAAGTAGATTGACTATTGAAGTGCATTATCTATTTTGACAACAAGCCGGATTATAACGTCCGAAACCTCTGAGTACGACAGGCAAGAGGGATTAGGCAGCTGAGCGACTCACTCCCCGTCAATTTGCCGCCTCACAATTACTGAGCTGTGCAAACGTTGATGAATATCAAAAGTCCAGGATATAGTCCAACGTGGTCCAATACCTTTCCATTCCGTTGGCCTTTTTACACTTTCAATCTGCAATCACTAGCTATGAAACCTCTTTGGCATGATCACATCAACTTTCGGACTTCTGCGGCTCATGAGGTGTGAGTCGCGGTACCAGTAAGAATTCTGGTGGCTGGAGGTTAGCTGATTTGACTGAGGTGATAGCTCGGGTGAGTGCATGCAGAGACTCTGCAGGGAGGATAGGCTTACTTGTAAGCTCTTTTGGACAACTGAGCTTCTCATCGACGGCCACGTAAGTAAGTCCTGGCTCCGAATCCATGTACCGATTACCCAAAAGAGACGTGAGTCATCTCATATGTGACATTTGCTTATATTCATGTTATGTTTATGTCGCGCGACTGAGGAATTGTGATTCAACCCCCATGTCTGAGTGCGTAATCCTCCACCTTTTCGGCACTACCACTTAATTGGCTTAACTGTTCCACCGTTGTATGAACAATTGAGGCCTGCTTTCTCAGGCATAAGCGCGGCGTTGCTGACTGATCAATTCGTTGCATGGGTCTTTCAACCCCCCAGGCGTCTTACTGCATATAATTGACGTGGCGAGGCTGTGATTCCATTCGTCTCCATACCGCGTTCCGGTATGAGTCCATTGTGTACACACGTCTCATTAACACCAACATCAGATATTAGATAGAGTCAAGAGACGGCCCAGTTGGTAAAATTAAGACAGTGACTTGTTCAGACTTTTACTCAGACATGAAGAGATCATCATTCCAGGATCAAAGGCGGCAAGGCCAATCTTCTCGTTACTCAACCCCATCCCGCCGTTATGATAGCAGTCAGCGAGAAGAACTCAGAGCTACTGCACAAGAGACTTTAGACCTCTCACGCAGTCTTCTCAAAGAACTAGGAACAAACGACTTGGCAAGACATTCCGTCAAGTACTCGTTTGGCTCTCTTACTCGGCTTCATCCTGGTAACTGTCCATCATACAAACAGCCAGCTATCATAAAGGTCATCAATGATGATACGCTCAACGCTGCCATCGAGCTCTGCCACAGGGCGCAAGCTGATGCTGGTCCAAAGAGTCAGCCTCCCATAGTCGTCAACTTTGCGAACCGTCACTCTCCCGGTGGAGGATGGCTCAATGGCGCCATGGCACAAGAAGAGGCACTCTGCTACCGCAGCACCCTTGCCTTGAGTCTCAACAAAAAGCACTACCCACTCGAGAGAGACGAGGCTCTCTACAGCCCCTACGCACTCATTATGCGTGATGATCTATCCTCGGGCCACGAGATATCATCACTCCCTGCAAAAGAGCTTCCCGTGGTGAGCGCCCTGACTGTGGCTGCCTTGCGAGGTCCACCAGTTCGGCTTTTCACCAACGGACCTCGCAAGGATAGAATGCACAGGTCCAGTTCAGAGGTATTCGAAAAGCGTGTTTTTGCCAACGATCGAGACCGCGATATCACAAAGGCCAAAATGAGACTCTGTTTGCGCATGGCGGCGAAACACAACCATGACATGCTCGTGCTTGGTGCTCTAGGCTGTGGCGTTTACGGTAACCCACCGGAGGACATCGCCCATTGCTGGCTGGAGGTATTGAGAGAATATGAGTTTTCAGGGAATTGGTGGGGGGAAGTATGGTTCGCGGTCTTTGACCCAAAGAACGAAGGCAATTTTGAAATTTTTCATCAGGTGCTTGACGGGAAGCAAGTTTAGACTCAACAGCATATCTGTCACTACCTAACAAAGCGAGTAATTGGGGCTGCATGAGCTGAACCGTTTGACAACGCCCAACCTCGTATTACATCCACTTAAATACTTTAATTACATACACTATACCTGTACTAGTAGTAGCTGGAATGGCTAAACCTGTACGGGGTTAGTATTGGCTATGACGTGTCTCAAACCAAGCCCACGACTGGACTGGCAGTCCTCCCTGGAAATCGAGACTCTGCCACAACAGCTGTTTTTAAACTCAATTAACGCCTGCAAATACTGAAACTAACACATGTTTGAAGCACCTGCCTACGCGACCATTAAATATCACGCAATGTGGCTGCGATTAAGGTATGTGCAAGCTACTATGGAAACGATATGCAGGGCAACAGATGCACGGGATGTCCCCTGTCTCGCAGCACACAATTGATCTCGTCAATGGGACCTCATTATAGAGCCCATTTTTCTTTTCTTTCGTTTAAATCTTTACACTCTTTTGCCATTGCGTCCTGAAATCATGAGGTCTCAAATATATGCAGCGACTCTCGTAGGAGCAATTGGCGTAGTCTCTAATACCCTTTGCGTTACATATCTTTCTACCTACCTCGTACCTATTTCTCAGGGTGGTGCCCTTCCATCAACCGAGAAACAGTCATCAAGGCCGGCGTTCCGAGGAAACACTTCCACCCAAACGAATCCGAGTCTGTGATGGTCCACATGACAGTCCTACATTACCTCCCGCTAACGCCCTGTAGATATAGACCTCCCAGACTCTTTGACATCGGCTGCTTCACGAGAAAACGAGGCTTCAGCTTTAATTCCCGTCGACTCTGAGTCTTCTAGTCACGACGCGGGACCCGGAGTGTCGCAAACAGGCTCTGACAATGTATCCATCAGGTCGACAATCGATGCACTTTATAGTGAGACTTTTACATCTTCTTCGACAACCATCACCGTAACCTCTGGTACAATTACCTCAGCCTCTACCTCTATGACATCGGCCTCCACCGCTATCACCTTGACCACCACTACTGTCACTGAGCCCACCACGAGCTCCAATGGCGCGATTCAACCAGCAGGAAGATCGATCATTCTCCAAGTCAATCTTGATAACAACAACAGAGGGCGTTCTTTCGTTAGAAGAGCGCTAGGTGGGTTTGTTAGCCCGGCCGACACCGAAATCTGCACGTTTGCTTCCCTCTTTAATCTCGCCGAGGGCCAGCTTTTCTCGAACGACTTTCCAATTTCTTATACATCTGGCGAAGACTATAAAGAACTCGTCGGAGTAGGTCAACCCTCTAGAGATTCTATCTCAACAGGGTTTGCAGCCTCTGGCGGCTCGCTTGTGTTTCGAAATATCGGGTTGCCTAATGGTGAGGCACAATTCTGCCAGACGTCTGATAGCCGAGTCTACGTCGTGTTCACTGATGGACCTCTGGACTGTATTCCAGTCACGCTATCTGTCTATGACTGTAAGAGGAGTTGAATTTATCCAAGAATCACTGTTAACATTACTTGTAGCTTCACAGTGCCAAAATGGCCAGCTCGTGGGTGTTGGCGAGACTACTACTGCATCTGGCAAATCAACATCCCGGGCTGTTAGTTCTGGTAGTGACATGTCCACCACAGTTCCCAAAACAGAGGATAGCACGATATCTCCAGAGACCAGCTCTAGTACTGTCACTTCATCAAGCGATCTAACGCAGTTTGAGTCTGGAGACTTCCCTGTCACAGTTTCTAAAACGGAAGAGAGTACAGGTTATCCAACCACTATCTCTGGCACTTTCCTTCTATCAAGCAGCGTGTCGCAGTCCGAGTCTGTAGTTCTCCAGACTTCCGGTACTAATCCACACCCGGATGTATCCTCCAGGACTTCCAATGACACTTTGCTGAGCTCAGCCACCGCCGATGCACCCACTCTTGAAGCCTCTACTTCAAACACTCTGTCTGCAACTAGAATAGATGGTAAATCGAGTACTGACTTGGTATTGACTGGCGTGGTCACAAGTGGAATGACGTCTCAGTCGTCGCTCGACTTGAGTGATTTGTCTACAACATCAACTGTCATAAGCGAGACAGACTCGACACCTACGGCTACAAAGACGACCAATATAGGAAACACTAGCACAAGGGACGCAACTTTCGAGACTGGCTCAACTGCGGATACTGCTGGTACCGAGACTACGACCGCCGAGATCACTACCAGGGCAGATACAACTTTAAAGACTGAGGCGGGGGCAAGCACAACAAATACCGATACGACTGTCAACGAAACCATCTCGGCTCAGAGTGGTACTACTGAGCTATCCTCTTCTGACACGACAACGTCAGAGGAAGATACCACTACCACTGAATCTATCCTAACTCAGAAGACTACTACTGAACCATCCACCTCCGATACAACAACGACTGCAGAGGATACCGCCTCATCAAATGAAAGTCTTACCACCACCGATGAGACTACCACAACACCTCAGGATCCTACCACCACTACTGCAGATCCAACGACGACCACAAGACCATATAGAAGTTGCGATGATCTCAAGCCTAGATATACTATATCTGACGCAAATAAGTTCGACATCTTCTGCACAAACGATGTTACACAAGGAACTTATAGTGATAGTAGTTTTGCTTGGGATTTCCAGGAATGCATGGATAGATGTGCCGATGAGGGTAATGATTGTCGAGCTATTACATATGAAAGGGCTATAAGTATATGTAAGCTGTATACAAGCACTGATGGGCATGAATTTTCTCAAGACATTGATTATGCAGAAAAGGACTTTTGCTGTTAGGAGAAGGATATCCCCGTTAGTGTTACTGCTGTCTTGAAGACTTCGGCTTCTCATGGCATTTAGTTAATATCTGCTTGACTAGGTTGCATCTTCTTGAAATCGAAACCAGCTTTTTGCACATAAATATATCCTTACCGAGGCTGCCCATATCCTGAACGTCCTTAAATAGCTCGCATGGGTAATTCCTATCCTACAAACTGTATGAAAGCTTGTAATTGGTATTGCCACACTCACAGAATCTACCTGTCTAGTTTAAAAACAGAGAATACAAAGGGGTATATCAGGTCAGTTGGGAGTTTGTCAAAATAACCGCAAAACAAATTAAGATATACACACAGTAAGCTGGAGAGTAGTAACAAGCTGCTAGGCCACATCCTGGTCGCCTGAACTCCACAATATAAATCTCTATACCTGACTCAGAAAGATAGTCTGTCTTACGGACAAAAGGAAGAACAGCAGTAGACTTCGTATGTTCTAGCTAAACCCTTTATATCGAAATTCCCTGATTTGTGTAAATATGATATGATAACCCGGTAGCCGAGACATCGGCCAAACGCTAACTATCGTGCCCTACATAAGCAAATGAGCTTCCCCAGATTTCAAATCGCTAAAGTGCGGGGTAATGAATGTTATTTGTTTATAGCAGGAATAAGCTTTTGCATTACACATACCGAAGGAAATCCGAGTCGTGGCTTGAACAACAACGAGAAGAACCAAAGTGTCGGGATCCGATAAACCAGAGGAAAGATCGGGTAGCGGGTGAGGTATATAAGATCCAATCTTATATAAAGATGCAGAACATCCGGATGTGCGTGACAGGCCTCGTTAACCTCTACGATCCACATTCCGATCAATCCGCATCTGCATGGTAATCATCAATCAATATGACCCTCGACGTTACCTTGCTCAAGTACTCACCGACGACATTGTTATTTGGGAGGATCACTGCTCTTGTTGCAGCTGCCCTTATCTGGTTGGTGTTCTCGGAACTCACATCTCCCCTGCGAAGCTATCCTGGACCTTTTCTTGCTCGTAAGTTCTCAAGTCTGATTGTGCCACCCATCCCCATACAATCCAGCCTGTTCGATATAAGTGAACAAAGTCTAATATGTGTTGTGACCAGGGTGGACCAATCTCTGGCGTTTGTATCAAGTTCAAACCCAGAGGTATCAATGGACTATTAAGGACCTGCATGACAAGTATGGGCCGGTCGTTCGAATTGGCCCCAACTTGCTGGACCTTGATTATCCAGAGTTGTAAAACAATCTACATGCAAGGTAAAGAGCTGTTCAAATTACGCCTTGTAACACTCAACACTAATGCCTTATAGACCGAGTTCTACTACAATAGCAGTGCTGTCATCAATGGAAAAATCACATATCACTTATTCAGCACGACCGACCAAGCAGCTCATGCCCGTCTGAAGCGACCGATTGTGAAATACTATTAAATGAGCAACATCTTGAACCTCGAATCTCATGTTGATACAGTCATTAGCGACTTTTGCGACCATTTACAAACAAGATTCATGGGCAAGCAGAGTCAAGAGAAACAGTTCGATTTTGGACAGTGGATCGCCTTCTGTAAGTTATCTGAAATATTCTGGTAACCTTTGCTAACTATTTGTTATTATCCCAGATACTTGGGATATGATTAGCTCTGCTACTTTCAGCCAACGCTTTGGATACATGGAAAAAGCCTATCTTTGACGGTACGATTCACACCGCTGACAGTCACCGACTACTTCGCAATGGTCGGTCAAATGCCATTCTTGGATTACCTTCTGGACGAAAGCCCGATTAAATGCATCGGACCGCCGAACCTCGGCAATGTTACGCGTATTTCTGTTGAGAAAATGATGTCTCGCGTGGACAAAATGGATGAGATCGACCGCAAGTCAGCAGAGGAACTCGACTTCTTGGACCATTTCCTGAACGCAATGAAGAAGTCTCCCGATCTCGTTGATATCAGCGTCATTACGGACTATCTCCAGGTCAACATGCTGGCTGGCGCTGATACAACAGTAATCACCCTACGTGCGATTTTCAACTTTTTGCTGGAGAACCCACGCACTATGATCAAACTTAAGGAAGAGCTTCTGTCGCTAGAATATGATGGGACAAATGAAAAGGTAGTGTCGTACAAGTCTACACGCGCGGTGCCCTATCTCGATGCTGCCATTCGCGAATCCATGAGGATGCACCCTGGGGTTGGCATGCTTCTGGAGCGCTACGTGCCTGATACTGGCTTAGAATTACCCGATGGCAGCTTCGTACCTGGTGGGACAGCAGTGGGACTAAATCCTTATATTATCGGCCGGAATCTCGCGCTCCTCGAGATATACAAGGTCGTTGCTACTTCAGTACCTCGATATGAGATTCTGACTGTTCCTGGACAGAAGATGAAGATCATCTCAACATGGTTTCCGCGCCAATCTGGCCTTATTTGTCAGTTACGCAAGCGATAAAGGATGGAATATTATATTACAAGCATCAACAGTAGGGTCTGTTCACTTAAAATAAGTTTTATAACCCTGACCCCAAAAGAACAACTACGGACATAGTTTTCACAGTAACTGGTCTTCAAACACTGCATGAACAGGCCAAAAGACATGAGTTATCGCCCAAGCAGTTTGTTTCAACCCCAGCAGCTTCTGAAAATCCTCAAGATGAGATTGTCATCCGTGATAAGTCGATGCGGTTGAACACCAGTATGCTAGTATTACTCGCAAGTTTGACTTTAAGAACAAGCCACCTATCAGTATAACGCAGTATACATCTCGCATTTGTCGGTTTTGTCCAATGAGTACTGCCGTATATTTAGGTACATTGTTATACCCAAGAGTTATGGGGTCAACTTGGAAATCAGAGAGCTCGATAGAAAAGAATGTCCTCTTGCAGTTTTTAACTAGCTACTGCTTCCATTTGTCACTCTATAGCACTGTGTGTTTATCGACTGTTGCGTCCCGGTTTACTGCTCACCGCAGTGTACATTGCTATTCTCAACAGATGATGTGCCCCAGAATGCATTATTCCCACCATCCTGAACATTGCAAGCCTCTCGCACCAGGCGGCTAGGAGGACAAGTCCTCCTAAACCTACGCACGACGAAAGTGACCTCAACCCTCTTCCCCCAGGTGTAGGTAGCTGCTACTGCACCAACGGGATCCTGGGCCCTAATGACTGGATCACCACAGAGACAATATTCTCCTTCCTCGTAATCGTCTATACGAGTAATAACATCATTCACATCCCGTTCTACGGGTGTCTCATTGTCTGGGGGATCGGCGATCTCTGCGTTTGTCCATACGTGGTTGCAAGTGACTGAGCGTTGCTCACAGCCCAATGATGACCTGGAATCTAAGTTAGACAAGAGCTGAATCAACAGAGGCTTTCAATTCTGCTATAACTTACCCTTTGGCTAACGCTGCTAAGTAGCCCAATACAGCAAGTGCTAGCATGATGACTAACAGGATTAGTTTTTCGTAGTTTTACCAACTAAGTACTCAACATACAAGTATGAAAGTAATTGACTAAGGCTAATAGAGGAAAGTGAGAAGATTGTTAATATCTTGTAGGTGTGCGTTCTCTTGTAGACAAAGGGAGATAGCGTAGTCTTTATACTTTTCTTAATATATAATTAAAGTGTAAAGTCAGTCTGATGGTTACATAATCCAATAAGGGATTAAGGATCGGCAAGCATTAAAACGTCCGAGAGCCAGATGTTGTATATGTACATAACACACAATGGCAATACGATATAATACAAGAAATAGAGTTCATTATGCTTCCGTACACGGCTTAAGTATCAGGTACTCTAACTGGTATAAACCAGGTCCAAGAGTTCCTTGTTAATTTAATATCCAGTTCTCCGTAGTAAGTCGATATACTGCTTGCCTTACCATTAGCTTATATATAACAATACTGACTTGCTTTCTCCCTCATGAATGAAGTCCTATTAGCAGCTTGCGGCGCTTGGCCTTGCTCATGGCCTAGTAGCTGGCTTGGTACAAGGCTAGGCCTTTGGCTGCTCTTGCCAATAGCCATTTCGAATATTGGTGGGTATGCCACGTAGAGCAGTGGCAACCTCGGGGTTAAAAGTCCGTGCACATGGACCTTGGGATGATCAATGGCGTAGTTGTTAATCATTTCCGGTTGAGCTAATCGTGAAAAGACGGAAGGCCTCACCGTCAATGGCGGCCGTGTGTTGCAAGGCGCTATGTATAATAGTCTAGTGCTTACTCAACTAAACTGCTGTGTCCGCATCTGATTCAAACTGTGCATAAAAACCAGTCTATGCGACGTTGCAAATAGCCACACACGAAGTAAATTATTATCTAGCTGCCTTTAAAGGTTAAGCCAATGCTGGATCTCGGCACCGCTAAGCAAATGCGTGTGAGGGGCGTGATGTGAGCATCAGCAGTAGGGCGGTCTATCAACTCAAAATAACACTCTTATCAAATGCAAGACCTTTTTATGTATAAACTTTCCCTTTAACCTGTATAGAATACACCTCTGGTGTACGTTGGAGACTTTCTTGCCTAACTTGCCAATTTGATTGTAAAGAATTGGAGCCTTTTGGGATTATTAAGTGGTCTAGATAGATAACGACTATTAGGAACCTTGGGTGTCTGTTACTAAGTCCCTCGAGCTCACAATTGTACGTAAGCCGGGGCCTATATTATGTAGGGAATACCTCGTATATGCACGTCGGCCAATCTACTTAAGTATAAGCCGTAACCGTTAGTGATACATACCCTGCTCTATCCCAAGGTAAAAAGTCTTCGGTTAGTTCGGCACTAGCCCTAACGCAAGGACAGGAGTTCTATCGCAATAGAATACGCCCGCTGCTATGGCGCAAGTATCCTTAATAGATACGTCGCTCAGCCTTAACTAGTTATTAGATTTTCACCTCGCTATACCTTAACAGTCTACCGTGTTTGGGGATCCTCTTAGTGTTATAGAAACTGGCTTGATTAGTTTCTCCTTAAAAAAGAACAGCAACCTACAACGCCACTAAGTGCCCTCATCGGGATTAGACTTAAAGGCACTAATAAAGAAGCAGGGCCGGTATCGTAGTATTAGGATAATAAAATAATTTTAACGTTATTAATTATTAGGCTCTTGATGAATACACTACAGGATGCACATAGAGGAGCAAGACTGGTTATCGATAATGTTAACAAAATAGCATCCGAAGAATAATAAAAGAAAGCCTTCCTGGTACGTAACCGCCCTAGATATAAGGCTTAGGGATCCCTAGCTATCTAACAGTATATAAAAAGTAACCTGCTAACTTAATTTACCTTTCTTGTAATAAATGTCCGAGGGCAAACTAAAATTGCAATTATATAAATACGGAAATATTTATACTAATATCAAATCGTGCTATAAGCAGTGATAAAGCGGCATCATTTCGTAAGGAATAATCCAACAAATACTATACTGATAAGAGATATAATTCTTTGCCTATCCCCTTCCGACGATCCGCTACTATGTGGAAGGAACGGGAGATCTGGTCTTTGACTGGCCGAAAGCCAAGTCAAGATAAAGAATTCCTATTACTTTTAGTCTATGACGAATTTGCTGCCACGATCAGAGGCTCTCGGACGGGCTGACGCCGCTTCTACTTGCTAACCGATATGTCAAACAGACTGGACTGGGCACCATTTCTAATTGTACTATTATTTGAACTGACTCGGCCCCAAGGAATATGCGGATGAACATTTACTATGCCTTGTTCTTAGTCAAGGTACTGGAGGCCGTACCCTGCAATACATTAGCTACGTACCGTATCCTGTGGCTGGGCCCTGACAGCGTGACCTCTACGGGTCGGAATGAACCCGAAAAACACATTCACTGACCAATAACAGATTGCAGGTTATCTCCCCGATAATTGTGGGGTCGCCACACTTAACTCCCCGATCCGAGAATACCTCTGTCATAGTGAAACTCTCCCGAAGCTCCCAACTTGGTAATGATTTACTGTTCTTTTCAGATAAGTTGGTAAATATGAAAACAAAAGACCTGGTATAAAGTCTCAGTACCTCATTTAAATACCTTCTCCAAACTCAGTCTTACCATAATTTGCTAATCGTAAACACCAAGGCCTGCCACGACGAGTCGACCTCGATTCAATCATGTTAGTAGACTTTCACACCTCAACTTTCAAGACAGCTGTATTGGCACTATTTGCTCTATCTGTTCTCAAAGTAGCTGTTTCTCTTATACATAATTTCTTTTTCCATCCGCTATCTAAGTATCCCGGACCGCCGCTCGCACGAGTCTCGAGATTATGGAGCCGAATCGGCAATTTCCAAGGACGCAAATCAGAACGAATCCATGAAGCACATACCATGTACGGCTCCGTGGTTCGAGTTGGACCCAACGAACTTTCGTTTTCAACGCCCGCTGCCGTGCAGGCAATCTACACTTCTAATAACTTTACTAAAGAAGAGACATTTTATGTAAGTATTCACTCGTAAAGAGATATAGTATTCAATATCTAACTCGAGGTAGCGCGCAAAACGAATCTTCCATGAAAATCACTTGTTTAGTTTTAGGTGAGTCTTCCAGCGTCATCCGAGAATCCTGCAATACCTGAACCAACTTGATACAGAGACGCTGAAGCCCATAAAATTCGTCGAAAGAACTTTTCCAGAGGTTTTTCTCAATCTTCAATGCTCGACTTCGAGCCCCATGTTTCTTCAAAGATCAAGGCGCTACTGAACCAGTGGGCGAAGAGAGCTAATGATGGACCCATTGACGTGTACCCTTGGTGCCACTGGTTGGGATTCGACGTCATCTGTGAGTACAAGGGACGACGAAACAGTTTTCATACACAGTAGACTGACTGAAGCCAAGGCCATCTCATGTTTGATGAAGACCCTGGGTCTGTGCAGCGAGGTCAGCCGCACCAGGTCATGAAGTACATCAAGGCTTGGAAACCCACATTTATATATGTAAGTTCCATCTCATGGCCCATCTGGAGATTTAGACTAATAAACTATAGAAAGAATTCCTACCTCAGATGGAACAATACGGAGTCTATGTCCCTGGACCAATCGGCGGTTATTTCAGGGATGTTCGCACATGGAAAGAGGTCAATAGGCCTTGAGAAACATACTGCTCCATTCGACATCAACTAATCTTGTGCAGTATGCACTCACGCTTATCGAAGAAGTCCGCAAGAAAGACTCGCATACACCCTTTCTCCGAAATGTCCTAAGTGCGGACAAGGACGAAGACACGGCCAAAAATTTAACGAACTCGGAGCTTGCAGAGGAATGCATGGGAGGCATGTAAGTTCAGACTCCATCATAGATAGGTCTTGGCTTGTTTCAATCAAGCTGATAATTATTTGGCTAGGTTCGGCGGAAGCGGAACTACAGCAAATACGTTCATATATATACTCTGGGCGTGTCTAAGACAGCCCAAGATTGTAGCAAAGCTGAGGTCAGAGCTGCTCGAAGCATTCCCAGACTCAGCTTTAGTGCCCGACTACCAAGTAATTTCACCTTACAAGTACGGTAGCGGCATATGCTAATTGATGTAGACATGCGGCAAGTTGCCGTATCTTCAGGCTGTTATAAACGAGACCTTACGAAGGTATCCTACCATCGTGGCGACCTTGCCACGCACCGCAATCAATGATACAATAATCGATGGAATCCCAGTACCCAAAGGGGTAAGTTAAACCTGAAATACTATATACTCTATACTCAGGACTCTTAGACCATAGTGGGAACCCAGTATGCGTCAGACGTGATCATCAGATAGGCTGAATGAAAGCTTATCTTGGGCAATTGTGTTAGGTAGCCGGTATACTGCCTGAACTGATTTGATAAGAGTGTTATTTTGAGTTGATAGAAACCGCCACTGATGCTTACAGCACGCGCCTCACACGTGGGAACCCAGAAACTTCACCATACACCGAAATGAGGACGCATTTGCATGGCCTGAAGAATTCATTCCCGAGAGGTGGCTGACTACTGATGGCAACGAAACACGCAAGGCATCTTGGACGCCTTTTTCTGTTGGTTCCAGGAGGTGTATCGGCATCAAGTAAGTTGTGAAAAGTGGCGTTTCCTGCAGTTGCATCAGCTAAGATAATAGCCTCGCTCAAATGGAGCTTTCTAAGCTTACGGCAGCTTTCTTTTTGAGATTTGATGGAAAGGTTGATGAAGGTATGACTGAAGAAGATATGAGAATGTATGATACTTTCAATGCTGGCCCAGCTGGGGCGAGATTACTTATACACATGTGGGAAGTATAAGAAGGGGAGACAGCTTTTAATACTAAACAAGAGTTTGACTGGGGAAAAGAAGGTAAACAGAAGTACACTTATTATTACCGGACATATAGGCCTTGTTCAGGTGTTTAGCTTGTTATTCTAATAAGCCTTTTTCTGCTCTCTGATATATATAGTCTATGTTTTCGTTCGATTTATCGTCAGTCTGAAAAGCTCGGTTGTGATATAATGGCGATAGTGAAGTATGTTTTACCAATCGGAAAACGCGGCCCGGCGTCGGAAGCGGGGTGACTTCATCGGGCCATGCCCATTGCGAAGACACAGTCGCCAATGTAAACAGTCCGTCAAGAACACTAAAACGCGGGGTAATAGTGGCTAACGAATTTGGGCTCGATGTATTTTAAACCTGTCACACACATGCCTCGCAGTTTACTCACGAAACTCGGAGGTCAGCTCGTCAATCCAAGCAAGATTACCAGGTATAGCCACCCCAAGACTTACTATGCACGCAAGCCGAGGACACAATGAAAGTGGACGAAAGGTTGTCAAACGCCGTAAGACAGCACTTGTATGCGAATATTGCCGGAAGCGAAAGACGCGATGCGACGGCAGGCAACCCGCTTGTTCAGCCTGCGAGGCCAAGGGTCTGAGTGCTACTTGTCAGTATCAACAGAGTTCTCTCACAACCAAAAGGTAATGATACAACAATATATCAAGAGCAAGTCTCTAAATCACGGTAAATACAGATATGTCTCGGACCTAGAGGCTCGAGTGCAAGAGTATGAGCGACAGTCCCAAGCCACTGTTTCAATGTCCAGCGTGATATCCGGAACGACCGGGTACCCAGACTTGTCTCCAACTCAGGATAGTTTCTTAGGTCAAAGGAAGGACAAAGGGCACCGCCAAATACGACAGCCCGATAAGGAGATGATAAATGATCCCCCATCTACTTCTCACGCTTATTACGAAGGTGTCCCGTCAGGTGATAGGTTTCCAACTCCTCCAAGAACTGATTCTGTCAATAGTGACGCGATGGTAGTAGTTCCGTCCCCCAAATGCGGTGACGATAAAGATCTTGGCCAGTCATCATCAATATCATTTATTCAGTCAGTGATGCGAACTGTGAACCGGGATCACCTAGTCTTTAGGGTCTCTCATCATCCAGCTAAGAATCCATATCCTTGCCTCCAGGCCATCGATGAAGAGGCATTATTTCTCCCGCCCCGGAGGGTAGCCGATGGCTTTGTACAAGCATACTGGAAATTCTTGCACCCCATATTGCCAATTCTTCATAGACCGACTCTTATGGGACTCTACGACAAGTTATGGATGGTAGACGATACCAGAGATTCTGGTCAAACCTGCAATGTCGAAGACGCAGTTTTCTTCTCGACCCTCAATATAGTCCTGGCAATCGGGTGTCAATTCAGCGAGCAGATGGAACCTACGCGAAAGCTGGCCATGGCGAGCAAGTTTTACCAGAGATCAAAAGCTCTGTTAGCAGACGAACTTCTGGACTATCCAAGCCTGGCTCTTGTACAGCTTTTACTGCTTACAGGCGTGTACCTGCAGTCTACAGAACATGCCAACAGATGCTGGAACGTCGTAGGCTCGGCCATTCGATCGGCGCAGAGCATGGGTCTTCATCTTGATCGCAAACGCAATTCAATAAACCAGCTCGAGCGAGAAATGGAACGAAGAGTATGGCATGCATGTGTATTCCTGGACCGGTCAGTACTTGATGATCATAGCCGTGTTCCCGAACTAAACAAAGCGTGCCTACAACAGTCAGCTCGCCTGTACTTTCGGCCGGCCACCGATGGTTTTGGATTCGTCGAGTGTTCCGAAACCTGAGATGATCAATGATGAATATCTGTCGGAAACCGGTCAAGGCTTTCAACCATTGGATGCCTATCCACAGATGGGCTGTTTTGTTTATTCCTGCAACTTGTTTGACATACTGCATCAGATCTTGGTTCAATTTTATGTCAACAAGAAACCCAATCCCCATAGCGATAACAAAGATTCCTTGTTGGGAGGGGAGATACAAGCTATAATGGGTTACCATAGGGAGTTGAACAAATTTCAAGAAACGCTCCCGCCTTTCCTTGTAACTTCTGGCCGCTACATGGATTCGCCCTTTACTAGCGAGTCTGAAACCGCTCTGGGCTCTCGAATATTGCACTCCAGGTACCTATGCCACTTTACTCTTCAATATCAGTCCCGCCTTTGTGTCGCTTAGCTAACCTGGGGCTGGCATCAGATTACTATACATACGCATTTTTCTCCTCAGGCCAGTTGTACTTCTAGTGGCTCAGGCTTCTAATGAAACCAGTGCTAGAAACATGCTCAAAAGCCAAGATACCCTTGACCGGCACCTGGCCCTGAAAGCATGCACGCTTTGCATTTCAACAACACAAGAACTGGTGGCACACATGTATGAGAACATGGGCACCTCCTACTGGACGTCCATTTCCCACAAAATACATTGTAAGACGTGACCTAGCATGCGATGCTACATTGGGCTAGCTAACAGTAGAGTAGATGCGTTTGCCTGCATTGTGGTACTAGCTGCCGCTCGTCTTTACCCAATGTTGAGTGCAGACGTTGGCAAGGAATCGATTCAAGCCTCGTGGTCGCAGTGCATGCGAGTATTTGACCAATATAAGCTACAATCTCCTGCAGCATCTCACGTCATTAGAATATTGGGAGTATTGGAAAGTCGCCTTCCAGGATTTGAATCTGGAATCAACGGTCCCCAATTCGGAACCCATATACACACTGGCGAGCGAGATGCTCTGGAAGAGCAAGTATATAGATCCTTGGATGATAACGAGCGGACTTTGGACTCAGGGGTGTCTCTGGATTCTCTCCAAGAACTCGACTTTGATTCTACATGGGCCATCTTGGACGAGCTACTTCAGTGTGAATCCTCTAGTTATAATGTAACAAGTAGCACTGGCCAGGGCGGCTTGAATTCGGGCATATAGGGTTAGCTCCTATAGTTCTATTAATTTATTACTAGTACTATAGAGATAATTACTGCCTATAAGGTTAAGCTTAAGGCTATAAATACAGATAATAAATAATAACTTAATATTTTTTCCCCTAATATAAGCTTTTATTTATAAGCTTTTATAATAACTAATAAATCTTATTATAAGCCTTAAGGTATTATAAAAAGAAAAAATTAAAAAGTATATAAAAAAATATAACTTTAATTTTATATCTTTATATATATACTATAATATAACTTTATAAATAATATATTAACTATAGTAAACTAAACTATTATTAGTAATAACTTAACAAGCCTAGAAGCTCAAGACTACATTTACAATTTTCCCATTTATTACTAGTACATTTAGAAAGTGACCTATCTTATGACCTGAAAAGCAAGCAAGGCAACTGAACACATCTCGTTAAGATTTTTTTAGCTCGAAACTATAGATTAATAATAAACCAGCCAAAACAATAAGGTCACAGCAAGCCAACAACGACATAGATTATTCAAAATGACTGAGAGCTTAAACAAGCAGAGAGGACTAAGTATCAACCTCAAGGTGGGATTATCATCCCCAAGGTTGTTCAATTTCGCCTCGGGTATGTTAAGAAGATCATCTCGCTTCCCATCGCCCCGGGGCTTGTTCTCCCCCCAAGATCTAAAAGTAGAACACTCAACCTGCAGCAACGGAAAGTCATATAAATCTGAGTCCAACGCCATACCCGAGAACAAATCTTGCCTGATCCTGTGAACGGAAGATATTCGATGCGACAGAGATAGAGACGTCAATCCAGTTACCTTGGCAAAGAATTCACTCCGTTCCTAAACAGGCTAGAATTCAATTCAGAGACTGAGTTCCCGTTCCCAAAGAGGCATAGCAAGATTTTGTTCGCCTCACTATAGTGCACCAACCGGGAGGTTTGCTTACCATGGTGCCGATCGACTTCAAATTTGTAATAGGTTCGACGGTTCTTCGAATGCTTGTCTGTCTGATGGTTGGTGGATCAATTTGCTTTAAGCTCTATTGTCGGCCCGATGGGGCTGTTCCTTACAAATTATGGTCAGATCCTATGATCCTCCTTTGAGTCTTGTATATATTGCATGTTTCAGGTTGCATCTCTACATCATGCTCCACTGATGTGTAAGGGTCCTTCCAATTCGAGTCCGGATGAATCGGGAGATCACATGCTTCCAGTACTTTAAATGTATTTTCTTTATTATGTCATAATTGAAATCAAGATATAAAACATCCATGTAACTGTCTTACTGTCCATTACTCTATAGCAAGTCCTCCGATTCAAGCACTATACAAGACTATCTACCTCGATCATCCCCTGAAGCCCCACGCCTTTGCCAAAATGCAGATCACAAGCCTCCTCGCTATTTTTTCCTTCGTCTCTGCTTCTGTCGCAGCTCCCGGTGACCGTGGCAGTTACCCTGTTTCTGGCCTGGGTGCCCGCAAGCAGGCTATCTTGAATGCTGGTGGAAACACTCTTGATTTGGCTATTGCCATGCTTGAGGATGAACACATGTCAACCAACTACAAGTATGGTGAGTAAACCCGGCTGCAGACATATATTTACCGACAGGCATATCGAGACTTACATTTGCACAGGTGATGGCAAGACCCTCGATGCGGCCAACTTTGGCGTTTTCAAGGTCAACTGGGGAATGCTTCGTGTCTGCGCTAAGCGAGCTGGATTTGTAGGACAGTCCGAAAGTCAGTGGAACAACGGTGCTAAGCTCAAGTAAGTGCTGAAGAAGTAGGCATTTGTCACGTGTACTCGCTAACTGGCTGCTCACTTCTCTCACAGCTCCGATATCTACGCTGATGTTGCCTCCCGTTGGGATTGCCAGGAATATTACGGGTACGATAAGTGGTTTGCCGGGCATCGTAACGGCGCTACTGGCTTATCAAATCCCAACACGGAAGACATCCGATTCTACCGAGAGTCTGTGGAGTGGATCCAAAAGCAAATCGATTCAAAGTCTACTTACAAGACTGACGACACTCGTTTCTGGGTTGATGTTACTCCTATCTAAGTCAGAGGCATAAGCCCGTTGTTACCTGGCGTAGCAACTGAGAGGCTGGGGGTTATAGAGGGCCTGATTGACCGCAAACGAATTCAGCAGGCCGGTTAGGGGGGTACTGAGTGGAGAGCTGTGTGAGCAGCCTAGCACTAGTTCCTTTCAAGTATTTACTCTTCTTCAAACATTAAGCAATCCCATAAACGACAGCATTTAAATCAGATTTTCATTGTTATCTGGAACAGAAAGCCGGTAACTTATTCCTATTTCAGACTTCAGACTTTTTCGGGGCAATAATACGGCGGACAGTCGACCCCAGACTTTACCCCGGATATCAATCGTTGCGGAGTTGCATGTGAACGGCTGACCAGAGCCGGAAAAGGCCTGGTTGACATTCAAGTAGCGTGAGAGCCTCAGCTTCTGATTGCTGCGCATGTTCTCGCTTACACTAGCGGTCGCCGGGAAAACGGGCTTCTGAGTGGTTAGAATTCCGTAGAATGCTCCCCGCAGCGCATCAATATGGAGTATAGTGAGATCGTTTAAATTAAGCGCCCTGAAGAATCCCCAGACTAAGGCACGCCACAAATTTCTCCACGGGGAATCGACTCGTTCGTGCTTCATTGACCCGGGCTTTCCCCTCATCTGATCTTAGGTGAATGACTAATGACCTGGCACCTGACAGCGATTTGCCGTCCCTGTATAGGCGAGCCAATGACCAAGTAACTAGCTTGCGAATTAGTCCAGCCCCTCGTTTTTACATTTGCATACTGCATGCTCGACTAGGTATTCATTTATTACGCCCGTTATGCTTATCTATAAAAGCTTCAGTCCTCCCCGCATGGCCCAAAATTATAGCCAAGAAACGCATCATCCACCATGATTGCTCCCAAGACCTACCAGTTTCTCGTCGGCGTTTTCGCCTCGCTCGGATCCTTCAACTACGGGTAAATCGCATAAAGCCAACAACGATCTCACGGGATAGCTGACGTCGATAGTTACGATCTTGGTGTCATTGGGGGTAGTATTGCTTCGACTTCCTTCATCTCGGCTTTCCACCCCAGCGCAAATGAAAGGTACGCTATTCTTGCCGACCCAATGTCTGTCTTTCTGCTGACTTGTTAGCGGCGCCGTTGTGTCCCTTTTCACAGGTGGAGGCTTCTTCGGGGCTTTCGCGGCTGGCCCAATGGGTGATTGGTTAGGCCGAAGACTCGCAATCATGATCGGTGCTATCATCTTCTGCGTTGGCGGTGCCCTGCAAGCGGCTGGCCACAGCTTGTCCTTCTTCTATGCTGGTCGAGCTGTTGCTGGGCTTGGCGTCGGTATTCTGGTCATGATCGTGCCCATGTACCAAGCCGAGATCGCGCATCCTTCTATCAGAGGCCGCGTCACTGGCCTGCAGCAATTGATGCTTGGTATTGGAGCCGTCGTAGCAAGTAAGTCAAAACTCATACATATTAGATACCACATCACTGACTGTACCTAGCATGGACTTTATACGGAACCAACTTGCATTTTGCCACAAGCGAACAGTGGCGTATCCCTCTTGGCCTTCAAATCGTCCCCGCTGGTATCCTCGCCCTAATGATTCTACTCTTCCCAGAGTCACCTCGTTGGTTAATCGACCACGGCAGAGAAGAAGAAGGCCTCAAGACCTTAGCCAAGCTTCACACCAACGGGAATGAGAATGATCCTTGGGTCCAGGCCGAGTACCTCCAGATTCAATCTGCCATTGCCCACGAGCACGAGCTCGCAGCAAAGGGCTACCGGGAATTATTTACCGACCGTGCGAGCTTCCGCCGTCTCTTCCTCGTCACTGCCCTGCAGGCCTCCGTCCAGATGACTGGTGTATCAGCCATCCAGTACTTCACTCCCGACATCTACAAAGCCATGGGCATCAATACTCAAAGTTCATTAAAGTATCAGGCTATTAGCAACGTACTCTCTGTTCTTGCTCAGCTTTGCACTGTGCTTTTCATCGACAAGATCGGTCGTCGCTGGCCGTTGATCATCGGTAACGGTATCAACTGTATTTGCTTCATCATCGTCACTGCAGCTCAAGCTAGTTTCCCCAACGCTTCTCCGTCGTTGCAGAACTCACTTGGCTGGCTTTTCATCGTCATCAACTGGTGCTATCAAGTCAGCTTCTCTTTTACCTGTGGCTCCCTCTCTTGGATCATTCCGGCCGAGGTATTTGACACCAAGACACGTTCCAAGGGTATTTCCATTGGTGTCATGACCTCATTTGCTTTCAATACCATGATTGGACAGGTTACAGCCCCAGCTATTAAGAACATCGGTTGGAGGTACTTCCTTGTATTTGTGGTTTGCAATTTCACGAATGCCATCTTTTTCTGGGCATTTATGCCAGAGACGAAATTGCTGCCGCTTGAGGAGATGAATATCTTGTTCTCGAGTACCTCTTGGTTTGTCCCTGGGACCTCGCAGAAGCGCACGAGTGACTTGGATGCCAGGGTCGAAGAAGCTAAGCTGGAGAAGCAGGGTGTGGAGATTGAGACTGTACGAGATTAACTGTGTTACATTGCACTAGTTGCATCTCGGCCGAGGATTGTAGTTGGGACTGGGGGCTTGATCGCGTGAAGGCTTAGCCTGCGCTGGTAGAATTTTTCGGTATTGTGAATTAAAGCTATACAACTCCACTTCGTATAATACTTTCAATTGCTTCATGGCTGTATGGTGATGAGGACCATTTAGTCATGTAAAAAAGAGGATCGCCAGTTATGCGACACTCGATTAGAGATAATACCAACGATTTAACCCGTCTACTACATGATAGCTCTGTATCCTTGTATTACCCACCACCTGATCCATACCATCAACTGTGTCAATTCCAGCCGAACGTCAGCTTTCTTGAACTACCAGATTTAGAATTTTGTTACTTCATTTGGAAATATATAGGCCTTTTCTTTTGTTTCTCTATTAGCATAATTACTCGCTAACATTACAAATTTCCAGGGACGCCATGCTCAAGTAGAAACAATCAATATCACAGAAGTTGATTATGTGTAAGTTAAGAGATAAGATGATAAAGGAGTGTGTCTTATGTAAAGAATGCCATAGAATTGTAAATAAATAGAACCCGAGATGTTACTATCCAAGAAATAGAACATAGTAAATGGAAGCTCTTGGTCAGATGTCTGAGCTAGATATGAAGGATTGAGTACAAGATCTGATAGATCTTGCCAGTGCACAATATCTCAAAGGTCGAGACAATTTGTATGAAGGTACCTAGTGGGGAATATCAACAACGCCAACGATCAGAGCATTAGTGTCAGGTTCGCCAAAGTTGCCTCCGCTTGCAACGAGCAACTTTAAGTTTCCACGGTTATCCTTGATAACTCGGAGATCTCGACTATAACCGTTCTTCTGGTTGATGTTGACTCTCTTCCAGTTACCCGGAAGTGCCCTGTAGTCGTTGATATAAACGTTGCTATCAGAGTTGCCGTTGGCAATAAGAACTCCGTCTTTACTGCCAGCCTTGAGGGGAGCCCAGATGATGAAGGGTGAACCGTAGGGAATCACAGCCGCTGTGTCGTTGGATACGATTGGCTGGATAGGCTCGCCGAAGAACTTTGTCGGGTCCTTGGAGACAATGTAGTGGACCTGGCAGTTGTTCACAGGTGCACCGCAATTTTCGAATGTCATGATGTAATTGTCGTTGGTGGGTATGTGTGCAACCGTGGTCATACCGGGACGTCCGTCGTAGTAGTTCATAGCGACATCATTCACAATGGGGGTCCAGTGTCTCAGATCCGTCGTTGTGGTGTGGACCAGTTTCTGCCCGTAGCGTGGGTCGCGTTGATCAGAGTAGTAGACGATCAATTTGCCTTTATACATGAGTAAAAAAGCTTCCCAGATAGCCTTATCGCCGTTAAGAACGGTCTCTGGACCCGGTCCATAGGCAATGTGACTGAGAAATTTGAACGTTTTGGCACCGTCTGTACTGGCATACATGTCGATGTACGCATGGCTCTTATTGCTAGGAAGCGACGTGCCCACGGCGAGGATAGTCCCAGCCGGATACCCGCCAAACTGCTGAGGGAGTGAGTACAGGATAGGCTGGTACGCCATGCCCCAGCCGTTGACCTGGTCTCTGAATCGCGAGTGCTCTTTCCAAGTCGCGCCACCATCTGTGGAGCGGAAGATTGGAAGAGAGAGTGGATCTTCCGGGGAGTAAATCTCGCAAGTGATGAGAAGAGATTTGTCGCTCAGCTGCAGGGTGCGAGCGTAGAGTGTACGCGGGTCAACCCATGTGTTGGGTGGAGTGAAGACCACGTTGTTGTCGAAATTGCTCCATGGACGTGGAGCTCGAGGCGTAATGGCGCTGGCTGAGGCCAGGGACGGCAGAGAACTGGCGATTGCCAGGGATACAAACATAAAGTTGAGCATTTTGTTCCCGGTATATGCAATGAATTGGTTCTTGTTATTGAGATTGTGAATGTGTGAATATCGTTTTCTTTTCTTCTTATAATCTTCAGGAGAGATGCAAGTTTACTTTATATTCTTTAGGTTCTCAAGCTCGGATGATGAACTTGACTCGACTTCTCTATGCCTTGTTTCTAAATGCCTGTCCTTCTCCCTATCGACATACTGTTCCCCCTCATTAGCAATGATCTTCGTGTTGAATCACATAAAGAGACTCCATGCGACATGATGTTTGGGCGACCAATTCTGCACGTCAGACACTGTCAATCTCGTCTTACCCTTTACTGCTTAATCTGTTACCCCAGGTTTCGGCCCCGGCAAATTGGCTTTAGCCACGGAACCAAGACAAATCAGCAGACATCAATCCCGAGTTTCATGCTCTTAGCTATTTTGATCTGTCCCGAAACTTTATTTCCCAAGTCTTCACATCACAAATCTGGGGTTAGGGAACACAGCGATACAAACCGGGACTTGAGCCAATCAAAGATAATTAACCCCTCTAGTGATTAAGAGCTATTCTATAAAACGATCTATTTTAAATATTAGTCACGTAGCCTGATTTTGAGTTTTTCACACGAGCTACTGCTTCTAGCGGACATTCTATATGTAGGGTAAGCTAGCGACGTGGCGATCTTAAGCTATTTAGTACAGTGGGTTAGCAAAAGTTCCAACACATTCCGGATCGGGTCAACTACCTCAATTAAAGATAGCCATTTTACTCTGCAATTAAATAGGCAATATTTATTTAATTATAATAAATAATATATTAATCTATAGAGAATTAAAAGAAGATTCTAGCTATATAGCTTAATACTTAGTATAATAACTATTTACATTCTAATATACATTTAGTCAGTTAGGCATTAATTTTATTACGTTTTTAACTACTTTATCTTTAATCTTAAGCTAAACCTCCTTTATAGCTAAAATAAGTTACTTTAAAGCCTTATTAGACCTTAGATAAGCTGTAATTTTAGGATACTTTTTATATATTCTCTATTTAAGGACTTTCTAGAGATTCTTAATAGGGTTAAGGTTAGGACTGTATAGAGGCCAGTTAGTAAGAAAAACCCCATTCCTTCTTACCTAAGGCCGCAGCTATTCCTAAACTTTCTTATAAGTAAATATACAGGCATTATTATATTAAAAAGTCTCTTTTTCCTTAATAAGTCTAGGAAGATAGGACTGTAGATAGGATAAGATATAGTAACCTGTTATGCCTCCTTTCTTAGACTTAGGATTGCCAGGCAAAGGGATAATTCTAAATAGCTTATTATAGTTAATTTTACTGTAAAATATCTAAGAATATCTTACAGGTTATCTGTAGGCTTGGACTTTGCTTCTGTAAAGTCTTTTGCCCTGTGGTGTTATTAGAAGAAGCTTTTAAAATAGAAGTCCTTAGACTTATAGCTAAGTAAAATAACTACTTAGTATAATTACTGTCTGTTCTGTTAACTATAACCTTGTTAGAAAACTACTAACTATACTAAAAAGACTTCTCCTTATAATAGTACTTATTATAGAAAGCTTTTCTTAATTAAGTAGCTTTGTTACTAAGAAACAGGTAATGAAGTATAAGTTTATATTATATTCCCTTTTTAAGAAGCTAGTAATAAATAGTTCTATGAGATACCGCTAGTTATGCCTAATAATAGATATCTTTATATAAGATAAAAGGGTTACTTTTAATAAGTATTTTAATATAAATTTTGTCCTAATTTGATAAGATTTAGGGCCTACTAGACTGTAGTTTATCTTTATATAACTCTTAGGTTTAACTACGTTAAATAATCCTGTAGATTACGTAATAACTTAGCCCTACGCTATCTGTAATATCTTAGACCTAAACTCCTAATTTATATATTATTATAAACCTTATTTTTTTATAAGGAGAATAATATATATTTTATCTTTATTAGGGCATTTTATTCTGTTTAAATAACGCAATAAAGTTATAGTATTAATATTAAGGTTTTGTTAAAAGCGGGGTTGGATAGGGAATGTATTGGAACTTTTGCCGACCTACTTGTATTAATGTAAAACTCGATAGCGCGCCGGGAATGAACGATGCTAATTCATTGCCAAGCCGCGGATAATTCGGCATTAACTTAGCCTCCTGGATGCTGTGTAATATAAATGTTAGTGTATAATGCTATGACTGTGATAACCATGCTAGCCATAGCTACTTGGCAGATTCTAATAGGCGCGCAATGAAGGCGGTGGTTATAGCTCTTCTTGCTTCAAGATTAGACTACTATATTTAGTAACTAATGTAGTTAGATAGGTTAAATTAGGGTTTAAAATTCCTATAAGTACCTAATAATAGCTTAATGCCTATTTACCTAGGTATATAGTTAGGTAAATAATATTATATATAGGTACTTATAGGTATTTTAAAAAGGTTTTATATTACCTATAATATATATAAGTATTAAAAAGTATCTATAGGTACTTATAGATAATATTATACTTTTTTTATATTACTTTTAAAAGTAATATTAATATAGTATATTTATAGTAATTATTTATAGTAATTAATATAAAAAGTATATTTAGATATTTTAAAATATAATAAATTAAATATTTACTATCTATAGAAAAAGTATTACTAGTCTTTAGCTAACTACTTAATATTAGTAATTTAAAAATTAAGTTTTTTAATCTAGCTTTTAACTTATAATAATTACTATAAGTTAATATAATAAGTTTTACTTAATTTAAGTCTTTTTAAAGGTATATAAAGATAGGGGTTAATAAAATTTAAGTTATAAAAAGACTAAAGTAAGCTTAATAATATAAATAATAGTAATTAATTTATAAATAATAGTAAAAGTTATAAGTCCTAAGAATAGGTAGAAAATATTTATAATTAAAAAATAATAAAAAATAGTTATTAATAAGTTATTAATAAAGTATTTATATAAATAACTTTTTCCTTATATATTATTAATAGGTAAAGGAAGGTTAAATACTATAATATTTCTTTAAGTAATATTAAATAGGTAAGGGCCTTTTATAGCTTTTTAAGCTATTTTAGGGAGTTCTTTATAAAAGAAAAGGGCTTAAATAAGTCTAAGTTAAAAGACTCTTAGGTTTAGTTTAAAGCTATAAAATAGAAATATAATAAAAACCTTTTTTTAATTAAAAAAACCTTTAAAGTATATTATTTATATTAGTATATAAAGTAATATATACTTTATACTCTTTTAATTATAATAATACTTAGCTATATTATAAAAAGGTTTTTAGCTATATAGCTTAATATAAAGTATTTAGAATTTTAAGTAATATAAAACTAGAATTAAAAAAGACTTTCTTTAGATTACTTTTTTATTTATTATATTAGTTAATAATATAATATTATATTATATTAAATATACTTTCTTTAAAGAAAGATTTATATATAGTTAAAGCTAATTTTTAAGAATAACTAGCCTATAAATTATTATAAGTATATAATTACTATATTAAATTACTATAAATACCTTTTTAAAATTAAAAAAACTAAAAAGAAAATTTTATTTTTTTATTAATATTAATATAAATAGGTCTATATAGTTAGATATATATTAAAAGGTATAAAATTAAATAAAGTTAGTCTTAGCTTATTTTTTAATACTACTTATACTTAAAGATAGAAAAATAAATTAAATACTACTTTAATAAGTATTTTAATTTAATTTTAGTAAAGGTAAAAGAAAAAAAATAATAAAGTAAAGAGTCTTTATAATAAATAAATCTATATACTTATATAGCTTTATTATAGCTTAATAAATACTATAAAAAAGAACCTTAACCTAAGGTTAATAATTTTAGTTACCCTTAAGTAAAAAGAGCCTATCTTAATAAATACTAAGATAGTAGCTAATAATCTTAAGCTAAGTCTATATAGTAAATAAGCTATTAATAGCTAAGTAACTAATAAAATTAAAAAGATAAATAAAAATATAAGTATAATTAATAAGGTAATTAATTTATTATAAATTTTTAGTAGTAATCTTATAATTCCTATTAAGGTAATCTTTAAACTATTTTTAAATAAATAGCTTTAATATCCTTACCCTTATAAGTATTATAGTTATTAAGTTCTATTAAGTTAAGATATTATATATTAATTTTAAAGGTTATAAAATAGTCTTATTTTATATTTAGTAAGCTTAGGTCTTTTTAAATTTTTATATAAGCTTAGGACTTTAGGTAAATTTAATAATAAGGTAATAAACCTATAAGATTATTAGTTATAATAAACTTAATAATTACTATAAGTAATTACTATAAAAAATATATTAAAAAAAAATATATATACCTAAAGAATAAATAATAATAAATAATTAATACTAATAAAATTAAATAATTAGTTTATAACTTACTATTTTAAAGTATTAAATTAATTATCTATTAGGTCCTTATTATTAAGGCCTTTATATTAAAAAAAGTTACCCTCCTTATCCTTATTATTATCCTTATCTCTATCCTTTAAAATTAATAACTTTTAAGACTTAATCTTAATATAGTCTATAATTTCTTATATAATAAGGTTTAAAATATAAGCTATATATTAAATAAAATAAAAGTAAGGTAAAAATATAGGCTATAATTTAGCCTTAATTTTATTATTTAAATCCTTAATATTAAAATATATACTATTATTTACTATAATTACTTAAAGGCAATTTAAAAGATAATAATTCTATAAGCTATATATTATATAAAAGTTTAGTATAGCCTTACCTTAGTCTTTAGATATATTAATAAATCTAAGTATAACCCTTTTAAGTTACTACTAAATATTTAAAAAATATATAAAAAATATATAAAAATATTAAAAATAGTAAACTTATTATAAGGTATTAACTATATATTTAATATAAAAAAGACTTTAGCCTTTAAGAAAAGAGTTTAAAGTACTATATCTTATAAAGATAAAGACTTATTTTAAATTTATTTAGTAAAAGTTAGGTTACTAAAGAGTTAAAAGTATAGTAAAATAAAGCCTATAAGTTACTAAAATACTAAGTTTACTATAATATTTATAAATAAATAGCTACTAGTAATAAAATAAGTAAGGTAATAAATAAATTTAAACTGCTATTTAGTAATACTAACCTAGTAAAAGTAAGTATAAATTACTATATTTAATTACTATAAATATAGTTATATTAAAATTAAAATATACTATATTAATTCCCTAAAATAACCTTATTTTAAAAGCTTTTTTCTTATAAATAGCAGAGTTTAAATATCTATATATACTTAATATACTAATTCTAGATATATTAAAATATATTAAGGTAATATAGTAAAAGCAGTATATAATCTTAGGTTTTCTATCTAATTTTTATAGACCTTAATTAAATTAGAACTAGCTTAAAAAGTCTTTTTTTCTTTAGAAGATTTTTAAAGCCTTAGACTTTAATAATTAAAGTAAATAAGGAGTACTAAAGGCAAAATTAATATAAAGTACTTACTATTATATTATTTTTTACTATAAAATAAAAGTATTAACTATAAAAAAGTTAAAAATAATATAAAAAGGCTTATTAA
>NFZR01000056.1:0-112501 GCA_002165215.1 Fusarium pininemorale | reverse complement strand
GATGTCATTCGATGCGCCTCGTTGAGACGAGCACAACGGCGTAGCCCATGTGCGTGCACGACCCCTGTGCGTCCGTCCAGGGCGGGATAAGTAGAAAATAGTTTTATATTATTTATTTTATAACCTGGAATTATAGTATAATATATCCTTTTTTTTCTTTCTTATATATAAAATATTTTTATTTTTTTTTTATATAAACAGAGCTATATTTAAGCCAGGGTTTTTTAAAAAAAAATTAATAGGCTTTAAACTTATAATTAGCTTCTTATTAAGTATTACTAGCTAATCCTTAATATAAGGATTATATATTAAGCTAAAGGTATACTAAATTACTATACCCTGGTTTTAAACTAATTAAACTATTTTTATTTTATAATATTTTATAATAATTAATACAAGACTATTACTACTAAATAACTATATAGTATACTTACTTAAGGGAAAATAATTATTATCTTTATATCTTATTACCTATATAGTATACTTACTAAACTCTAAACATTTTATATAAAATAAGTTAGGGTAGGAAAGAAGTATCTAGCTATAAAAAGGTAAAAGCTTAAAACTAATAGGCATACCTATAATAAGGTTAGTCTTATTTTTATTAACTAACTTAAAGGCTTAGGCCTTTGTAAAATCAAGATTAAAGCCACCCTTTTCCTTAATAATTTAACTTTTTATAACATAGCCTATACTAAATAGATTGTAAATAGCTAGATTATTAACAGAAAGCGCCTTTAACTCCTTAATTATAAGTAAATTAGCATGACTATTAATTACAGCATTAATATAAAGACTAAAGAGATACTGGTAATATAGTACAAGCATGCCAGGTACTATAATAGTCCTATAGGCATACTTCTCCTTATAATTAATAAAAGCAGGTACAGTTAACAAGATACCTATAATATATACTTTATAAAAAATAAAAGCATCCTAGCAAAAGTGCTATGTAAAGATATACTTATAATTACTAATAGTAATAATAGTCTATAACACAAGAATCCAGGAGCGGGTCACAACGGGAGTCCCAGTACAGAAGTTAGTATGCTTCTAAAGGATACCATCGTCTTGCTCATAGCAGCAAACAACATTAGGTAGCTTCTGTAGTTTGCCTAATAGCAAGTTATAATATACATTAAAGTACTTAATAGTACCTAGACAGTCACAACCAAGCTGTAGGTTATTGGCATTAATACCAGCTCCATCGTTACCAAGGTCAAATGCGGCCTTACAGGGGTAAGGAGCCCGAGGGTCACCATAGGGCACAAACATCTCCACTAGGGAAAGACAGTAGAAGAGGCTGCGGCCATCATAGCGGACGTCATAGAGCGTAAGACCCTCTCGATAGTTGAAGCCAATACGGAGATCCCATTTCTCCCACTTAATATGGTTGCCTTGGATCTGGAATGATGGGCCATCAGGCTGATACCTGAGCAATTACAGATGCGACCGGTGCCGCCGCCGTAAAGAACGTTGTGACGGAACCGCTCCTTGCGCGAGATGTCAAAAACATGGTCGCGAGTGTAGTTTCCTATACGCTGGTAAACCGCTTGGACGGCCACGTAAGACGCGTCATGATGAGGAGCTCGCCATCGCAGACTTCGAGGATCCCTTTGACACCGACTCAGACTTCTTCGACGTCGACAGAATACAAGCCTTGGAATGCATTGTGCGGTACTACACAGGACTCGATCACCTCAATTCCGCGGGGCTACAGGACGTGATCAAGGGTCTGCACACAACGCAAAATCTGTCTTGTCAAGCTCAAAGTCAGTCCCAGAATGTGTCAGCTGCTCAGCTAGAGCACTGGCCTGCAGATAGCCCGGGTGCACAAATCAAGGCCTCCATACCAAAGAGTAAGTTGTAGGTCCCTACACTTTGTGTCGCCTTGTAGATGTGATGATATTGAATTATTGGGCAGGTATAAAAGGTCTTTCTCACTCACATTTTCTGCGGTTACTGTTCGACAGATTCGACTACATTCATCAAGAAACGTCCAATACACCTCCACAGACCGCTAACGGTCAACACATACAGCTGCAAGGAGATGGTGCCCTGGATTCAAGCTCATCACAGCTCCTATCACATGACGTAACAGTTGTTGAAGCTGCCTCGGTGTTTCCAACCCCGGAGACGGCTTCAACCCTGATAAGCATATTCTTCGAATTTGGGCAGATGAACTATTTCTTCCTGGATGAATCTACATTTCGATCCAGCCTTGATCAGTTCCACAACTTGCCGTCCACATTGACCGCCAAAGATGCCCCCTGGGTCTGCACCGTTCTGATGGTTTTCACTATCGGTGTCCAATTTTCGCATCTCAAAAATGGGGATAAGATACAGGCTGACCGCATCTGGATGGATGATGCGCTTGCTTTGATGTATTTCCGTCAAGCGTCTAGGCTAGTGCCGAATGTTTTGGCAATCGCGTCGTTGCAGAGCGCACAGGCGTTACTCCTGATGGGCTTCTACATCCTTCCTCTAGGACACTACAATCTAGCTTCCACCTACTTTTCGATAGGTCTCAAAATGGTAACAGAAGATTGCTTAGGTCTGGAGCGTGGAGTCTCGTTTACGGTAAGGGAGGTTGAGGTTCAGAGGAGAGTGTGGTGTACTGCGTTCATCTTGGAAAGGTAAATAGTTTTCCTTTAGATTTAGTGCATTCTCTGACCCGTCTGCAGGCGAAACTCGGTCTATCATGGGAACCCAGTTGGTATCATTCGACCACCACTTGGGAATTTTGATATGCTTGGCATTGTCGACATGTCTGTTAAGCATATTGACACCCACCAAAACACAAAAGCCATGGTTAACTTGACAAACATGCTAGAGCATGTGTGGCATACCATGTAGTGTTTCTCTAACTTAAAAGTCTGCTGCTTTCTAACCATGTTTTAGGAGCGGAGTATTAGATCTGGAGGCACGTCAACTGATGGCGAAACTCGGACAGATTCTTGATGTCCGAGATGAACTACGGGTGTATTGGGAGAATCTACCCGACATCGTGTTCGGCAGGGACCTTTGTCCTCACAACCCTTTATTCCGACACAATGCTTACCTTGCATTGAGCTACCATAGTATCCACATATTCATCGGTCGGCCGTTCATTCTCGAAAAGGGCCCTGAAGAGATGATAAGTGAGGAATCGTTGACAAAGATGAAGAACGGGCTGATAGCCAGCTGCGTTGAAAGTGCCCTAGCTACAATCGACCTTTGTCAAAAAATCAAAGATCAATGCGGACTTTCAAGATCATCGTACATCGAATTTACTTCATGTCACGCCGCAGTATCTGCTTTAGTGGCTGCGTCCATCTCGAGCCAAACATCTCGATGGAGCATACATTGTAGGCAGGGTCTCACCTTGTTGCGAGCTATGCTGGGCGGCGTCTTCTCGCAAAGAGGCGGACGGGAGGACGTAGAAAGGCTAGAGTACATGGTTGATCAGCTTCTTGGTTATGAGTGTTTCGAGTTCCAGGAGGAACTTCACGGCGGCTCATACGGGAACTTTCTTGAGTGGGGGGCGGCTCTTTTGCAATTTGAGACATGATGAAGCACTGTAGTTCGTCTAAAATAGAAACGATTTACGTTACAGTATGGCCGTTCAGGACTTTCTATGATTTGCTTGAGATCATAAGCCGTGCAACAATGCTCTCGGTAGACACCACGGAAAAGATGATAGATGTGTCTGCGCTGTACGGCCATTGAAGACGGAGGTGATATTGTGTCTAGTAGCATGTAAGTTCGATGTCGCTCTCGTCTAATAAAATAAGAAACCCGAAGATCCAAGATGGTAAACTGTCCAAACTCGGACTAGCCTGAAGCCTTGAACAACCAGGCACGTACCAGGAAGTTTGATGTGCCACGTTAAGAAGATCGGCAACTTTTTTAGCGTTTCGGCATCTTTCGAGTCCCGGTCCTGGCCGGTCCGTGATGCTTATGCGACGTAGTGGAGATTCTGCCCGTTGGCTTGCAGACTAAACCAGCTTATTGATCATAATAATCAATAGTTCGTAAGTGTCACACGGGCATAAAGTACCCGAAGAAAAAGGAGTGCCGGGTCTTTTGATTGTCTTTGGCCCGATAACCCAAATAGATGTCCGGCGGTGTAGTCAAGTCACCGAGTCGTTGGACTAGCTAAGGTACCTAGGTAGATAGTGCTCTACAGAGGTATACGAGGGGCACCTTACCTTGTGGAGACTCGGATTACCTTTGGAGGTTAAGGTGCAGATAAAGATGAGTGCCCTACCTTACTGGCAAAGTCGAATGATGTTTCAAAGCACATGGTAACACCCGTTCTTCACAACCCTGGCACATATACTTGGCTTGTAACGGTAATATCCGGTAGAGCTTCGAGTATCAGGAGCGACTAGTGAGCGGAGTCTCAAGTACAATGTCGTGGACAGATATCTCGGTTGCGGCTCGAGCCGAGCTTCTTCAGAAGATCCCTGAACGATGGAAGATCGATCAAAAACAATACTCAGGCTATTCTGACGTCTCTCGTGTCCCGGTTACTTCTGGAATCTTAAGCAAGCGAGAGATTGAGATTACCGAACTTACTGTGTCAGAGCTGCAACAACGTATTAGGACTCGCGCGTTGAGGGCCACCGAGATCCTCGAAGCTTTTGCTGCTCGGGCCGCAATCGCCCATCAACTGGTAAGTGAGCCAGTACATGATAGGTCGATATTCCTGCTGACTGTCTATAAGGTAAACTGCTTGACGGATTGGTTTTATGACGAGGGACTTGAGTGCGCCAAAGAACTCGACGAGAAACTCGAAAACGGCGGCGATCCTGTCGGTCCACTACACGGGATACCTGTCGCTCTCAAGGTACAAGCTTGAAGTATATACAGTTCCCCAAGCTGCGGTATATTCTGACAACTGTCTCTAGGACACTTACGGCCTCAAAGGTCATGCCACAACGCGAGGCTATATCGTCGGCAACGGCGTGGTATACGACCACACTTCCGACATCGTCAAATCACTCGGATCGGCAGGTGCTGTGTTTTACTGTAGAACCACCATGCCTCAGACAGGGTTCATCCTGGAGACGGTGAGCAACCTTTGGGGCCGAACGTTAAACCCCTTCAATAATCGTCTGGGTGCGGGCGGTAGCTCTGGGGGAGACGCCGCCCTGGTCGCGATGAAGGGAGCTCCTATTGCTCTTCCATCCGATATAGGCGGATCGATCCGTGCACCGGCCGCATTTTGCGGGCTTTATGCAATCCGTCCCACGTCGCTACGTATTCCTAAGGGGAACTGGGCAGGTACTATGACTGGTCAGATATCTATCAGAGACTCTGCGGGACCGATCTGTCATTCTGTAAACGACATTCGACTATTCACGGAAGTTATTGGTTCTCATCAAACTCAACATCGATACGATACGAACGCTGTTCCTATACCGTGGCGAAAGGTTTCCTTACCTGAGGGTAAGCTTGCAGTTGGTATTATGATGTGGGACGGCGTTGTGATGCCACAGCCACCTGTACTGAGAGCTATCGAGCACACAAAACAGGTACTACTGAAGGCTGGTGTCGAAGGTTAGCTGGGAGGCGAAACCTTTCTTGGCAACTGAGCTAACCCATCATAGTGGTTGAGATCAGCCCTCCGGTCGATTGCTGGGAGCTTGCAAAGTGTTATGTATGAATATGCCGATGCAATTTATTACCAACTTCGGGAAGACTAACACTAGTTACAGTATAACCTAATCTTCCAAGACGGGGGCGCAGATACTCTAGTGAAGGTAGCCGTCTCCGGAGAGCCCTTGATGTCAGCCTTTACCGACCTCCTCAAGGTTTACAATGCAAGGTCTCTGGCAGCCTCAGAAGTTTTAAAGGTAAACTCAAATGCTATCATAGTAAGCAATGATGCTGACGGAACATCGGTTTAGCTAAACCTTCAGATAAGAGCCTACAAAACCGCTTTTGCTGAGGCCTGGGACAAGACCCGGGGCAAAACCTCTACTGGACGCCCCATCGATGCGCTTATTTGCCCTCCTGCCCCTTCCGCTGGCATCCCCCATGACTTCAACGTATGGTGGGGATATACATCAATGTGGAATCTTCTCGACTATCCATCTACGGTGATTCCCATCGCAAACTTCAAGATTACCCCTGAACTTGACCCACAAGATACGTCCTACAAGCCCTTGGAAGGAAATCCATATGACAAGACAAACTATGAGATGTGTATGTTTCTGGCCCTCTTTTACCTACTTAGGAATAGGCTTTACTGACGTAGGTACTTCATAGACGATCCGGAGCTTTTCGTCCACCAACCAAGCACTATACAGATCGTAGGGCGGCCGTTTGATGATGAAGAGCTTATTGAAGTCAGCGCTCTAGTTGACCAGCTTCTTCGAGAGCCTGGAAAAGTGAGCGGAGCAAGCGTGAAGGAGAAGTTGGCACCGAAGCTGTGAGGTGTAGGTCTCGTAACGAATGAGGCCGGTTCTGTCAAGAAGTGACATCGTGTAGACAGAGAATAACAGTTTAATTGATGCCCACCAAAAATTTCAAACAGTGTTTTCTCAGCCGAAGAACTACTCCAAAACTCTTGTCTATCCTTTGTTATTACACAACCCAGAATTGACGTGCCTATGAAGGGTAAGGTAGTTACTGCACACTCTTGCAATTAGAGGCTAAGGGACAGAAAGTCATGCTCAATGGTTTTACATTTGTGTGAAAGGCTGATTGTAGATACACAATTAAGGCGTTTTGGTGAATCATCGTTGCACCCGCACGCTCTTTGTAAGGTCAGAGGCCATTGCTGTTATCATCACCTTCGTTGACACTGTGCAATCTCAGTAGCATATAGTCATACTCCTTCGTGAGGGCCGTCGGCATGTGAGGGTTTTGCTGCTCTTCGTTGCGTCGGGCCTTAACAAGTTTCGTAACCTTTGGCACCAACTTGAATAACTTCTTTCCAAAGCCAATTAGATACCCTTGAGATTTGTGCCCACTCAGGACATTAAGCGACTGCAAAGAAGGGTCGATCTCGATAAACTCGTTTGATGTAAGGCTGCGAGGAGTAATTGCGAGCTTTATCGTGTGATACGCGCATAGCTCTAAGATAAATCCTCTTAAGTTCCGGAACTTATCCGGAGCATTTGAGTCCTTTGTGAGCAGTATGACGTACTCTTGGCTGCCTTTGAGGTGGTGATAGATTGAACTACGGGAGCTTCCCTGGACGTGCTGAATTCTCCGGTTAATATTTACATATCAAGGGACTGTTCCAATCTCACTTACATCAAATACGCAGATGAGCAACAGAATAAGAAGAACACGAGAAGGACTTGGTGGCGCTGTGTTAGCTTTTGGTGCATGGATTGTCTGCCCAGTTCGATAATACAAAAGCTTCTGTATCCCAGATAGCACGCTAGCATGATGACCATGAGCAGCTATCTCTAAGCCGCGAGCGACTGCATTACTCGGCGATGTGTCATTAATGACGACATGGGCTCCCCCAATGGCCAGCGCACAGTTCAGCACCAGCGCATCATGTGATGCCAGCGGTAGTAAGTACTGTACAAACGGGTTGCCGTCCAAGCTCGGTCTACATGTCAGCATCTCAGCTGTGGTGTTGATGTAGTGCTGATAAAGTCTCCGGGAGTTGTCGCTTGGATAGGCGAGATTTGCATATGCTGGAGCGGCTCTTATGTATGGAGTGGCTGCGGTTCTCAGCGCTGATTGAACGTTGGGAACCTCATGTGCCGTAAGGCTGATGTTTTGTGGTGGGATGGATCTGCTAGTTTGTGATGTGTTCTTGCCGAGATGCATGTTTGATTGCTTGCTTTCTTCGGAGTTTGGCCCGAGGCAATCTTGCTGAGGCCCTCTTACACGCTGTGCATATCGGCTACACCTCGTCGCACTTCTTACGTTTGGTGCGATAGGTAAGGCAACCATTCTTTGAACGTGGATGGTTTCGTGCCATTCTTTGGGAAAGGTGCGCCACGACAAAGGGAAACCTCCTGCTCTTTTATTATGATATCTGCAAACGAATTGTCGAGCAAAGCAAACTACCCTACCTGCACGCACGCGTTGATCTAAGAACGAGGGAGGCAGCCTTGAGTCCTTCCTACGCTATGCCGGCATCGTCGTCCTCGTAGGGCTGAGCAAAAGGAACTACAGGAAATACTACGTAGCAAGCATGACCATACGCGATCCGCACTAGCATAGAATCGATCCTTTATCTAAACGCCGTGTATTGTGGGTTCATGATTGTCATCATGCCAATCAATGGATCATACGGTGTGTGTGCACGTAGAATATATAGTCAAGAAAGCCAGGTTTTCGTCCTGGGTAATGCAGTAGATCTTGGATTACTATAGGTCTATCAGCCTTGCATGCCTATCCATTCGTTGTGTCCCTGGCACTATTTGGGTCTCGGCATGTAATATCCAAGGTGCTTGTGTCAATGTTCTGACAGTCGTAGACTGGTGGCTTCTTGCTTGGAACCTGGACTCTGATATCCTCAGCCACGATGTTGCTGCAACGCTGTAATTATGTCAGTCAATTTCCACTTTGTATTTGGCATTATGTCCTTACATCAGGTGCACTGCAAACGAGAGTTCCAGCTCGTGGGTCGTATTTCGTTGAGACTGTTCCCCTGAAATTCTTCATGGTAACATCCTCAATAGTCAAGTTTGCCTTATGTTAATTGTCAGTAACAAGTAGTTCACAAGTGTCTGTCGAACTTACCGGGAACTCGTTGCACAGGGTCTGGTTCTTCTGACCATAACACTGAGTAATGGTAATAGCATTGTCGTTATTCTCGTGGTAGAACGTATCGTATGTCACGTTTCTGACACGACCGAGGCCGCCGCCACCGTTCAACAGATCTTGGAAAGCGGTCTCAACTCCAGGCCAGACCTTGATTCGAGCACCATCACTGGCATTGGACATGGAAATGTTGTAGATATAAAGATTCTCCACAATGTCGGTTTCACCCTTGTACTGGCCCAGAGAACCAACACTGATGCCGTGAGAGCCATTGCACACAAGATTTTGAACAACCACGTTTGTACTGTTTGGCTTGAAGGATACACAATCTGCTGCTGTGAGAATATGGACATGACGTGAAGAATTGAGAACGTACCGTCTGTGTTGTTGATAACGGAGTCTTGGATAACAATGCGGTCGGAGCGGTATGTATCCCAACCATCAGAGTTGGCGATTTTGACACCATTCAAGCTCTTGGCTTCAAGGTCCAAGTCACTGATCAACACATCGGTGCTGTTGATGATAATGTTGAACCACTGATTTATGTGAGTTTGGGACTATGCATACATGATACAGGTGAGACTTACGTTGGGTGGGTTGCGCATTCGCAGATTTGACATGGTCAAACCATGTGCGTCTTCAATGGTCAACAAAATTGGCCTCAGCAGCTTTGTAATAATTAGTATCGACTGGCAACAGAGTAGTTCTGGAACATGTGACGACTTACAGTCTTGTTGACAGCCATCTCTTCCCAGTAGGCTTGCCCATGACCATCAAGCAGAGACGCCCCCTTTGTCAGATCGCCATAAATATTGATGTCCTTGCCACCAATCTTCCAGAACGAGGACATATTCTGGAAGTCATATTTGAAGCTGTGGTCTGCCCAGTAGTAGGGGTCGGACTTGAAGTTGACCTCTCCAGTAATGATCACATCGACATGAGAGAGCCAGGTCAAGTCAAGTGGCGAGGCAATGCTGTACTTTTGATCAAGAACAATTGTGCCTCCCTTGTTGCACTTCTTGAACGCTTTCAGAATGCCAGGAGCATCGTCAACATTCTTGCCCTTGCCTGCGTTGACATAACAGAAGTCCTTGCGAGATCGTGCGGGAGACTTAGGAAAGGCTTTCCCTGTACCATAAGGGGCAGCCTCAACATGGGGTCTCTTGGGCAACGCCGAGTTGCGAGACGAGGTGCCAACGACTGACGACACAAGAGCAGACACGGCGACCGCCGAGAGAAGGTTATTGAACAACATGTTGACTATCGAATGGGTTGCTGATAGCGAAACACATTGTCAATGCCATACTCACGTCTTTATATTAATTATACCAGGCCTCTCGATACCTTTCATAGTGGACGTTTCATTGGTGGAAGAACTCTGTCGGATATCATGGCAAAGTTCAGGTGAGATCCACAGGCACCGATCGGTTTCGCTCCCAAACCACGCGCTTTTACCCCACGATGCCGTTGATTTAAATTGCGGGGTAGGATTCAATATCGCTTTCTCCGCAAATTGGCCAATAGGCATCATTGCCATGATTTTGAGTTCCCCCTTGCTACTGGTTCAATTTCCGGAGATCCCCCAAACCCCCCAAACTACCCCAAGATTGAACGAGCCGGTTTGCCAGCTTGACTGGCAAAATGGCAACGTTTTCTGCGTCGGTTCAGTCGGATCTTCTGGACTTTACGTTAAATATGCAAAACTTTGTATGCTCAATCTCATGTGGAGGTCCACGGTCTTACTTGTTCCTCGTCTTAACTCTCCTGAAGATGATGCTGAATACACCCACCTCACAATTCACTGAAGTTCATGATGGACTGACAGGGGTTTTTTAATGGTCTCCAACCAATCGTCACATGTCTGAGAGGTTGGTTGTATGAGAAACCGCAAGATGCCAAAGTATACAGGTTTCTATCTCTAACCTGTACTGCTTCTTCTTTAAGCAGTACTATGTGTCCTAACTAGAATTCCTCTTGAGATCTGTTGCTCTCCGAACCTGGCTGATATCGTACGCCTTCGCCCTCATGACATTTCTCTTAACACACTACTGTCAATACCGAACCAACGCAATTGGGTAGTGGCCCGGATGAATGTCTAGACTTGGCGACGAGGGCGCCCAGCCTAAAGATCATGGAAAGTCCCCCAATCATCGACGTCACTATCCGTTCATTGTTATTGCTCATATACTGAATGGGGGGGCTGGTGGGGCGCTTTGGAGTGGTATATGAGCGCTGATAGACATGTCAGGAACACGCAATCGAAGGCTGAGCAAGATATCGTCCGTCCTTTCGGGCTCAGGTATGCTGCCCAAGGTCTCCTGGCAACATGCTTTTACGAGAACAACATTGCGAATAATCCTTCTATATGAGGCCCGGGTAAGGAGTTCATACCTATACGATGAACTGTTTATGGCATTGCAGCGGTAGGCCTTTTCACTGCTGATCTATGGAGTTCCGCTGTAAGGACATACACAGCGGCCACAGGACGAACATGTCTTAGACAGATATGTCCAAAAAGTCTCTTCAAAAGAGGGAGTAATACAAGTAATACACCTGCTAATACTCCTAAGTTGATCCAAGTTGTACGAGGTATACCTGTATACTTGTGAGAGCTTCTGTCTGATCTGTTCTCTTATATGGAAGAAAGATCAAGTTAGGTGGGCCAGAAGTCAACCGGTTAAGTTCCTTTATATATCAGACTAGCGGCTAGTCTACTCGTTAACCAAAATGAGCCAACTAGGTACGCTTAGGTTGGGATTTGTCGCCTGCCACTCACTACTTGAACTACCGGAATGATCACTTGGCCTCGAGACTATGTTATGCACGCCTGGTTGCTTCAGCTTTCTTCTTACATAAGTATTATTATTTATAACCACCGGTGTGTGAATGTACTGCAATTCGTCGATATGACCTTGACAATCGTGAAAGCACATCCTGAAGTGGACCACTACCAGAAATTTCCCTGTATCTACAACTTCAATAATGTAGAGGGAGCTTGTAGCCTTCCCTATGTCAACTTTAGAATGCAGGACTCGAAACTAATCGAAGCCAAGGTTAAGACATGCAAAGTGGGGATGCGGCAGCGCTCTTGTTAGAAGTGAATAACTATATCCTGCATATAAGTGGCAAGCCATTATGGTGAATGGCCGGACCTGATATAACATGAAATGACCATCCAGCCGTGTCACATGCTCGACATGAAGCCGAGTATAAGATGATATCAAAGTGAGGCTAGAGTGTAACGAGTTGCCATGGCCGCCTTACTCCTCTACAAGGAGATGTATCAGCAAGCCACTGATTGTGACATTTTTAAATGGCTTGTTCCCTGTTCTTTGTATGAAATATCATGTCCAACAGAATTGCTCAGATAACTTGAATACGAGGCTTGTCTGGTGTGTTATGAACAATTACGCAATCTTGACAACAACAGTCACTGGACCGGACATCTTTCAAGCAGCTGGGTGTTACCTTAGTTGTTTCTCTAAGTGTGTGCTGATGCCGTGTTCATCGGCTATCCCCGAGGGCAGCTATTTGTTTTGTAGTCTATTTTCCACGGGTTAATGTATACAGCATCTCAAGCATGTGGGAGTTAACTCGTTGAATTGCTACTCGAATCATGGTGACTTACTAGTTGCCCTTGACCAAGTGACTGAGGCAAGACTATATGTGTGAGTGAAGTAAGTCTTTTCGAAGCAACGATGCCGATTTCGATATTTATCAAAAGAATGAGGGAGAGATACAATGCAAATAGAACAGTATAATAGCCACCATGATGTTGACTAACTATCTTTCATGATACGCACAGATATTCATGGGGCATGTGATTTGGAACTTCTCTTAACACGCTTACATAAACGAGAATAGGTGTGAAAAATGAGGCAGACTGCGGGTACGTATGGCTGGGAGCAATTGCTATATTGAGGATGCTCATGTCAGGTGAACCCTTAGGACAGGCTTTTTGCAATTCCCTTGGATTACATATAGCTCACAGCGTTTGAGCTTTCTCGTCTATGTAGCTTACTGACTTTATTGGACATTAAAACGAGTCCGGTCATCGCAATGGATGAGTCTAGAGTGGTTGGTCTAGCTATCAAAGTCCCTCCTATCCCAGTAAGCCTGCTGGCTCCTCTGATGCCATGAAATCGGCCCCTTCACCCCTACACTTCTCAAGTATCTGAAGACCCGACATCTTCATCAATACGTTTTCGAGTTCAGACTTTGGTGTCAAGATTGTGTTAAAATTTCTGCGTTCGGAGCACCCATGACTTAGGTAGTTCAGATTATCCTCATCATGTTCATAACTGGCCTTGTACAGACTCGGTGTACATAATCCTGAGCCCATAGTTCATTAGATGGGAGGAGAGAACAAATAGTATGTTCTTTTCTTATTAACAGATCACATTGAAAAGCAATTGGTGCTAATAGGGCCGGGTATCTGGTGGCAGTTGTGTGCAGTGTCAAGCCGGTTACACAAGGTCTAGCCTTGTGACTTAACTTATTCTTCCTTCAACATTTCTCTCTGCTCACATTTCAACCTTTCAAATCACTTTCACCCTCCTCAAAAGTAAGCTTCTTCTCACTGCAAAGAAAATAATCTACTAACCCGACAAGGATCTCGAGACGTCTAGTTGTACACAACAATCATGTCTTCTACCGATACACCGCGAATCTCTTCTTCTCTCCGCGAAGCCGCGCGTGCTGTGTTTGAGATGACAGAACATAACAGACTGATCCAGCAGCGCCAACTCGATGATGCGCTGAATATGAGACAGGCCTTCGACTCCTTGGATCAAAACATTGACGAGCTTGAGATGATGACTATGCACCTTCGCCGTGTACCCGACTCTGAGTCGTACTTCTATCAGGCCCAGCAGCATATTCACTCGTTCCGCCTCACACGAAATGATCTCAAGAACACCGTCATATCCATCAGCGACGCCGACCTCAAACATACTCAGGAAATGCAGTTCAGTTATTCCCAGTTTCTGAGTCATATCTGTTGCTACACTGGTGATGACACTCAAGCCCTGGCATCACTCAAGGCCATTCTGGGAAAGTTCGACGCCTTTCATCCACAACAACATCAACGGCTTGCAACCATGCACGATCAGCTCGATAGCTTCAACCTCGTCCTGAACAAGATGGCCGCTTTTAAACACGGGTTGGAGGAACAGGGGTTGATCTGACGGGACATTAATGGTGTCTAGAGCTTCGTCGTCGCATGAGATTATCCATGGAGACAGTGATTTGAATGGTTGGCATGTGTGTTGAGTGCTTTGGGAAGCAGAGCAGAATGATTGCCCAATACCGAGGCATCAATAGGAACCTTTCAAGTCTCTTTGATGCAACTACCCACATTATGATCGAGTATCGTTCGCTGCCGAACGGCCCTCAAGTCACATCCACGGGCTGATTCATTTGGATCCAGCTGTAGGAGAGAGTGCCAGTGACTTTAAAAGTTAATCTTTTAATCTTCTAACATGCAATGTCTTAAAATGTCACTTTGGGGATGCAAACTGTCACCAAGGCAGTATTGAACAAAATCCAGTCAATATAGCTGGTGTCATAATAAGCGGCCCTGTAGACATTAGCGACTCTCCGATTTTCGTTACTCCTACAGATTTTCAAATGGTTGTGCTGTTTTACTTTTCTGTCTGCAGGGATTCTAATTCGAGCATATAGTTCAATGGAACTTTTGCTCGACCAAACAGTGATCTCGACTTTCATCCCTCTTGCTCGGTATGTACATCAGGCATGTGAAGGGTCGAGCGTATAGCTGCACTGTCTTGACTTCTGTGAAGGTTTAGAATAGGTACAATCGCCTTTGCGTCGCCTAGGCACTTGGTTCGCGTCGGATCCGTTACAGGACAGGACCTGCATATTGGTCCGGCAACGTTCTGAGTTTCAGTGTGTTGTTGCAAGGTCCCTGGGAACACTTTCGGTGTACTATGAACTATGCTTTGGTATGAATCTTGGAGATATCTTCGGCGTTATCTCTGAGCTTAATAATTTCGAGCTTTCCAAGTCGATGCAATGCCATCTCCGAGGTTGTCTTTCAGTGTGACTTTTATTTCATTGTTGTATGCATGAATGGTCTGGTTATGTGGCTAGCTAAGGTAGCTATTGTTTGCAGACTCCGTCGTTGTGGGCAAGACCGAGGCGAACATGGTAAACCCAAACTTGGATGACTGCTAGGAAGCGATAACTGGTTTGCGTTGATAATCGGGTTTCGCGGCCTTGGTTGACAAGACAGGCACTCTTAGACCAACCATAGGAGCTTTGAGGACAGAAAGAGAAACTGGCCGCAGACATGCTAAAGCCATCCTGGACTGACAAGTCTTGGGTTTGTTCTCCTCTTATCTGGCCCTCTTTATTGCGTTGTGAGGTGTCTGACTTTTATGCTGGTGGATGAGACCATCCCGCTGCGGACACTGACGATCCTTACACTCCGCAGGTGACAATCGGGCTTCCTTATATCATAAATAATCTCGTATGCATGATATATAGAAAGTTACTTACGTGACACAACCCTGGAAGTTGTCGGGATCTCATAGTTGATGCTTCCTTCGGTTGGCCAACCGTGGGCCAGCTTGTCGGAACACCAAAGACACACATCCACAATGCACTGTTTTTGCTTACCGCGAAAGCCAGCACCGACGTGACCTGGTATTCTGTAAGATTTTATAATCATTCCAACAATATCATGCAATTCCACAAGGTGACCGTCCTAGTTCATCCGGAAGTTGAGAATAGCTTCAATACGGAGATTCTATTAATGATACTGTCTGGCTATGTGGAACAATGATGCAGCTGAAATTATATTAAATAAAGTATTTGTATCCCATCAAGGGGGCTTATATCGGATCCTGCATTTCCCTTCTCACGGAAGACCTTTTTCTTAGTTTGGTCTTTGAGACTCTGGCAAGGCGGTAGACATTCAACCTCTTACTTGCACCACACTTCTGGGACTTGTTCCCCTTGCAGACAACATTACACTGCGATGCCGGAGCTTCAACGCTACCATTAGAGGGCCCCTTCTTACTGCAGTAACAGTTCTCTCCGTTCTCGAGTCCCAAGTAAGGATATCCTTTGCTGGAACAGAACTTTGAGCAGACATCGAGAGTCATCTTCTTGTTTGTTGTCTTGGCACCTCCTAATGCGCGAGCGCCTTTCCCTTCCGTATAGCACCCAAGGTATTTTGGTGGGGTGTTGAGAGCCTCGAGGTTGACAGTGGGAGTATAGAGTGTGTTGTTCCAGATGGATATGCGATTGCCAGCACCACATTTCTGGGAGGAATTTCCTGCACACGGCATTCTGCAGTCGCCATCTGGTGCAACAGTGGCCTGCGTCTTGGGCGAGTATCCGCAGTAACATTCCCGTCCATATTCCATTCCAAATAGGGGGTAATTGAGTTTGCTGCAGAACGAAAAGCAGGTATCGAGAGAGACGGCAGAGCCTGTAAAGGTGGCACTAGGAAGTGTCCGGCCGCCTGATCCTCCATCCGTGTAGCAGCCTTTCCATACGGCAGCACCATCAAGTGCCGTAATTGGTCCTGTTGGTTGATCGGGCTGCTTGATCTTCCACACACTCAGACGATTGCCTGCACCACAGTAGCTGAATATGTTCCCTTTACACTGCATCGAACACTGAGATATATCGGTAATGTTGGAGCCTCCATTGACAATATCGTTGCCACAATAGCATTCCTGGGAGTATTCTGTGCCAGCATATTTATAGCCGCCTGCCTGACAGAATGCAACACACTTCTCGTTTGTCATGCCAGTCACGTCCGCCGTGCTGTCAGATGAGAGTGCTCTACCAGTATTGCCCTCAGCGTAGCATCCATAATATGTAGCTATGCCTTTTGAGATTTGAGTCTGGCCAACAACGAGCTCTGCAGGTGGTGTGTATGAGGTATCGTTCCATACTGTGAGGAAGTCTGGTCCTCCACAATACTGTGTTGTGTTTCCTACACAGCTCATTTTTCTGGATGACGTGCATACTGAAGCCTTGGTGTATGAGGTCCCCGATGTGAGCGATCCTGCACAATAACACTCCCGGCCATTCTCCATTCCAGCGAGTGGATAGCCCTTTGCTTTGCAGGTCGATGTGCAGTACTCGATAGACATACTATTTGATGCCGTAGCAAACTTGTTCAGGGTTCTGCCTCCACTGCCTTCGGGAGCGCAGCCGACAAAAGACCAAGAGCCGACCTTATCCCCTGTAGCAGGATCAAAGATAGATCCGATGCCAGCATCTCCAAGGTTGTTGATGGCTGGCTTGGCGTCACATACTACCGGGGACGCTCTGCCAGGGCCACCGAAAGGTTTATTGCACCCAGGAAGAGCATCAATCATGCCTCGAATGGGTTCATCGATCAGGGGCGCCATCTCTGGGCAATTGTCACTAAAGTATGGTGTTTGTGAAGCGGCAAGGATGGGACATTTGGAGATTGCTCCTCCGATACTATCATTGTTGATGCATTTCTTGATAGCAGTCGCAAGAACAGTCGGATTCCAGCCGTTTAGGAAGTCGCCGTGGAACGCATAGCCAGTAGTGTCTCCATTCGCAAAGACAAATCGGCCACCTTTGCTTTTGTCGATGTTGTTGACTCCATAGATGACCTCGAAGAACAGATGAGGGAGCTGGCGTGGATGGCTCGGGGGGCAGATACCATTGTCTATTGAGGACATATAGGCGACGTGGCTTTGGTCCGACTGGTAATCCTGTCCATTCCAACATGATTGGAAATGGATCTGTGCCCTCATACCGTTATCACAATCTGTCTTCCACATATAGCTACGCTCCTTTGAAGGCCCTGAGCTATCCAGGCATGCGAAACTGACTCGGTCGGCCACTGGGCGGCCTGAAAACCTTGAGTTACTGTATGTTTTTGTCTTGGAATCATAAGACCGAGCAAAGTTGTCTCCAGATAGCATCTTGAATCCGGGAGGGAATGGCTCGATGTTTGTCTTGTTCTCTCCACGCCCGAGGTAGTATATCACAGTCCCGCCGTTAGGGACCATCTGGAAGCTCCCATTCGCGTGCTGATAGAAGAGCTGGGGTGTCCAGTAAGCTGATTTATCATCCTGAACCTCGCAGGAAGTACACCTTGAGGCCTGAAGGCTGTCAAAGGTGGAGTCGATGTTGATGTTGCTGGCCCCAGAGACCTTGTGGACATGTGCTGAGAAGGTTCCGGGGGCAATGATGGGATCAACTCGGCCAGTCTGTATGATACTGCAGGACATGCGCCAGTATCCCTCGACTAAGACTGCGAGAGCCAACAGGCTGAGGAAGGTATTCGTATGTTTGACCATCGTGGATGTGAAAGTAGTGGATGAGGTGGAACAAGGAGAGAATATTGGCAAGGCCTTGTTCAACACCCGTAAGTTGTTGATGCTGAGGTTTGAGATGACTCCTGGGATTGAACTGATCGGGACATGATCGTCTCAAATATAACGCTCAAAGCAAATTTAGCCAGGAACAACGCTCTGGTAAACTGACTTTGCCAACGGGAAGGCATTCGGATTATACCCTTTTTGGGTGCGCTTGAGCCTCAATCAAGGAAACATAAAAAACCACGCGCCTCAGGATGAGATATAATGTCACCAACGGGGTCGATAGTGGACAGGCATTCTCAATTCCTTGGTTTTGATAGTCTACATTCCAGCGGGAGCCTCTGATGAGTCGCGGGTATGAGAGACTAAGCTTTATTGAAGCTGCCTGGCCGAGTCTGGATAGCTTCAGAAACCTTAAACCCGAGTCGTGGATAGGCGCTACTGGCGCAGGCACCCGCGGTCGCATGATGGCTGCGCTTGGCTGCGCCAAAATCGAAAGCCCAGGAAACCTTATTGCGACGATGCGCTTGTGGTCTTTGGGAGTTTGTAGTTGGTGTGGGTGCCTCTGTCCATAGCCCCATTTTCGATCATGTTTTGCATACCAGTCGTGGTTTGAGTTCCATCGGCCAAACGACTTTTCTGTGACCAAAACCCAGAGGAGGAGGTATCAGAGGAAACACCCGATACTATGCAGACATTACAAATGGCCGGTCAGAGTTATCTGATATCCAAAGGCGAGCTTGTCATGTTCTCTCGATGCTTGCCATTTTGATAGGCGTTCCGCCCTGAAGTGGAGGCGTTCTCGTGGCCTGTTAACGCGAATTCGCTATAGGTTTTTTCGGCACGCTTCATATGAGTTGCATCTGCATCCTGCTGGCTTGGTCAAGAACCGAGGACATGATTTCATATTGACCCAAGTGACTGGTAGTCTATACCAAACGTCATCGTGCCATTACTAAGATAATAGCTCCGAAAGTTGTCACTACGTGGTAAACAGCCCAGTCTTGCCGCACGGGGACTAGCATAATCGCCTATCTAGCTTCGTTCGTCGGATTGTTACTAGCGATACCCGGGTCTCGGCCATGTCATGTCACTTGATATAGGCGTAGCATTATATTGATATGTCAAGGACTGTCATCGACGTCAGTTATCCCTACCTTGAGATATGAGACATGCACCGCGTGGGAAGCAATGAATCGCACGGAGCTTCAGTCGGAAAATTGTGACTTGACAGACAGCCACGAAGGTACAGAGAAGCTCAGTTATAGATATGTAGGTTCATACATAAGTACCTCGGTATAGGTTCGTTCATATACCGACCAGTAGGAGTTTACCGGTCCCAAGTCCGAAGCAGACTGTACTGCGTAAGTGTCTGTGAATGATTATTGCGTTGGTCTTCTACTAATCACACCAACTGCTATTACGAAGTATGAGGACAGAATCGACGGTAATCCACAAAAGCATGAATCATGTGATACAAGCTTATTCGTTGCGCTTGATGGTTGGATCATGTCACTCTTTAACCGACGACAACCCGCTATTTTCTTGAAGGGATTGTTTCAAGTCTTGAAAGGCAGAAAAGCATGCTCGCATTGTGAAAACGCCCAATCACCCGACGCGGTGACGTCCCCTGCACGTTTTGATTAAAGGGCCTCAATCCCATTGTCAGACGAATGGATATCCCCTGTTCATGCTTATACCCTGGTCCAAGGTCGTAGCTATCCGCTTCAAGGTGTTGCGGCGTTGGATGAGAAGCATGTTGCATCGTGCAAAGAATTCTGGAATCTGAGATGAGTATGAATTATTCGATTGTACGGATCTGGGACTGAGAATGGCCAAGATGATGAGATCTTCGTGTTGGAGTTGTACCGATATTCGTGAATTTCCGCGCCCGCGCCCTCAAATCTAGCAATTTGGGGGCCGCTAACTCATGTTGACGGGACGTCTGGGCAAGGTACTTGCTGGCTGGTGAACTGATGCTGGCGTCACAAGTACCCCTGCTCCAACCAACATCCAATCTCCAGCTCCCAAAATATTTCCCCAAACCTTAACTTGCTCCGTACAACAACAGTTGTCACATCACCTCACCTGCAAGAGTTTCTTCTTACCCTTCTCTCCGCTTGTTATGTTTATTTCTCGTGCTATTCTCTCTACTACATTCTGGAACCTCTCTCCGTCGCCGCGGCGGAGCCTCGTTTGACGACTTGCGAATTGATTTGACTCCGTTGGCAGTCCCCGTGTCTCACCGCAACCAAATGATTGAGCAGCCAATGAAACGAAACGAAACGTTTATCACGACCTCATTGAACGCAGCGACTTTAATAATACGCGATCCTTGATGACCTCCTCAGAATACGGCTATTAATCCCTTTACGAGTCTGTCCTTACCATACTTAATTTGCAGCTCCGGTCATTCTGCATGTGCCACCACAGTTCTCGATTGATACGCTACCGCCAACGGGACTCCTTCCCGCCATTTTTCCACTACCGCTCGACGTAAACCGATCGCTTCGTATTCGTCGCCGAACGTACACGACCAATACGCGGTCTCCCTCCACGCGGCGTGGTCAGGCGGCATCCGGCGCGGAGGGATGCAGGCCTTGAAAGGACAAGCCGAGCTTGTGCGCAAGGCGAAGGTATGTCTATTTGGCGAACCTAGCTGCGTCCTCAACATACAGCCTAACACGTAATAGCTTGCTCGCTCGTATCAGGAGCTTCTCGAGTACGATCCTTGACCTTCCCATATGTCGACTTGCTAATCTTTGCTCGTAGCGAATTCGCGAGCCATGACCTCAAATCAGTTGGCAACTACGCTCTTGGAAGACTGATCGGGAAAGGATCTTTCGGAAAAGTTTACCTGGCGTCGCATAAACTTACCAATGGCTCCAAGGTACTTCAAGTCTAGCACAATGCCGACTTATCATCGACAATAGCTAATCCGAATAAGGTCGTTCTCAAGTCTGCCAACAAGGGCGACTCGAACCTTGCCCGAGAAATCCACCATCACCGGCAGTTCATACATCCACATATAGCAAGATTATACGAAGTTATTGTCACTGAGAACATGGTCTGGATGGTTCTGGAGTACTGCTCTGGTAACTATTTGCTCTCCTCTTCTTTGGCTGACCTACTGACTTCCATAAGGCGATGAACTCTACAACCACCTGCTCGAGCACGGTCCGCTTCCCGTTCCGAAAGTGCAAAAGATCTTTACACAACTCGTCGGCGCAGTCAGCTATGTTCACAATCAGTCATGTGTCCATCGAGACCTCAAACTTGAGAATATCCTCTTCGACAAACACGAAAACGTCAAACTGGTCGACTTCGGCTTCACGAGAGAGTACGAGGGCAGGACGAACCACCTACAAACATTTTGCGGCACCATCTGCTATTCTGCGCCCGAGATGCTCAAGGGCGAAAAGTACGCTGGTGAAAAGGTTGATGTTTGGAGTTTAGGCATCATCCTTTATGCGCTGCTGTGTGGTGAACTCCCCTTCGATGACGACGACGATAATATTACCAGAACCAAGATTCTGAGCGAGGATCCCAAGTTTCCGGATAATATGCCCCCTGAGTCCATTCCTTTGATCAAAGCATTACTATCGAAACGACCATTACTACGTCCATCTTTACCCGAGATTCTCTCGAATTCATTCTTGGCTGAGCATGCTCCGACACAGAGAGCCATTCTAGATGTTCAACAACCACCCCCTTTCTCGACACCCTTGGAGAAGGATTGCTTACAGAGAATGCGAAGTTCTGGTGTCAATATCGACGGAGTGATTGAAAGCGTTCTGGCACAGAAATGCGATGCTTTGGCTGGCTGGTGGGCTCTGTTATTGGAAAAGGAACAACGCAAGATGCAACGCAGGGAGAAGAAAAGAAGAGAAAGAGAGATCGACAGCCGCAGCATTCGACGACTATCCGCGGCATCTAGTCGGCTAGAAAGAATGGCTCCGATCCTGCACGAAGTTGACGAGGCGAACGGGACCGGGCGACATTTGAGACTTGAACCGTCAAACTCCCGGAATAGGGGGAGGAGCGAGCGACGAAGCGCTCATTATGTTGACTATGTTCTGACAGACCTTCCACAGCTTCCAGAAGTTGGTAGGGACTCAGGAGGAACGAATGAAGATGGCGATCATCCCCCACCGCCTGTTGACAAAGACTCGATAAGGTCCGTATCGACATCTCGACAGCGCAGGCCTATTCCGCCACCTAAGGAGGGTTTAATACGCAGTGCTCGGTCTCGAGGCTCCACTCTTCACCTTGTCACGACTTCGGACGCACTGGCTTCGAATGCTAGTGATGAGCATCATCATCAGAACGGCAATGAGAGGCCACGAAGGAGACCTAGTCAGCCGCTGATATCCCACTGGAAGAATATGACACATTGGCTTGTCGAGAGTGCGACAAGGAGGAGACGTGGTCATGCCAGACGAACCAGTCAGAGCACCCCTGACCTACACAAGAAGGAGGGGAGCACAGCCAGCAGTAAAGATGGAAGTTCGCGACCACAAACAAGCAAGTATCCTAACTCAACCTCACCAGGAACACAGCCAACTGCTTCACTACCGAAGGGAGTTGTGGCTAATGGCCAGAAGACCTACCAGGCTGGAAGCAGTAGCCAGCGAACGGCTTCGGGAAGTCTAGCGTCACCAACAATCCCGCCACCTCGAATCGCGACGTCGTACAAACGACAGTCATTGTCCCCTTCTCCTCTCACGCCGAGATCGACTGTCAGGCGGTCGTCAGCAGGACTTCGGGGCCGAAAGTCGACATCATCCTCGGTATCCTCTGTTCGATCCATCCATCATCACCATCACTCGCATTCCAAGGCGTCGTCTACGAGTTCCGCTGCTTCATTCTCTACTTCGATGTCCAAGACACCTCTGCAGCGAGGGCACTCACCACACCACTCCGTTAAGGTGCTTCCAGCAACACCGACATCGCATGCCTTCCCATCCAATATTCGCCTCGTGCGAGCAACTCCGCCGACTCTGAATATGTTCAATGAAGGCATGCCATCCGAAGGTCCCCCACAAGCTCCAGGTTCGCCTAACCCTTTTGCATCAGGCATCATGTTCGCCAAGCGGAAACGCAATTTGTTCAAGGGCCCGACGCTAAACAATTTTGGTGGGCCCTCTCAAAGCCAACGCAACAGTGGCTCCGGTTCGCATTCCCGCAGCGCTAGTGCCTCTGGCCTGGGACGCCGATCTGGAGAGATCACGATTCAAGAAGAAGACGAGGGGTCAGAAGACGACGACGACGATATCGAAGAAGTTGACGTTTTTAGCCCGGTAATAGGCGGACCGGGAGAGCGGATCGAGGAGCAGATCTTTGAAGAGAATGAGCCTCAACCGAGCCTAGAACCAGCGCCGACCATCATTCAAAACAAGTCAGAAGGCCCGTCCACGACCACTGTGGGGAAGGCACCTGCGACTTGATGAAAATTCTCCGTTAGAAAGCAGTTCAACGACTTGACGAATTATACTAGATAATTTCCCAGACGACGGTGGAGGAATCGCTTCACTACAGGGGCCAAAAGCTCTGCGGTACAATGCTGTTTGTGTTTGTGTTTTTATTCGTCTCTCCGATTCTTCAGCTTTGACATCATTCGTTAAAACATTGAATGGTGCATAGCCCCTTATGGATACCTCTTTTTGTTATATACGATCATGGAACGATAGAGCTTAACAGACTATTATTTATGTGTTTGCAAAACAGCCAGCCTTGCTTGCCTTAGCAAATTGTTATAAATGGGACCAGATCAGCCATTCACTTTGTTTCTTGACTTGTTCAGTCTTCTGCGAGATCCATAGCCCGTGCGCGACCATCGCATCATGGGCCTCTTGCCACATAATTTTGAGTATTTAGTTGTTTCGAGCGTTTCGTTGTCTCGTCCCAAGAAAACCTTGCAACAATTGCTCCAGAATAGCAAATATTTGTGAAAACAGCCGGTATCCTAGAAAGAATGCGAGTGGCTTCGTCTTCGAGACTTCTTACTTAGTACCGCTTCTCGCTCCTCGCGTAATGTGATCCAAACCCAGAACCATGTCATTGTTTCGATAAATATGAATGTAAAGAATAGGCGGTTCTTTAGCATGTCACCGCCCCAGCCAGCAGGACGATATGATGGGTTATACGAGCTCGGGTGCGAGAGGTGGCCGCGCGAGGACTTGTCGTACATAGGAGACGATGGGCCAAACAGGAATATGTAGACAACGAACCCGAGGGAGAGAAACGATCGCAGGGGAGCTGTGTGGCAATTAGCGTCCATCATGAGTAGATGTTGGGCATAAGATGCCAACCTTGTGTGCCCCAGTGGAAGATCAGGCAGACTTCGTCGGGCATGGATAGGGATACCAGATCACTAAAGCCAACAAAGACGAGGACAGCGGCGAGGAATGCGAGAGGAGGGCTTTGCAGTTCGAACCCTCTTGCTAGAGGCTTTATCATGAGTCGAGTCAGCTTAACCAAGCTTCGGAAGCGTCGCGACCAGCAGCCATGCTAGGCCAGGAGACTCACCATTCCCATGCTTTCTCCCAACATGTAGACAAGCGCTTGCTCATTGATGGAGCTTGGATTGGTGATGAAGAAGTATGCGAGAGTCAGATGGAAAAGGGAGACAGATGTTATAATCGTTTTGGCAGATATGAGTGCCATGGCTGCGTTTTGCTCTCTCTAGAGATGGTTCTCTCGATGTACTTCGCTCGTTCGTATCGGGTGCGTCGCAGGATGAAGCTTTCGCCAGTCGCAAAAGAAGGGGGAAACTGGCAGCCGAAAAGGAGGGGCTCAAGAGGCCAGGCAGAAGCGATCTTGTGCTTAAAGGAATGGAAAACAGAAGACCCAGCTGGAGGGCGTACTAGCACTTGATCAACTTCCAGGTCACGCTGAACAGCTGTTAGGTTGTGAAAACAGCAGCAAGCCAGGGGTTATGCCATGCGTCACCCGCGCAAGATGCCCTGGGGATTTGCGGGCCGCTAATCGCGGCTAGCGAATTAGATCCGATTGCACGAGCGCCTCATGGCGTCGCGAGACAGCGTTTTCTGTGGCGGTGCTTGTGGCTGAAGCTTCAATGTCCATGTTTGGATTGACTCCACTTTCTCACTCAAGCCCAAGCTCGAGTTGTGAGCTTTGTTGGTAGGACTCGGACATGCATGCACCTTACCGAGCAGTGCATTCACTTTGACCAATTTTAACTAATGCATTCGCCTTGCGCACTGGGGAAATATACGACTTTTAAGATTGGGTGTCTATTCTTCTAAAATGTCGGAAACGGGTGATCCCTCGCTGGATAAGCAACAGCACATCAAATATTGGCAGCGCTGTCATAAAACATACCTCCCTTCCCCTTACACAGCCTATGACTCGACCCGCCTTACTTTCGCTTGCTTCATTATTTCGGCGCTTGACACTCTGTCTGTCCCGCTCACCCATAGTGAACGCGGTGCTATCCGTCGGTGGGTTCTCAGTCTGCAGCATCCAGAAGGTGGCTTTTGTGGAAGTTCAACGCACGCATTACCAGGTCAAGAAGCATACAAGGGCACAGCAAACATTGCAGCTACCTCCTTTGCGCTGTTACTGTTGGGCCTGGCAGCCAATGGTGAGGATGAGGCGAGGTCAGCTTTCAACGGGGTGGACAGAGTACGGTTATTGAAGTGGCTGAATAGACTTCAGAGAAAGGATGGGAGTTTCGGACAGCTTTTATGGGACGGGGAGATTGTGGGCGGCAGAGATATGAGACACAGCTATCTAGCGAGCTGTATTCGATGGATGCTCAGGGGAGATGTCAAGGAAGGTGATGAGGGCTGGGTGGAGGATTTGAATGTCGATGAAATGGTTGCTCATGTCAAGAGAGGCCAAGTACGTTATACTTTCTTGAGCGATGTCGTCTCACTAACACTTCTCAGACATATGATGGTGGAGTAGCAGAATCGTCACAGCACGAATCTCATGGTATGGTCTCTTGACTCGTTGTATTCTCGCATAACTCACCTCTCTAGCTGGCTATGCATACTGCGCGATAGGTGCGCTGTCACTCTTGGACAGACCACCAGATTCGACATCGCCGCATCCTCCCGAGGAGGCGCTGAAACGGGGTGTCCCGGATCGTGATGGACTCTTGCACTTTCTCGCCTCTCGCCCTTTTGCCTACCTCGCGAAGGAAGAGGAAGAGGATGAAGTAGAGGAAAACTTTCTTGAGTCAAAGGCCGGTGAGCTCGATCTTGGTCATATTGGATTCAACGGTCGATGGAACAAGAAGGCCGATACGTGCTACTGTTGGTGGGTTGGCGGTACGCTTGCAGTAAGTTTCCCCTGTCTCCTTGAACGGATCATAGCTCTTACACGTCTTCCAGATGCTGGGGAACTCTACCATCATCAAAGTCATTCCTTCGCGACGATATCTTCTTGATATCACACAACATCGCATTGGCGGGTTCTCCAAGTCAGTAGGAGGGCCTCCAGATATGTACCATTCGTATCTCGGTTTAGCTGCATTAGCGACCATGGGCGATGCTGATCTGAAAGAATTCGACGTGGGCCTATGCTGCAGTCAAGAGACGACGAGAAAAATACAAAAGGCAAGGGAGGGGCTAATAGAGAGCACGAGAGGTAATAGGAAAGCCTGGAGTGACGATGGCTTCTGGTAGATACTGGCAAGCAGAACAGAGGTTGCGAATTATTCTTTGCTAGACTTTGATAATGTCTACCTGTCACCTCATGATTCCGAACTGAGTGATTGTTGTTCATAAATTGTACATCTCATCTGCTACCGCTATCATCCTCTACCGGCTGTTGCGAAACCAGACCTGTTTTTAAGCTCAAAATTTTAACACCGGCTTCATTGCAGTCTTTCCTATACATTAGCCCTTTTATAACATACAGTCCCTGTTAGAGGGAATAACATCTGTACAATCTAATCAAGAGTTGGCTTCAGGGTAAGCGATTCATGTATATGACATCATGAGACAATGAAACACAGACCTACACAACGATCATTTGATGATGTACTTTTCTTCTCGATACTGCAAATGGTTAGATGTACAACTCAATTCCTATGACTTGCTTGAACAATTGAGATTTGAATACGGATTTTGAATACTTCCTTGATTCCGTTTTGAACGTGCCTCATTGGCGATCACTAACCGCTTTAGGAACCGTTCGGCCCCACCTCAGCTTTGTCGGATTGAATCATCTAAACCATCTCGCGATTTCCAAGACTCCATCATTTCCCCCAAACGTCGCCCCCATGTCCTCTTCAGCAAAAGACACAACCGAGGCCGCGGAGCCTGCGAAGTCAAGCGACACCGATACCCAACCTTGGAACGACGACAAACGCCGCAAGTTCGAAACGTCAGCGACAGCCCCGCCCATGAACGACCGCGACACTGACGAGGCTTAGGAAATCGAAGAGCGAGTTCTACGACCCGTGCCAAGAGGCCGCACAAAGAAGCTACAGATGCTTGTTCAGGAACGGAGGCGATAAGAATATGTGTGGAGAGTATTTCCAGTATGTTGGTTGGCATGGAACAATTAGGCCAAGGTGCTGACAATCGAGCAGGGCATATCGGGATTGCAAACAAGCATGGGTACGTTATATATACACGATGCTACAGCTGAAGAGAACACCCAGAACTCATGACTCCCGCAGACCGATAAACGGAAAAAGGAAGGCGGCGGCTGGTTCTAATTCTCGACAGCCCGCGTTGACATGCCAGATCCATCGAGCCTGGCTCAGCATCATGACTGACGACAGGGACCATTGTAACATTAAGGAGTGTTTATATACTGTACAATACGGAAGCGCGGTGCAAAACTCTGCCATCCTTATCAAAGAAAAAGTCTGGTCTCCTCTCGGTGCAAGTATCTTTAGAATACTCCAGTCCACCTTAACTGGCAGGCAGGCTACAACTCTCATCTTGGCTACAGCATCGTCACCAATTGGTACGATAATGACTTTATGATCTATATCTATCCCAAGGTATCCCAAACCCCCACCGCTTTTCTACACCGATGGGAACACAGCTACTGTTGAGATACAAAGGCGCCCCAATCGCTGTTTGCCAGGTTTCACTATTTATGCCTGGATCAACACCTGGTCTTACACGAGCTGAATGCGTGGTGTTGGATTGATGAAGCATATAACGAGCTGTCACCGTATAGTAGGTAGTTACATGATGGCTTGGCTATTGACAAACGAAGGACAAAGGGCTTCACAAATGCATGGCTGTTCAATTTGAGAACTGCGTGAACACTCAATGTACCAAAAAGTCTACCCCGTCATTCTATCAGAACCCCCCAACTCGTGACAGTTGTCAGTCATGCGGTCGCGAGATTTGTCGAAGGCGGATTCCTAGAGTATAAAGACCAGTTGCGCTATCTAACTGAGTGTCAGGCTCGTACTGGAACCGAGCCTCGTCGGCGCACTTGTTCAACCTTGTGGCGTGCCAGGTTGAGCACTCTTCAAACACCTGCTTATCCAAAGCCACTCCGACATCAGCTGTCAACCGGATTGAATCCAACATCCTCCCACTTCTAAGCGAGTATACCTTCCAGGAATCGAAGGTGAGCCCAATCGTCAACGCGCATGCTGCTCCCAGTGTCCCAAGTCCAGACATGAGGATCCAAGGAACAAATGTCATTGCGTATTCATCGATGTTGGACTGGACTTGATATCTCTCGGCCCTTACGGTTTGGTCATTATCAAGGAGTACTTGACGGGCCTCTATTTCGTACCAGAGGAAAGCATCAGCAAGGGTTTCTAGGTCCCAGCTCCGCCGACTTCGTTCGATCGCCACTCCAAGTGCCGCTCGAAGCAAGTGTCCGCCGAGCCCGGGTGGTCTCCCGTCACGGGCATCGTCATAGGTATCAAGACTTGACGTCAGGCTAAGCACCGGCATATCGTGCCCTGTATCAAGCTTCTCATCGACAAGAGTGTTCTCAATCATCGACCAGTCACTCCCGTTCACTTTAATATCGGCCCATCCCGTGGATCTGTTTAAGCGGCATGTTAAGCCTGAGAATGTCAGGGTGTAGTTTGTTTGTCGGCCGTCAGGCTCCTCAGTACCGGGAAGACCTTTGGCAAAAGGTATCAAGCTACCCCATCGCTCTGTAGTAACCACTGAGCCATCATCGTCCCCGGAATCCATAACCCCGATCCAAAGAGCAGTATCATTGAAGGCAATGAGTGGATATGTGGCTCTGACTTCATTTAGTACTATATCTGATATAACACCTTGATCTGGGCCGAGCGATGCTTCGTATGTGGCTGACTCTGAACCGAAGACTGAAGTTGTTTCCTCAAGGACAAAACTGAGACGCGGATTACTTCTGTCTGGCAACATTATTGATACGCCTCGGAGATGGGAGGGACTGCAAATCATTTTCAGTCGATAGACTGGCGCGTGAAATAGTTGCATGACGGCAGGAGAAAGCGACGAACGTGATTGATCCGAGACGTTGACGCTGACTAGCCCTGTTGTAGATGACTCGAGCATGCCTTGTTGTAGGCGCGAAAGCCTATCCTGAAGTCTTGCTGAAACCTGTTGCCGAATAGACTGATCGTCCAGGGGTATTGGACGTGAGCCTCCGGGCAGCACCGAATGTGTATCGTGCAGATATTCAAGCACCTGCGTAGATGTATCCACTCCGGCCTGTTGATATGCCACAACATTGCCAAGCAACGAGAAGCTCAAAGCCGAGAGAACAGCGATCATTCCCAGACAGATCACACGAGGCCTTCTTGAACGAACGAAAGTCCAGAACTTGAGTGGGCTGAAGGACCCCCAGTCTGTGCCGGCAACTTCAACGAGGACCTTCATGCTTACAGCTGAGTTTCTTCCGCTGTGCTCATTGACAGCAGAAAGACGAGCAAGCTTGAACATATGCCAATTGGCGACCGCGACCACAGCCGGCGCCACCAGAATGGAGAAGGCCGCGTCAATAAGCTTGGCTTCAGTTGACGAGAGCTTGCCCCCAACAATGACGGCTGCAATGTAGCTTCTGTCTGTCTTGACCTGGATATATGCGATGAGCCAGAAACTACAGATGAGAGAAGCTGAGCCGATGAACGCAATTGTTATAAGGGAGTATAGGACATGTCTTTTGAGGGGACAGTCCGCGTGTAGTGATGCAGCTTCCTCTGCAATCTTGTCCTCTCGGCTTGGTGCTAGCAGTCCATCATTGGCCGATTGAGCGTCGTGTGGTGTATCTTCCGGCTTGGGGGTTCCTGCTGAACTGGTGTCAGCAGATCCAGGGTCGTCTTCCTCTGTTACTACGCTGAGAGGAGATACTGGTCGGTTCGCCATCTCAAAAGACTCATTTTCTGGCTGGGCTCCCATATTCATTGGGTAAGAAGAATCCGATGCTCATGCTCCTCGACCAAAATAAACGAAGACTGCTGGCATTTATACTCCTCTCGATATGAGAAACATTTCAATCGAACCGCATTTCAACACCAACCACAAAATGAGGCTCGCAGATGGGTTGTACCATCAAGGCTGAAGCGGCTTTGCTATGCTTGTGTGTCCCGAGAGCATGACTGAGGTTGGCAAGATTCTTCCACATGATCGCACAAGTGTCTCTAATGACCTATTCCGTATAATCAGCGATACGGGTGAAACCAAGTGATGACAAATGATACTCGGCTTAGCCGTCGTGACCATGGGCTCCTTTGAACATCGCCTCATTGTTGTGACTTGATTGCAAGCGGTAGTGATGCCTAGGCTCGGTCATCGATGTGATCGTTCGCCTTTCCCACCTCGGTCGCCGATATACCTTCGCGAACTGGCTGAAGTTGTACGGAGGGTAACGTAATCTCCAAGACTGCGATTTCATGCCCTATTTGAGATGTTTTTGTATGGTTCCGATGTTGCTAAGCAAAAGCCAGATCTGAAGTGCCTGTATGATAAAAGTTCCAGTCATCGGACAAGACTTGCATCTCCTCCGTTTTCCCCTGTCCTTCATGGATCGTTGTTCTGCGTCTGCCTTAGATGAACAAAACTCATCAATCTTGAAGTCACATTTGAGCAATGGGCATGCCGATCTGTAGAAGGGCATTGGCACTGGATGAGTTAAGAGTGAGAAATTGTCGCCTCAATCACATTGCGGGAGACCTCCAACTTCTACATCTCAATCACCATCTTGTGTAGGATGTGACTCCAATGTAGATGGAAGTTGACATTTGCAGTATATTGCCCCAGGCTGGTGAACTACTCAAGCTCATGCGGTGGCATCACAAATTCCCTTAGGGTTACAGATTGAGGATGTCTGGATTGAGCAGGTAATCACGACTGAGAGAACTTGGTGATTGAACTGTTAATGACGCCCCGAGTTATACTGGCAGATTTAAGCGTTATGACATTGAGGCCACGGCTGAGTATAATGCTTGAACTCTGGCAACACGCGGTGGATTATTTCTGTTGATGTTGTAACGGTGCCCAAGATTTGTACTGGGCGACGAAATTGGCGACGATGTGGCGCAAGCCGCACCGCCACGCTTCCACCGCCCCTCCACCTTTCTGTACCTAGCATCCCACTTCAATTTGAGCCCCTCCAAACTCTCACGCACTCACTCTCAATAAACCAAGTCGACTTTAGTCAGTTGGGGCGGGAAAAGCGTCGTGAAAGCTTGATACTCATGAATCGTCAACAGAGACCCAATCTCAAGAACGGCGTAGACCTCCAGCTGCAGTCTGCCTTCAACGATGGCAACTGGGCTGCTGTGATCCGTCTTGCAGAGAAGCGAGCCCGGACCTTCAACGACCAATATTATGAGGTGCGATTTGATGGGAGCTGTACTTGAGCCGTCCGTAGACTGACCCGTATGAATAGATTGTGAAAATATGTGCTGAAAGCCAACTGGATGACCCCAGCTCCAAGTTCGCGGCCATAACCGCCATTGATAAGTACGTCAGAGAGGGAACCGTTGTCAAAGATGTCGAGGCCATAGACCTCCTTGAATGGGCCAGCCAAGGTCTGAACAGTGAAGAGGATTTTCCAGAGACACTTGGACCGTTGAGGGCACGTCTCGTGAAGGCTGCGCCCAAGGACAAAATTAACGCCAGCCGCTGCTTGGAGTCATGCTTATTGCACTGGGATCTTGTCAGCGCGCAACAGGTATGGAAAGGTTCGTTACTCCAAGATTATTGACTAACATATTTCCAGATCGCGGCGATTTTGGACCGGACATTTCCTCAAGAGCGGAGCTTTATGTTTTGGAACATTGTGATCACACATTTATTGGCGGTTCGTGGCAACAATCATCTATTTCACTCCTTACTAATTTCCTTCAGACTAGCCCTCAATCACCTCCGGAGAAGAAGAAGCTATATGGGATGCTCGCATTGAAGCAGATTCAACGTGCTGCGCAATTAGCTGAAGAAGTAGTACCCCTTTCGATAACAGTTAGCCCCTAAACTCACAATCCTAGGCTGCGACTACCGGGAGCGAAGACGCCAAGCCACAGCCGCGAAGTATCCAAACAGAAGAAGAGATCCTACTGTTATACGACGTAACCGAAAAGCATGGTTCTAAGGATGACTGGGCAAAACTCGTCTCAAGTCCCGTCTTCAGTCCGCTTGTTCAGTTCCGAAAGGGCAGGAAGGAGTTGATGCTACGGACCGTTTCTCGCTATCAGCAAGAACAGCAGTTTGAGGCTATTTTCGAGTTGTGCAAGGATTGCTTATCGATCGGGGACGAAAATGGTCAACCGAGTCTCATGGCGGCGGACTGGAAAGTCTGGCGCCAATTCATCGAGGCTGCTGCTGAGATCAAGAATACCAAGCCAGAGTATGTAAGAACTCAACAGCCGACGAGGTCCCGACTGACAAGATCCAGCATCGAAGAAACTGTCCAACAACTCCTATTGAAGTTCATCAAGTCACCAAATCTACGACCCATCTATAAGCGCATTATTCTATTGGCTCGTGTCTCGGCAGCCTTCAATCTTGCATCAAATGACGAGGATGATCTTGTTGAGAACGAACCTGCGTCATTCCGACTCAAGGAGCTGATCAGCTACGTGAAAAGCCAGGGAACAAATGCCGCGTGCTTCGATGACATCAAAGCCTTCGCAGAGAGACTCAGCCCATCTGCATTAAAGTACATGGCGTACGACTTTGTTCCAAAGTTGGCTCAGGCTACAGAGGACGAGATCCAGTCGGCTAGAATAAGCAACCTTGCATTCAAGCTACAGTACTTTGCAGCCACATGCCCCTCTATGTACAGCACGGTACCTGGCGAAAAGCCTCTGCGCAAATGTCATGTCTCTGGTGTTGAAGTTGACGCTAGCTCACCAGGGCCTGCTTTCTCGACCATCGCCGAGACTGCACTCAAGGCTAATCAGTCGCTATCTGGCTTGACTTCAAAAAGCTCTGCTATCGAGGCTGAGATCAGAACGGAACTGGCTGTCGTCATTGGTCTTTCCATCATCCAAACTGCATTTCCTCCATCCTCCGATATCTCGAACATTCCTGTCTCTTACGCCCCCCTCCTGCGAGCCCTCCTGTTCCTCGAACACCAGCTCACTTTGACACCGAAACACAGCATCATCTCCCTTCTTCTAGTACAACTGCATCTTCGGGTCGGTTCGTCGTCTCGTGCCCGAGAAATCTGGGATACACTGGGCGTCAAGCGCACCATCATGGACTCCCTCGCCCCCATTTTCTACGACCGCTTGTCGACAATTTCACCTGCACTTATTTCACCATCGGACGAGACCGGTTGGGAACTTCTAGACTTGCTGAGCTCTCACTTCAACGTGTCGCTGAAGCTTAGAATGCCTAGACGGCTAATAGATGCTTTCGAGTCGGGAAGTTATAGCAGTGTAATCGATATCCCCGAATACATGGAAAACCTGCGGTGGAGCTGCACACGAGCGATGAGTCTGGTCGAGGAGACTAGAACCGATCGCATCATGGGAGAACACTTCTCAGAGGTGTTCACCGATCCTCGATTCAGTCAGTCTTTCAACCCCCCACCACTCCTGATAGATATTGACAAAAGTAGCCGAAGTGGTCGACGATATGAAACTGGTTGAGACTGTAGACTATGGATCTTTCCCGTCATGGGATTGCAGTTCTCAACCACCTGTCTACACCCGTTTGCGAATCGGACCACCGCCGACAGTATGTCTCCTCCCTCATATGAAGCAAAGCTAACATGGATAGAATCGTCGCGCCCATCTATCCCTCCTCTCTGAAGCATTCCATGAACTCTTGGGTTACAAGCCTCCTCCCATTTACAAGGCTTCTGCGACAGCCGCCATTCCCGACCAAATCTTTGTCCTCGAATCACTCAGTCAACTTAGCAATTCTTTCATGAAGTTCTGTAACGGTCCTATAGGCGACCTCACTGCACAGGAGGCAACGTACTTTGAGGTCATCAGCCTACTCAGCACTCTCATTCCTTTCGCAACCGGCATTAACAGGGCCAAGCCCATCCCCGAAGAGTTTTTCCAGATCGTGGACACTCTGAAGATTGCCATAGATACGCTCAAGCTAGATCTCATGCCTCTCACAAACGCTTCCGAGCAAGTCACGACTCTGAGCACGCTTCATTCTCTCGCCATTCTCCGCGATACTTCCGTCGCTGTAAAGAACTCAGCCCAATGGGTTATCGCCTTCAATGATCGCGAAAAGGAGCGTGATCGCTCCGGAAAGAGTAACCTGCCAAAAGAGGTCATGGCACAGATCAAGGAGCTTGTGACCGTATCTGAGGCTACACTCAAGGAGGGCAAGGCCACCGTGGCGAAGATGAAAGAGCATGTGTATGGAAGAGACTTTGAGCCCGCAGTAAGAGCGTGGGTTTTTGAAGACGCAGATAACATTCTGAGTATCGTTGGAGAGGCAACAACGAAGAAACTCGTCAAAAGCTGGGAATCTAACATTAAGGGGTGGACTCAGGTAGCGTGGAGTTAGGAGTTGTCGATTGTCAACGCACACCTGAATAGATCGATATCCTCGAAGGAACTTAATCCTTTAGACACCCACTCTCATGGCACTGCACTGACGAGTGTATCGCTGGCCCCCACCAGTTGGAGGTTCACTATGAGCTTCGGCTGGGAGCCAGATGGGCTCGTTTCGTCAGGCTCTGGTGTGAGATCAATGTGAAACCTCCGCCGCAGCTCCCGCAATCTTACGCTGGTGGGATGAATGACAAAGGTCGTGGGTTCGTCACTGCCGGTGTCCAATGTCGTGTTGGCTGCCCTGCTTTCATGCAGTTTCTGGTCAATGTAGTCTTGGCCCTTTCGAGCTACCAGCATAAGTTCGCCGTATCGAGCTCGGTCAAATTCTTTTATAGCTGCATTGTTTTGCCATAGCATCTCTGCTAATCTTGCACAGTGACGAGAAGAGCGAGTACCATCTCTCTATGAAATTCGATGGCAGGGAGCTGCTGTGAATACAGCCGTAGAGTGCGTGATGCGTTGTGCATGTTCTCCATGAAAATTGACGAGTGACCCTGAGGTTCTCGTATGTTGACCTTGACCTCAGATATCATTGCCTGAACAAAAGGCCTGGCGCCATCTAGAGCTTGATCGTATAGGGGTTCATTGAAGTTTTCTGTTAGGACACGCTTCTCGCTCATGCGGCTGAGAAACGAGCCGATCAGTGGCTCATACTCCCATTCCATTCGTATTTGCATCGTGCCCAGGTGCTCTTCCATAGATGCGATACTTGGAGGACGGCGTGATGGCCAGGTTGAAGAAACCAAAGACCTAAACAGTGACAACTCATGTATGGTGATTAAGGGGTATTCCTCAAAAAACATTTGCGGTTCATCTTCTAGTATCGTTGGTCTTAGACAATTACCAACGTGTTCGGCAAAGTGGGTTTTGTGAGTTGCACCATGGGTATTTGGGCTTCCTCCACGGCTAATAAGGCTCTGGACGAGACACTCAAAAGTAGAGGCCATAGCTAGGTGGAGTACTGAAAGTCCATGTTTATCTTGCAAGATGGCATTGGCACCGTGGTCAATCAGCAATTGCACGATGGGATCGATGTCTCGCCCCGCGGCATGATAAAGTGGTGTGTGACCTTGATCATCCTGGGCGTTGATCTCGGCTCCACGATCCACGAGCAGTCGCACCAATGGCTCCATTTCAGAATCGACCGCCAAGTGTAGTGCTGTTCGTCCTTCCTTATCTCTCCCGTTCACATCGGCCCCGTGGTCAAGGAGAAGCTTGACGAGAGGCTCGACCTTGTCGGATGTGGCATGGTGTAGAGGCCGCGACGTTTCGTCAATCAATATGTTGGGGTCAGCGCCATGTTCCAATAGCGTTTGAAACATGGGCACCTTGTCGGTTGATATCTTGGAATCCTTGAAATGTCTGAAAGCTGCCTCTAGTGCGCCTGGTTCCAGTGGCGCACCATATTGGAAAAGGTATGTTACGATAGCATCTTGCCCTCTTCGAGCTGCATACGTTATTGGCGTTCCGCGTAGATTCGCACCCTTTTTAAGCAGTGTTTCAGCGAGCGAAAGATGGCCAAGCCCACATGCCATCTCCAGAACCGATACATTATATGAGTCAAGTGCGTCGATCGAGCATCTCTTCAACATCCATTCTGCAGCTTCTTCGAACCCGAAGTACGCTGCCTCATGAAGGCCAGTGGTACCAGGGTTGAATCCACCAGCATATCTTAGACGCTCAGTCACCTTGACGAGTTTCTCTGATGATAAGAAACCTTTAACGATATCAGGCATTTCTGGGACGTTGCGAGCGTGGTAGCCCCAATGGCATGATGCATATCGACACAGCGGATAATCTCGGAGCATCTTCTTAACATCATAGTCTTCGTCGCTCTCCGCCACGTTATTTTTGATCTTCCAGTCCTGGCTTTTCGATCGACCAAGACCAGGATTTGGGGATCCTGGCTTTTCGTCTTTCGATGGACCAATAACGGGATCCGACTTTTCTGCATCATTTTGTGCTGTAGTGTCAGGTTTTGGACCACGAACAGTTCTGACATGATCAACGATGACATCGTAAGATAAGTATGTCAGAGTCTTGACCGATATTTCCATAGCAGCATCTGGGAACCATTGGTCCTGTGTCCGCTCGAAATATTCTTGTGTCGTGAAATGTGCTAGCCGAACAGTGTTGCTCTGTTCGTCCACGGTCACCAGGCCAGCGCAAGCAGAGACGATGTCGGGGATCTCGCTAAGATTTTCCTCATCGAACTCCGTAGAGCCTAATTCGATGCCAAGGGCATGTTGAAGTTCCGCGGGACTAAGTAACCGTCTGGCGCATGAAATCCACATCAGTGCTTCTTTAGCCAATATCGCTTGATCTGTCAACTGGTCTTCTATTCGCTTCATAGCATCGCCATATGCTTTGTCGTATGCTTTCGACGTGCTTGAATTATTCGGCAAGGCTTTGAGAATAGCTCGGACAGCTTTGGGTGATCTCTTGCCTACAAGGGAATCGAGATGCAGCTGCGCGAGGAGAAACCTAACTTAAGATTAGCATTGATGCTTGTTCCAGGGAGGCGCCGCCTTACATCCCCTGGACTGATTCCAGTATTCTTGACTTGATTTCCTCTTGAAGCTCAGGCTTGTTCTGAACAAAAGCAGGGAGTTGTGACATTCGACCAGTTAGGTATCTTCTTACATCCGGCTCACTGGCGCGGATTTTAAGAGAGACGGCTTTCCTGAACTTCTCCTTGATCTCTGGAATATACCTAGAGGTTGCTAGAATATTTGAACTTGTTGTACTTTGAAGGTCGAGCACTTGCTGGATGAAGTTTGGTAGGGTGCCGTCGGTGGTCTCGCATTCATCCAGAGCGTCAAGGACGATGTACACACGAGAATATGTCGCGGCAACCTCTTGCAGAACACGACCCAGTTCCTGTAGCGATGGGCGCGTACGATATGCCTTGCGCTTATTGTAAAGTTCCTCCACCGGCTTGAATAGTGATGGCTGGTTCTCACTAAGTTGCTTCAGAAGATTCGCAATGAGGTCACTGGCTTTCTGTTCGTGGCGCCGACGGAAGTTGCAATATATATATGCAACTCCAATACTGCTTTCGGAGTGGAAGGATTCAAGTAGTGAATTGACCACAATGGATGCCATGATCGTTTTGCCAGCACCTGGAATACCAGGACAAAACAATGTTTGTTTGTCGCCTTTTACCCAGGAATTGTACTCGGCTGATTCCAGCAGCCACTCACCAGTTCCTGGTTCTCGCCGACTGAATATGTCGCTTTGTTGGGGAGCATAATCCACGGGTGATATCCAGTCGAGGACCTCTTTCTGGTGGGCGCTCATCTGGCTGTCTTGAAGGTGTCCAATCCCTTCTGCTATGTTGAGGTTGGACAGCTGTATGTCGGTCAGGATGCGGTCAAGTCGTGCGACTCGATGCTCATCCTCAATCGATTTGTTCTTGATAAGTCTGATCAAATCGGCCAATTGTCTGCTATTCTCGTCTGAGGTTGCCTTGATGTGCTTCACCAGTTGCCTGTGTAAATGTTAATTACCGATACTAGTAATGGATAGGATGATACCTACGTGCTTTCGTGTGTCATGGCGAAGTGAAGAAGTGATCTTTCGCGCTGAAATGCATCGACTAGCTTTGCCACTTCCTTCTCATCGAATGGCCATTTTAAGGCGGCCTTGACTTTTTGGATCCCGCTCCTGTCACCTGGCTGCAGCTTTGTTTTGACAGCATCGAGAATCTTATACAAGCGGTACAAAGGTGCATCGTCGCTCTCCAAGGCCTTGACCTTGACTGACCACGTCTGGGCACTACGGGTCATGGTCTGGTCGGCGTCCCAATCCTGAATCTCGGGTCCGTCAGTTCCTCTGGAATAATCGCGGAGCCGCATGAGAAGGGCCTCGCAGGCTAAAATCTCATCAAGTAGTCGCTGTCGATCTTTTGAGGCTCCAGCGACACCAATGATGTATTTCGTAACCTCAGCCGTGAGTTGCACCACGGCGATAATACTCGCTGCAGCAGAGAGGCCATCCATGTTGCTTCAATAAGTTGAGACGCGATGGATCGATGAATCCGAGCCCTGGGCTGCCTATTTAAATCGCAGATCGCTCAGCCTGCTTGGTAGCGACCACATCGCATCTGTAACAGCTCAGCCGCATTCTGCATGTTCCTTTGCGAGGATGGCCAGCGATGAGCCAATTATGTTGCTGGGAAGTATTTCAACCTCGAAGTCCGTAGGAGTAAGCCATGGTAGTGGTGGCTGATGCGAACACCCTTCATCTGATACCAGTAAGGCAGCATTTGTCTACCATCTCATTTCCATAGATGATGGTGTGATAGATATATCGGCGTCTTCATCGTAAATGGGTGCGTGAAGCATGTCTCTTTCTGGCTTGGTGCTTGATGAGTCAATATCAGTCGTGTCGAACAAGATTTAAGGTTTCCCTTGCGCAAGGCCAGGATGGCAATAGCATATACCTGACGACTTTGGCCAGCGAAATAGTAGCACTGAAGAGCGCAAGAGACATTATTTTGGCTTCTTGGGTACTCCGCCCGTGAATCGTCGAAGGCGACAATCTCTCGACCATTTTAAGAGTGAACAGGGGTCAACTCACTCATGAGACTCTGTTGGCAGTTGTAGGTACTCCTGTAATTGTGGGCCCCACATGTCTAAATTTAGTGGGCAACCCCTAACATTTTGATCTCCCAAGATTTCGTTATCTCGGATCTGCATCCCCCCAATTCAATCGCATCTTCTTTGCTTTTGTTTGTGTTGCGTCTGCGTCGCCATCTCATACCCTTCGATTTCAAGGATACATATTACAGCTTTCCTATATATTTTATCCGTATATCTGTACTTTCTTTCATGTCACACATATATCTACCTTCGTCGTCATACTTGATATCCTAATCTGCGCCAAGCTTTGTCTAAATTCTTTAGCTGCACCTGATTGCAACAACTTCTGATCGATAAAGTTGGTTCTCGTCCTTCACACACCTAAGACGGCGGCTTCTTGCGACAGCGCTTTGAGACAAGTTTCTCCAGTAGAAGCCACCAAACGAGCACTCCGCGACATACCTTGCGAAGACGAATATCGATGCTGCCGCCGACGTCATATCATTTTTCTTGATCAGAGATTGCGATATTTGTGACATCAGTCATGATTTCTCGAAATCGCTCCGGTCGGCGCAGAAGTGCTGCTCTAGCCTTCATCGTCATTACTGTTCTCGTCCTCAACTACGCAGGTCTTTTGTCGTTGCCGTTCAGCTTCGAAGAACCTCCACAACCCGATCGCCCAAATTTTGATCTTGCACCGCCATGTGCCCCAACTCTCGATCATCTACGACGCTCCTCGTACGGCCTAACGAGGGACATTATATACCAAAAGCGCTGCATCCGCCCTGTTATAGACAAGAAGCTTGATAGTCAAGTTGTATCGCAGAACCCGGATGCCTTGATCAAGAGCGGCCAAATCGTTCAACTCGACCAGGCCTGTGAGGGATGGACCGAATCGACTTGCGAACCAGTCGCTCTCCGGGTGCCTCCGCCATACCCTCAGCAGGACTACTCTGGATTTTTGTTTGGCGTTGCGACAAATCTTGATCGACTGAACGAATCCATGTCACAGTTTGAGAGCTGGCTCGGCAATACACATGCACAATTACTTGCGATTATCACCGATCCCGGCGACGAGTCCAAGTACAAACAAGTCACCGAGCAGTTCCGTCAGCGCGGGATCGAACTCAGCATCAAGGACCCCTGGAACAAGGCCATCACCTCCAACGAGCAGCACTTCGCAATCGTCCGCGACCTTCTTGCGCATGTTACCCCAAAGACTCAGTGGACTGCCATTGTCGACGACGACACCTTCTTTCCTTCTCTTTATCCCATGAGCAAGATTCTTGGCAAATACGACCACAAGCTTCCAGCATACGTGGGTGGGCTGTCGGAAAACTACGATGCAGTTAAGCACCATGGCTACATGGCTTTTGGAGGAGCAGGAATCTTCCTCAGCCCATCCCTTCTTCGCGAGCTTGACCCTCATCTGGAGGAGTGCCTCAAAGTTGATCATGTGCCTCAAGGCGATGGTCTTCTCAAGCAATGTATCTACAGCAAGACCAAGACGAAGCTCACTGTTGTAAAGGGGCTCCATCAGTTGGACATGGGAGGAGATATGAGTGGTTTCTATGAGTCCGGCCGTCTGCCAATGACTTTACATCACTGGAAGTCGTGGCACCAGGCCCCTGTGGACAAGATGGTTAAGATCTCCGAATTTTGTGGAAGTTGTTTCCTTCAACGCTTCGCTTTTGGCTCCGACACCGTCTTGACAAACGGATACAGCATAGTCCAATACTCTGCAGGCTTGGAGAGCGTGGACTTGAACAAGATGGAAGGAAGCTGGGAGGGCGCTGAAGGGTTCGACTGGAGTCTGAGCCCAATGAGATCCAAGATGGATCGACGCTTGAAGAAGAGCTATCATCTAGTCGACACCGAAATGGTTGGCAAGAATATCCGGCAAATTTATATTCGTCGTCTCGAGAATGACATCCCTGGCCGGGATGAGAAGTCGAAGGAGTCCAAGAAGACGCCACCCAAGATAGAGGAGATGAAGGATGAAGTGATAGAATTGTTGTGGGAATTATGATAAGACACGAGATTGGACTAGGTAATTTGGTGTTCCCGATTGGGCGGGATTTGTATAAACGACGAATGATACCAGATGACATATGGGACGGATAGATAGACTGGTTTTGTAGATAATAATGTAATGAGCCTTTCCTTATCCCGGCATTAATGTGAGAGCAAGAGGGGTCTTCTGATCTCTACCCCAAAAGGTACCACACCCTCCATCACATAGAGCTAATGATTGAGAGTTTATCAGGCTAGAGCTCCACGCGATATCGGCGTGCGGAGAACAATAGACTCCAAATGTTTAGTGACTGACTATACAAAGGGCGTTTGGAACCACATAAAAAGGGTCTTGGTTGCCGTCAAGAACCTGGAGAACATCAGCTCTATCACACTTACACTTCAGTTCCAAAGATGGCTTCCTTGCATCAGCTCAATGGTTCTCTGCAGCCTTTTGCAAAGCTACTATTTCTCCCAGCTGCCGTTTTGATATCAGTCTGGGTCGTTACCACCACTGTGAGTTCAACCCGCTTTCAACTACATCATGAACTTTCGTAGTTGACCAAAAAACAACAGGCAAAGAGATGGATGCGCCATCGCAGACAGCACTTGCAAGCTAGCAAGGCTGATATAGTGCCGCCTGAAAAAGTGCCAGTCATTGAGCCTTTACATGACTTTGACTGGAAGACTGCACCCAGGCGTCAGTTACGGCCATTCAAACCAACGTATCACATAACGATGGGTATTGTCTCTTCACCGAGCAAGAACGTCCTTTTATCTGACTGTCTTCAAAGCTATTCGGGCAGATACTCCATCAGAACTCATCACAATTGACGAAGACTACCTCGACCGCGTTACACATCGACGCAGTATTATTGCCACCCATGGCTCTACTGTTCATGGCTGCATTCCCGAAGGTGATGCCGCTGTGCGTGAGCTTTACACCTATCTCCTATCTGAACAGCTCCCCAAGCGGTTCCCGACCATCTTCAAACTCTCGAAAGACAACTCCATATGCGAAAATCTCGCTACAGGAATGTCCTTCCCCACACTGCCCGAAGGCAACATGGATGCGGCGCTACGTGTACTTGGCGAGACTGTCGAAGAAGATCTCTTCTTGTTGCAAGAGACTCCCGAAGGCCACCGCTCGATTGCATTTATGTGTTGCTTTCCAGCGGGCTTTGATCCCTCGTCTAAGCTTGGTAAAACACTTGTGGAGATCCATGCACCTGTGCCGTCATACGAGAAGATCGGTTCTAGTATGGAGAAGTTCTTTACAAAGCTGGAAGTAGGAAAGAGTGTCAAACGAACAAACGTCAGGAGTCTCCAAAGCCAACGCGCCGAATTGATGCTGACAAGATGCAGTGGTCCGTCCAGACTCACACAGAGCTGTTCAACTGCCAAGGCAACCACATAACTGGCGATGATAAGTACGAAACTGATGAAGATGTTGACATTGAAAAGGTAGGGTGCTGCCCCATGACAATATTTCCTCACTAACACATGCACACAGACTTTCCTTCGCATAGAACTGCAAACCCTGACTCGTTTGCCCAAGACACGAGCCATTCTGTTCTCTTTCAAGACTTATCTCTACCCAGTCCGTCAGATCAAGGACGAGGGCCTGGGGCCTGCTTTCGCCGATGCTATTGAGGGACTCGCCAAGGGTAATGCTCCCGGCATGTGGACTTACAAGAGCGCAGTACGATGGGGAAGCAGTGTAATTACTTATCTGAGATCGTGAGAGGAGTGGAAAGGTCGATGACTTGGATGGTACATTGACTGCCGGTATGTGAGGAGCTCTGTGTGACTCATTACAATAAATGCCAAGACATCATCGAATGAATCAAGATTAATACTGTGTAGGACATCTTTTGTTCTGCAGGATTTCCCCAATCCCCCCACTTCAAGCCTACAGTATGCCTTGTATTTCGTGATAGCATATACTTCGCTGCAATAAAGAGGTCCAATCTCATGATTACTCCATATGATCAGAGGATCGTCTCGTAGCAAGTCAACCTGGCCGCAGATACCTTTTGGTGAAGCTGATTTGTTGTTTCCTACATTGGGGCTCCGTATTATCAGCATCATGCTTCGGTGGGGGGTGGACAATTTGTTCTTCCCTCAGAGATTTTTCTGGTTAGGGAAACTTAGTCCAGTCAAGACATGTGTTATTCTCTATCAGATAATCATTCTCAACCGGGCCGGTGCTTCACTTACCAAACCTCGTTTTATCAAGCCTAAACCGGTATCATCGTGAGTGTGTCTACCCCACAGATAACCTTCTCGAACTTGCAGAATGTGGGGTGAATCATATCAATCTCGGTGCTCTCTTTTTAACTACCGTATTAGGTAAAGGTAACCCATATCAACCATCTCGACTAATTCTCTTTTGGAAAAGTGCCTGGAGAGTACAACAAATATTCTGTAATTCCAGTCACGTATTGAACCACCAAAGATGGCCAGCTGCTCATGCTCCATGTGACGACTCATATGCCAGGGCTGCTCCATCTAATGATTTCCGTGGAGAAAAACAACCTTGAACCTTCCGTTATGGGACATGACCGTCGCAGTGAAGCTCTTGTCAATAGACACCTTCTGGTTGTCCAGTTGTCGTTTCGTGAATTCCCTCGTTGCTTCGTCGTATCCGTCCTTGTCGGTTGGCTTCAGTGCCATACCTCCGCTGTCCTTTTTCACCTTACATTCTTTTGGGGCTTGAGATATAATATCTTCAGTGAACCCCATGAAAGGGGTGTAGGGGTCTTCTGATCGCAAGATGATGGGCCCGTCATTGCCTGCATAATGTTAGCTTTCTCGATCAATAGTTCAGTGTGGTATATGACCTTCAATAACAGACACTCCCCCGTACCCCACTGGATAGCTCTGCCAGTTCACCTCTGCCCATGTGCCGAGATTGTGAGCGCCGCCATCAAAATCGATATCGCTGCCACGGACGAGTCTTCCGGAAAATGTTGAGCACCATGTTGTCAAGTCAACAAACACAGTTGTGTTGGAGGATACCTTGCAGACACTTAGTTGAAAGCCTACCTTGCAAGTAAATCATGGGCTGCCAACATACCTTCATCGCGCGATACGGCTTCGCGTCTATTCCATTTTGATACACCATGAACCAGCGAGTAGTTTCGTCACCATAAGCAGTTTTAAAGGTGATACCTGGTTGGCCAATGTCCATGTCGCCAAGGAAGGGGTCTATGAATTCAGATCAGATTATGAACACAACTGCGTCTTTGAGGGTTTGTCATACCTTGGATGAGTGTATAGTCACTCTTATCCGGGTCGCCGCAGAATTTCAAGGCCTGCGCTGCGGTATCCTCGATAGACGCCACACATAATGCCAGGGCAAAAAGGAGAAGGCAAATGCGTAGCATACTTGCAGATTTCCCCTTCTACTATCCTTTCAGCGGGAAAACTTTAGAAACAAGAGGTTGGCAAAGAACGAAGACGGCGAACAATTTCTCAACGCATTAAATAAGGTAGGCAGGTTCCTTCCGCGCGAGACATATGTTATGGATGTTACTGTCTCTTTCCTTCCGCATGAGGTGGTTGCCCGTGAGGTTGTGTTCGACAAACCAAGTAGGCTGTTTGGGAAAGTGTCATCTGCACCTTCTCTGCAGTTCCCTTTATGGAACGGGAAGATGCATGTCGCTCGCCTTTCAGATCCCGATTCACAGAAGCACAAATTTAGGCATCCCGTAGGCTAGTAGTTTGTCTCGCTTCAAGGTAAATGAATGCTTTTACTGCTTCTTCAACATTCGAGCTGTAAGGAGTTTTCGGAGTTTACTCCGACTTCCTCATTTGGTGATCCTGTGATGTATAGAGAACTGCCATTGGCTGTACTCTATCATTGACTCGCGGTACTTAATCTCATCTTTCAATTTGAAAGCATTTTATTCAGGCAGATAAATATAAAGACAATTCGATTATACATTCAGATTCCTGCCACAACAGGAAACTTAAGAGTGAATCGTAAACATATCACCACCTGTTTGTTTGCCTCTGTATGCTAGGCTTGTTAAGGCAACTATGTACATGTTTGGCAACTTTTTCGCACGTTTAACGGCTCCAGATGCCCTTATCGTCATAATCAGGGATACAATATTGCACAATGGCATAGTCCGTAACATGGCATGTTCGAGCTACCAGTACCATAGCCTTATGTCTTGCTGTGCTTGATTAGGTTTCCGCTGATTACAAATGTTCATCAGATGCACTAACATCCATTTTCCTGACTCATCCATGCTCAGCCCTGCCCAGGAATTCGGTATGCAGACCGTCAGAATCCAACATACAACCGCCCATCGCATTCTCAGACTAAAACATATCGATTACTCTCAGTATCTCAATGTTCACCACTTTTGACATAACAATTTCAAACTCCCTGTCACGCGGGAAACCTCCTTCTCCACCAACTTCACAACCCCGCCCCAAGAGGGCTCAAGTCTCACGCGCCTGTGACTGGTGTCGCTTGACTCGAGTGAAATGCGATTCTACCCGACCTTGTCGGAACTGCAAACAAGCCAATAGAGAATGTGTAAACTCAGGCCGCGATGATTTCAAAAGTGTTGCCGCAGCCACAAGGTTAGTCGAACCTGAATCTATCGAGGGGCACAAGCTGACAAGGAGACAGAGAGGTTCAACGGCTGAGAGGTCAGGTGCAGCAGCTTGAAAACAAGCTACTAAGCCCATCTCCTTTGACTCAAAATAGCGATGCTGTGTGTAAACGTCCATTAAGATGGAAGGGGGTTCGAGTCAATGGCATTCAGTATGGTCCATCCTCGCTGGCGTACTTCACTCATCGATTATCGACTTTCACGAAATCGAGCTTTGATACAAAGGTCCTGTCAAGTCCAAATCTACCAGCTAATTCATCTCCGCTCAACTGCGACCGACTACAGCGTGAACAACAAGACGCTCTCCTTGACCTTTACTGGCAGGGCTATCATGCGATTTATCCAGTGATCGAGGAGGCTGCTTTTCGACAACTTTACGACTCACTCTGGATTGACGACACAACAAGACAGGGATGTCCTCTGGTAGACATTGTGATCGCCTTATGCATACAGTTTGGCTCCTCATACACAACCTGTGACAATGTCGTTGTGCCCGATCAACCTGGTTTCGATTTCTACCTGCAGGCTCAACAAGCGCTAGTTCAACATTTGGATTATCCGTATTTACATTCGGCACAATGCTATTTTCTGAGCGCCATATATATGTTGGCTTTGAATAAAGACAACTCGGCCTATATGATGATTCGATCTGCCGTAGCTGCAGCAGAATCACTTGGCCTCCAACTCGATGCCGGCAATGAGACCCAAGACAGCGAGGTTTCAAGTGACGCAACAACGGGCTCGCGGTTATGGAAGTGCCTTATCACCTTAGACACGCAGGTTTCTCTGCATTTGGGCCGCCCCTTCGCAATTACAGAGCCGCGTCTGTATGAGCGCGAACACCCAGAATCTGATAGCATCGCTGAACTTGCCGGTCCAAATTTCACCCTTTCGCAGTCTTTAGACATCAACTGGCTTCGTTTTCAGCATGAGAGACAAGCCCTCTTTCAGATCGCTCGTGAGATTCAAACTGAATTTGCGAGGGTTATGGAGGATGTTCTTTCGGAGATTGATCAACCCGACTTTTATCAGCACCCTTCATCACGAGAGAAGTGCGCAAAGTATCTCTATGAGCAGCTGAAGCGTCTCAAGACGTGGGTTGAGGAACTACCAAGTAGTCTCAAAACACCACGGGTGCAAGGTGTGCCTTTCTCAGTTGACCGCTCGCCGCTAGATCTCAGCCAGGGCGATCCCCTTTGGCTTCAGAGACAACGGCTAATGCTGGAATTCGACTACCATTCCTTGGTCATTATGCTCACTAGAACATTCAACTCATTTCTACCAACACCAGCACTGGGCACTTTCAATAGTGATAACCACTGCATTACTTGTGTGAACTCTGGGATCATGGTAACAAATATGCTAAACCAGATCAGTAGGGATTCCGGTATTCTTGCTGGCTGCTTTCAAGTGTTTGATTGGCAGCGTACCGCCACATTTGCTTTAGCTGGCTTCTCTTGCGGATATCCCATTTGCCCAATGTCCCCCACAGCGCGGAAGACGTTGACACTAGCTGCGAGGGTTTTTGAGATATTTGGTTCTAAAGCAGGTGTGCAATTGACTAACAGTCTCAGGATCAAATCTCTAGAACTGGTGGAAGCATTTAGGGCAAGGCTTGGTCTCGCTACACCCGCGACAACTCCAGCCAGTAACCAGAAAAGCCCAGACACGTTGGATACTGTGGTGGAGCCGAGTAGCTATCAGATTATGAGTGTTGGCGAGGAAGCTTTATACAATGCAGGTTTTGATGCGACACTTAATGAGGATATGTGGACCGTCGACACGCCAGGTGGGCTGCTCTGGGGTGACTTGTTGAAAGATTTGGATTCAGGACTAGTTTCATCTCTCGGACAGGTTGGAGTTGACGATTGATATCTCCATCATATTAGATAGTGCCTTAGACTTCCGAAATGCCTCAGTTACCATCGTTGCCAGTGTTGTAAAAGACCTTTAATCAGAACAAGTAGATCGGCTTTGAGGCCTGGGTAACTCATCATCCTCAGACACAGCCAGTCATGAAGCGAGGCAATGGACCCTAAGAACTGGGAAAACAACACCAAAGACAAAAGGCATACCCCACGTGACCTGGATGAAAAATCATAATGCCTAAATATGCATATAATCTCCGGGAAATACACATATAATGACTATACCTAATTAGGTAGAAATGTAGCCTATACTATTTTTTTTAACTAATACTATTAATATATTCTATTTAGTTACGTAAAAATAGAAAATTTTTATTATAATCTAATTTCTAATTCTTTTATATTATAATATTAATATATTATTAATAATATTATAAAAAGCCTTATATCTTAAGATAGATACTAAATTTAATGCTTTTAGTATTAAATTTAACTATTTTAATATTTATATATCTAAATATAATGCTTTTTATGCCTTATAATATAATTAAAACCTATCTAGCTTTATTATATTAAAATTATATATAGTAAAGCGGCGTAATTAGCTATTTACCTATTAGGTTAATATTATTTATAGCTATAGTAGTAATTAGTAGTAATAGGCTTTTAAAGGTACTAAATAATAAAAATATAAAACTTCTTTATATAAAATTAATTACCTTTATTTTATTATTATTATATATAATACTAATAAATTTTTTTATAGCTATAAAGTTATATATAATGTATATAATTATAAAGCCTTTTTTAATAATCTTAGCATTGCCTGCCTTTACTATTAGTTATATATTAACTTTAAGCTTATAAGGCTTTATAAGCTTATTAAGTAGCTATTAGCCTTATAAAAGAATACTATAAGGGAAATTATATACTAAATTTTATAGCTATACCCTTAAGTTAAGATCCTTAAGTAGGATATATATTATATATATTAGTAGTTTTATTATAAAGCCTATAGCTTATATATATTAATATAGGCATTTTTATATATTCTTAAATATAATCCTAAGATTACCTCTTTTTTACTTAATTAGGAGCTAAATAAGAAGATTTAGTATATTTTCTAGATTTATAAAAAGAGCCTTAATAAGTAAAAGAAAAATCTAGAGCTTCTACTAATAAATAATACCTATAAGGTTAATAGATTTAATATACTATTACTTTAAATTATAGGCATTACTGTATTATATACTAATTTTAGTATAGCTTTTAGTATTATAGCTAAGGAAGATAAAAAGATATTTATATAGCTTTTTAAGTAGCTTAATAATATATAGTAATAATATTAAATTCCTTGCCTGCTTATTATTATTAGTAATTTTAATAATACCTTTAAATTAGCTATAAGGTATGTTTTTTATACCTTGTAATAGTAGCTCTGCCTTTAGTATATTATAAAGAATATTACTTTATATATAAAGTAGAAATAGCTTGATTTTTCTAGTATTAATGCCCTTAGATTAGCTAATAAGGCTTTTATTTAAGCTTAATACTAAGATAATATATTAGCTTTACCTTCTTTAGTATTAGCTTTTCCTTTAGTATTAGCTATTCCTTTAGATATAGTAAATTTATAGCTAAATTAAAGTTATAAAGATAGCCTTAAAGGAGTTATTAAAGCCTTTACTAAAATAACCTATACTATAATAAAGGCTAATTTTAACTACTATTAGTAATAGCTTTAATATAACTTTTTAAATTAATAATATAAGATTATAATAAAATAAATAGGTTATATTTTCCTTACTAATTATTAATTTTTTTATTTTCTAGCTATTTTTACTTATCTATAAAAAATCCTTATACTTATATAAAGGTAATTTACAGTTTATATAATATATAATATTTATAATTATAAAATCTGCTTTATATAATACACTAAAAGCTTATATTATACTTTAAAGGTTTATTTTATAAATTACTTCTATAATTTATATAAACTTAATAAGTAAATTTTAATATATATCCTTAACTATAAATAGGATTATATAATTACCTTTAATTATTAGTTATCTAAGTACTAAGCCCTATATAAAAAATATAACTTTTTAAGGCTTTTAATTTACTATATAAGCTAGATTATAATAAATTAGTTAGTATTATAAGTAAAGCTTATTAACTAGGTATATAATCTATATAATAATTATAAGCTATAATACTATATAAAGGTATTTATAAAGTAATAGGAATTACCCTACTACTATAAGCTTTTTCCTATAATATAAAAAGGAGGCTTTTTATAGCTTAAGGACCTTTCCTTATATTAGTAATTAAGAGCTAATATAGTAAGTTAATCTCCTTACCCTATCCTGGATAAATAGCTATTAATTTATATATTAATAGCTAGAGTAGTAGTAATAGCTAAATAAGTAATACAAGCCTAACCCTAATATTATAGAAGCCTTTTGCCAGCACTGCCTATAAAATAAAGCTATTATAGTACTTAAAGCCGTACCTATAGGGCATATTTAGATAAATAATAAGTATTATAACCTGTAATAAAAGGTAGCTTTTACTAGGAAGAAAAGGTCTAGTAATTTAGCTGCCTTATAAGGCAAAAAGTACTAGAAAAAGCCTACTTTTTAGTAATTAATTACTAATCTTATTATAGTTATAAAAGCCTTATAGTAGTAACTATAGCTACTGCCTTTAGTATAAGTACCTAGCTTATATTAGTACCCTTTTTAGTAGGTTATTTTTATAGGTTAAATATAGTATAGAGAAAAAGCTAATAGTTAATCTATATATAATATTAGTAGTAGTTTTCTTAAATTATCTTAAATACCCTTTTTAGCCCTTTTAGTAGCTTTCTCTTTATAATAGCTTTAATTAAGTTAATTTCTTTAAATTATGCGTTTTTTAGTATTATAATTACTTTAGTATATAAATTGGCTTGCCTTAGCTAATTAGAAGCCGCTGTAGAGATTACCTTCCTTAAGAGGCATAGGCATTATATGCGTGTTTCCCGGAGATTATGTGTATGTTTGGGCGTTGGAAAAATCATAATAGGAAGGGCCAATGTGGATGAAGCACGCTTCCTCCCGTCTCAGGTCTTAAACCTTACCCCTTCGGGTTGGTGACCTGGCGCTACGCAAGGTTCATTGGCCAAACCCCTGGTCACCAGCCACGGCAACGAGAGCCTCAGCAGCCTCATCGGACTGAGATCAGTGGCTTGCTTGCTTTCCATGACTTCCAAGGTTGCGGGTGAACATTAACTTCATCCATACACAACAAATTGACGTAAGCCCGCGATAGCTTCATTAGACCTATCCAAATATCGCTTTTTTTCTAGAAACACTTTATTTCCCATTCACTTCTTTGTAGGCCACATCAACCCTGGCTATTCGATTTACTTCACTGTCCATCGTTTCATGCCGCGGTTTGTCCACTGCAATCGACCGACCGCGGGACCTAGGCGACCAACCATCACGCATATTTGACCGCGTTGGCTTAAGAAAACAATCGTCACATCACCGGGAGCACGCACGCGCAATCAATTTGGGACATGCTTTGATACAGGCGACCCAGGGCGCATTCTTCACCATTGCCGCGATCGCATTCCATCATCCTTCTTCACAGACGGACGGCTGCAGGTGTCGTTGTTTGTATGCGCATAACCCCCCGCCTTTTGGGACCCTCTCTCGTCTTGTAGCTGCAACCGAGCCGCCTTTGCTGCCGACCTTTTCCTGTACAACTCTGCACAACTGAGCGGTCGTGCTGCGAACAACAACATCATCATCATGAGCGTCCCTTGTAAGTTCCCCTGGGCACAGACCCCTTCATCGCGACTCTAAACCTTGAATAACACCATATACCGATAGTGACTACCGAAGAACTCGAGCGCTATACCGCTATCATTGACGACATCCTTGAGACGTCCGACCTTGAGACCATCTCACGAAAGAAGATCCGGCAGGGGTTAGAGAACAAGCTCGGCGGCCAGGATCTGAGCGAGCAGAAGGTATGCCGACAAACAACAAAAGCATTGCCTCGCCGTTCCATTTGGCATTGCCCAATATTTTCCCCTACTGACTTGCTAGAACGCCATCAAACGACTTATCGAAGCGCGGTTCGACGCCGTATCCGGGGCCAACAACGGAATCGAACCCCCCTCCACTGTCGACTATGCGGCCAACGGTACGTCCGATGTAGGCGAGACCGAGCAATCCGCCACCCCGGAACCTTCACGAAAGAAGGTTAAGCGCTCGTCATCGGCTGAAGATGCGGACGCCAAGTTGGCCGCGCAACTACAGGCGCAGGAAAACAGCTTGGCCAGAGGGCGCAAGACTCGAGGGGGTGACAAGGCAAAACCTACCAAGAAGAAGGCGGCGCCGCGCAAGAAGAGTGCGAAGAAGGTCAAAGCCGACGATGATAGCGACCTCGAACCAGCCGATGGTGAGGTTGGTAAGAAGAGAAAGGCTGGAGGTGGTTTCCAGAAACCTTTTAACTTGAGCGAAACCCTCTCTGAGCTTGTTGGCGAGACGCAGGTATGTGAACCACTTCTCTATATCCTACGTAGGGCTTTATCCTAGATCTCTTACGAGGTTGGATCATGGCCTTGTCTGTCCAGCCCATGTCTTTACGGGATCGGACTATCTGGTCCATGTCTTGCAACTAGTCTTGCCATTTGGATGGTTACATGCAGCATACTTTGGCACAGCCAATGCTAACACAATTGTAGCTCTCGCGACCTCAAGTTGTCAAGAAGCTCTGGGAACACATTAAAGCAAATGACCTTCAGGACCCGAACGACAAACGTCAAATCATTTGCGATGAGAAGATGCAAGCAGTCTTCAAACAGGCAAGGGTTGACATGTTTCGGATGAATAAAGATATCGGTAGCCATCTCTACCCGGTTGGGGAGGAATAAACAGCAGAGCGACTACATGTGCGGAATGCAGAGTCCTTCTGCGAAAGTTTCGATGACAGCGTTTGGGCGCGCGGCGGCGTACCGGTAAAGTGTTTCTTGTCTACCTATTGACAATTGGGCTAGGTGCTATATAATGAATCCAAAGAATTCCGAAAGGCTCAAGATTGTCCCTTTTGTACCGCCTGGGCGGTGATTCAGGAGCATTATTATGGTGGGGATAAAGGTTACCCTACAATGGGAGTACTATTTGCAAGACTCGGTCTACGTGAAGATGGGATCGTTCTAGAACTAAAATATTTGATGATATTACCTACCTACCTACCTTGAAGCGTGCACCTTTTAAAAAAGAACCGTTGATTATCACGTCCTGATTGAAAGTGGGTGGGTTGTCTTCCCTGTGATATGTACTCCCCACCCAATCTGTGCTGCACTTAGTCTAAGTGGCCCTGAACAGCATAAGCACTTGCATAAATGGCGTACTCCCACGTTCCTGTGACACCTGGATGTTTATAAGTCAGAATACAGCTTCTCTGCTGTTCATGTGTCACATATGTATCTCAGGTCTGCCTTTCGAGAGCTTCGAATTATGCAATCTTCTCTTTATAGCACGGAATTAAATTCAAGCCCCGGTTTTCGGGTAGTCGATTGCCCCGCGTTGCCGGTTGCTACCCCGTGATTTGTGAGGTCATGGAAGTTGTTATCTTTGTGTCATTGATGCTACCATCCAACTCGCTGCTCTCTAAGCTATTGACAACTTCTTTATAATCCTTCATTATGCCGCTGCCTGCGAGACCTTTGGATGCCCTTAGCCAGGCATTCCCCCCCAAGCCCAAATTCACTGAGGCAAATGTTCCCGATCTCACAGGAAAGGTGATCATTGTCACCGGTGCAAACACTGGAGTCGGTCGCGAGATTGCCCAGGTTCTCTACAGCAAGAATGCTACTGTCTGGGTCGCTGCCCGTAGTACTGAGAAGGGTGAAGCTGCTATTGAGGGCATCAAGAAGCAGCACCCTGAGTCAAAGGGCATCCTCAAGTTTCTCAAGCTCGACCTTGCAGATCTAACAACAATTGGGGCTTCAGCCAAGTCGTTCCTCGAAGCTGAGGGCAGACTCGACGTTCTGTTCAACAATGCCGGAGTTATGACACCACCAGAGGGATCCAAGACCGTGCAGGGGTATGAGCTCCAGCTTGGAGTTAATTGCCTCGGTCATTTCTTGTTCACCAAGTACCTCACTCCTTTTCTTCAAAAGACGGCGAAGTCGGCGCCTACGAACTCCGTTCGCGTGATCTGGGTGTCTAGTTCCGCTGCGGATGTTCTCTCACCAAAGAATGGATTCGAGCGTGATAACCTCGATTACCATGAGCCACGAAACCTGATGTTCAAGTACGGAACAAGCAAGGCCGGCAACTTCTATCACAACACAGAGTTCGCCAGGAGGTTCAAAGATGATGACATCGTCAGCGTGGTACGTTCTTCATGACAGCTAAGCGATCATAAACTAACATTGAACCCAGTCTCTAAACCCTGGCAATCTGTCAAGCGAACTTGATCGCACCTCACCCTGGTATTTGTACTATCCCAGAACCATTACCACCTATGCTCCTATATATGGTGCGTACACGGAGCTATTTGCTGCCTTTTCTGAAGATATCACAATCCATAAATCTGGTATTTGGGGTAAGATTTCCTTTCCCTTACACGGAACTGAGCTCAGGCAGTTACTGACAACTTTCAAGTGGTTCCATGGGGTCGATTCATGCCTATCCGCCCAGATCTTGAGAAGGGTGCTTTGCCCGAATCCGAAGGTGGAACAGGTATGGCAGAGTTCTTCTGGAATTGGTCTGAAGAGCAGGTCAAGCCCTACTATCAAGTTTGATAGCATTTCTATAAAATGCCATGGTTTGTGATGTAATTTCTCTCGTTTATAATATCTTAGCTTTAAATCACCTGTCGTGCTACGATTTGATACTTATGATGCGAAGGATTATAGTTCGACTTTTTTATGCTGTTTCAATCCCCAATGACCTATACCAATCTAGTAAACATGATCCCTTGCGCCCAGTTGGTACCACAGGCTTGCTGTTATTGTAAGTTTGAGGCATGTCGTGACTGCGGCCGTCAGACTCTAATTAATGACCGACGGGAGGTGAAATGAAGCAAACCCTGTTAATCCAAAGGAGTTTTAAGCTATTGTCGATAGGTCCAGCTTCAATGAGCCGTAATGAGTCAATAGATGCCCATGCGAGTCTTTGTCACTCTAGGCTGGGATCTTTCTGGCCGGTGACTCCCAGTATTGAACAACGGTTTCAGAGCCAATCAAAGGACCCAATTTGAGCATCGCCCCATGCTTGTGAGTCTTGGGTGAGATTACTCAGCCACAGATGCGGATGGAAGTGGCTTTGTGCCACAGCAGGGCAGTTCCGTCACTGTTCTGCCCCGCCATTTCAGTGGTAGAAACCCAAATAAAATCTGGTCGACATCATCATCTCTCGCCTTCGCGATTCTCCTTGAAACTACAACCATTTTGCATTCGTACAATAGCGCACTAGTACAGCTTCACCAAAAGCTCGCTCATATTTTCCATTTACCTGTAGTTTTACTCGTGCACTTGGCAGCTTTCTGTTTCGATAAAGCGACTACCCCTCTACCGAGCGACATAATTATAGCTCTAACCCCCTTGCCTTCTTCGTTATCCGAATTCGCAAGCATTTCAGCTCCTGGAAGCTTGGGACAGCACAAAATGGCTTCACCGGAAGGAGACAGCAATACTGGACCGACAGTTTCCGAATCCCAACCACAAGGCGACGGTCAGCGCAACAGAGGACGAGGCCGAGGAAAGGGGAATCAGAACCGACGAGGCGGCCAACGGCGTGGCCGTGGTGGTAACAACTTCAACGTGCCCAACGTCCCCGCAAACCCGGCGGCTCAAGATGTTGCAGCTGCGGCTTCCAGAGCCCATGCCATGGCTGCAGGCAAAGCAGCTGAAGCTGCCGACGACGATGACGGCGAGGTGTGCTTCATCTGCGCAAACCCAGTCGCTCACCACTCTATTGCGCCTTGTAACCATACGACATGCCATATCTGCGGCCTACGCATGAGAGCCCTTTATAAGACAAAGGACTGCGCTCACTGTCGTGTATGTTTCTCTTCTCTATACCCCTGACAAGGGCTTTATCGCTAATAGTGTTCTAGACCCCAGCTCCCTATGTCATTTTTACCGACGACCCCGAGAAACGTTTCGAGGATTACTCAGAAAAGGATATCACAACCACCGACAGCAACATCGGAATCAAGTACACAAAAGAGGATATTGTGGGCGATACCGTTCTCCTCCTCCGATATAACTGCCCCGACGCATCTTGTGATTTCGCTGGCCTCGGCTGGCCTGACTTGCACCGCCATGTGAAGTCCGCTCACCGCAAGCGCATGTGCGATCTATGCACTCGTAACAAGAGGGTATTCACACATGAACATGAGCTATTTGCGGATAAGGAACTGGAGAAGCACATGCGTCATGGAGACGACAAGCCCGGCGCGGCAGACCAAACAGGCTTCAAGGGCCACCCCCTATGTGGGTTCTGTGGAGAGCGGTTTTATGACGACGACAAGTTGTACGAGCATTGCCGGATGAAGCATGAGCGCTGCTTCATCTGTGATAGGCGAGACTCGCGACATCCCCACTACTACCTCGACTACAATGCTCTCGAAGAGCATTTCAAGAAGGACCATTACCTCTGCAGCGATCGGGAATGTCTGGAAAAGAAATTTGTGGTCTTCGAGTCGGAGCTGGACTTGCAGGCTCACCAATTGAGTGATCATGGTGGCAAAGCAACAGGCAGAGACGCGCGAGTAGTCAACATCTCAGGATTCGACATTCGGACACCATACCAGCAAGAGAGAGGAGGGGGCGGTAGCGGAAGAGAAGAAGGACGACGGGGAGGCAGAGATGGGCGAAGAGGAGGAAACAGAGGCCGCGACCCTAATATGGAACCGGTTCCTGCGAGCTCCGCCCAGCCATTACGGCGAGATGAAATTGCCTTTCAGCGGCAAATGGCCATCCATTCTGCGCAATCTGTGTCCAATCGCACATTTGGTGGTTCACTCTCTGCGGCTTCGCCCACACCTGCCCAAGCCTCATCACAATCTCGTGGTGGCAGCTCGTCAAACACACCCCGTGCTAGTCAGACAAACCTTGCTAATCCCATCGAATCTGCTACTGTCCCGGATCCTGCCAATCTCAGCCCCGAGGAGCGTGCCCGACTTGTACGCCACGGTGCTGTAGTTGAACGAGCATCAAACCTCCTCGGCAATGATGCGCAGCGCATGGCAACATTCCGAAACCACATCTCTTCATATCGCCAAGGCGGACTTACAGCACCTCAACTCATCGATGCTTTCTTCACTCTCTTCGCCGATACTTCCTCAAACGCCCTTGGTACGATGGTGCGAGAGGTTGCGGATCTGTATGAGGACAAGAATAAAGCCGATGCCCTCCGCAAAGCTTGGCAGGACTGGCGTGCCATCAATGAAGATTATCCTAGCTTGCCCGGTTTGAGTGGTATGCAAGGCGCAACTTCGAGTTCAAGTGGTTGGGCCAATGCAGCATCTGCCAACCCAGCAGTTCCTAATGCAAAGGCGACACAAAAGTACTCGAATCGTGTCTTGAAGCTCAAAAACAGCACAAGACTCGGCGGCCCTGCACCTGTGTCCTCTGGCGGGGCTTCATCGTGGGCAGCTCGTCCTGCTGTCAGTGCTCCCCCATCGTCCTCCAACGCATTCCCGTCTCTTCCCTCAGCCGGCAACTCCTCATCCTCTGCCTCTCGCTCCAACTGGACGACGCCCACACCTTCGCAATCCACAACTCTCAACCGCCCCCGTCCTGCTCCCCGTCCTACTGGGGAGGATGCTTTCCCTGCTCTTCCTACAGCGCCAAAGCCTACAACTACGATCTTTGGCTATGGAAACGGACGGGCTGTACGCCGCGACTATGGAAGTCGAGAAACGGGTTTCCAATGGGGTGGCAGCGGCTCAAATACACCAGCTGGTGAGGAGCCCGCCGAGGATGACGAGGCTGGTGGGAAGAAAAAGGGTGGGAAGAAGGGCAAGAAGGTCCTTGTGCAATGGGGTTAAATCCATTTTTGACAGAGTCGATGTGTAAATATTGGCAGGTCATTTGTACCATTTGGTTGGTGTTAGTATCCCGAGTATGTCGGGCATGAACTGGGAATATGATGTGGCATAGCGATTGGGGTGATTTGCTCTTGGCTCTTAAGGTAGCGAACGAAGTTAGGCGTAGCAATGTACACAATTCTGCCAGGTTGTTTCCCTAAACGTGCAATCACAGAGTCTCGGCTACTACAATATCACAAGCTTAGGAGTACTATGAATACATAATCATATTCTGAGGAATCTATGATCAGGCCATCTCGTTGGTAAAGAGTGTGTTAGCGACGTCGGTGTCACCATGCTTTCTGCTGCTAGTAGGTAGATCCTCCCTGTCGTCTCGGATGCAGCTTTAAAGTGCTTTGCCGTCGTCTCAGCGCAACTGGGAAGGCAGCCTCAGGGAGCAAGAAAACGGGAGATTTTAGAAGATGTCAAACAAACTCAGTAAAAATTCCCCTAAACTTGGACTAAATTGCCTAAATCTTTTCATCCCTTAGGATAAAGGTCTCAAGTTTACTAGATCGAAAGCCTGCCTACAAGGCCGCGGGCTCATAATACTCGCGGAATCTGTCCGATCCGTCCCAACGCACGCTCCAGACAACATTCCAACAAGTCAGTAATAACATAGGGAATCTAACGGTCCAAAACGCAAGGTAACCATCTGGCAGGGGGCCCACGGTTTTTTTGAGTGCCTCAGGCATGTCTTCATAATGATTTTTCTTGTTCCGTAGGGCCCGAAGCAGGTCAAGAAGTCGGTTGCCAGTATATTTGCGTTGCTTGCCGAGAGAGTCAACGAAGTCACGTGGTAAGACCTTCAAGAAGTCATGAGTGACATCCCCCATGTGCCTTTCAAGCTCGGCCAGGGCGGGTGAGGGAGGGTCCCTTGGCTCCTTTTCAAAGTGGTCCGAGACGTCGCAAAGAAATGCGAGCCTCTTCTTTGCGGACCAGAAGAACGGATGGGCCATGATTTCCTTGGCATTGGGACGGTTCTTCGGGTCTGCTTCAAGCATTGAGGCGATAAGGTCCTTAGCCTCGTAGGCGAAGTCGCCGAGAGAGTCGAGGAGGTCCAAGTTATATTGCCCTTTTCGAATGTTGACTTCTCGCATATAGCGATCGCCGCAATCAAAAGGGTGCGATCCGTTAGTCAAGACATAGAAGAAGACCAGTCCAAGAGAGAAAATGTCGATCGCACGAGTAGCCCGCCGAGGCATCATGTTATCGTCAACCAAAACCGAGCCGGAGCCGCTTTGCGTGCTGGCCTCCATCATGGCACCTTCTCGAGCATCATCGTCGAGCAGAAGCTCAGGAGCACGCCAACCTGATGTTCCAGCGGCACGACCCGTAGTGGCGCCGAAGGATGATTGACCGCCCTCCAGCTTTTTGCAAAGTCCGAAATCAGAGACTAGCATTCTAGGCTTGCCATCCTTGCCCATGTTGACCAAAATATTCTGGGGCTTGAGGTCACGATGAACGATTCGGAGTTCGTGCAGGTGGCTGATGCCGTTGGTGATTTGGTAAAGAATGTTTGGTAAATCGTGTCGGCCGGCATTGGCAAGGTCTCGGAAATAGTTAGGCTTTTCGACCACGTCTGCTAATGAAGCGGCGCAACGCTCCAGGGCAATGTATAGAAATCCATCGCGGATCTGTTGGGAGTAGTATCGAATAACTGAAAGTGTTAGAGTGTTTGTTCTTCAATGGTATGATAGCTTACCATTCGGGTGATCATCACTCTCTCTCAACAGCCTTGTCTCTTGGGACGCGATGTCATAAAATTGAATCAACATGCGCTTGACGGCGACCGCCCTTCCATCGAATTTGCCTGCAAAGACCAGAGTGCCATTGCTTCCTGTGCCCAATTGCTCATCTGTGTTCACCTCGATGTTTCCCATACGAATCGTCGAGCCTGTCACAGACTGCATGTCGTCATGTACTGTCATTACGTCCGGCTCGAGGCTAGGCCTTTCGCCCAGCTTCTTCGCGTTGTTGACCGCATCCTCGACAGTGGCCGTGGCCGGATCATCACCTCGAGATAGGGAGGTTTCCTGAGCACGACCCTTGCGATGTTTGACACCCCCACGTCTGCCTCTGTGAGCCTTCTTCTTCTTTTCAGGGGCTCCGCCATCCTGACTTTCATTTGTGGCCGTAGCCTTGGTTTGAGGTTCAGGAGTATCGGGAGTATCTACTGACCTCTTGCCGGGAGTCTTCCTCTTGGGCTTCGGGGTCGCTTCCCTATCGCTGAGCTCTACCTCTTTGATAGGCGTTTGGGGTAGAGTTCCGGGCTCCAATTTGGATGATTCGGGGGCGGGGACCACAGATTCCTTGACCTTCTCCTCCAGACTTTCTCTAGGTATTGCAGGCTTTGGTTCCTCGCTGACTGGGCCGGCTAAGTAGTCAACGTTGCCATCAGTGTCGCTGCTATCAACTTCCTCCGGTTGCTCCGTGTATACAGGGGCCTCAACAAAACCCAGTATATTCTGCAATTCGTTCCAAAAACCCCTTCTCTTCCCTCGCTGGAGGTGACGACGGATATTCTTGTTGTTGAAATAGAGCAATGAAACGAATATGATGATGACCACAGGGTTGGTGATGAAATCCTTAACGCTTTGGGCAGCAATTAGAGGCACCTTTTTGACGTTGGTAAACAAGGTAGGCTCATCCGAAAATGTTAGGTCCGTGGTTTTCGAGTCATTATTCTCAAAATCATCCCGGTCATCGTATACGTCATACACTTCTGGGCCTTCAATTGCACCAGCAGGCAAACTTGGCGTGTGTGTGCCACCTCTGTTGTTGACAGTATCGAGGAAATGTGTGCCTACCAAGACCTTCGAGAGTTTGGTCTGGTTGATGGTGTCCCAGGAGGGAGCAATGTCCCACCAGTCGGGGCGGGATAGTTGAGCGATGGGGGCATGGATGATAAGAGGGTACGATCGTCCAGACATGACATACCAATCCCCAGACCGAGTCTGGTTGAGAAAGATACTGTTGCTGCGCATACGGGCGTGGGTCTCATCTTGTGGGGGCATTGGCGGTTGAGGGAGGACCACAAGATCGGGGTTGCTGTCTGATGTAGCATCTCCTGGTCGGCATACATCAAAGACTCGAGCTACAGGTGCTGCGAAGTGTTCGCTGAAAAGCGGCTCTGCCTTTTCAGACCTTGCGTAGTCAAACGCGTAGACCTTGCCATCGTGTTGGCTTGTGATGTACTTCTTATCCAATGAAGACTGGTGCTGTTGGAATAGGTCGCTGTCGTAGTTATTGGGGCTCCACTCAGAGTACCTGAGGGTAGCGATAGGAAGACCATCATCACGTCGCTGGATATCAACAGTATATTCGGTCCTGCCCAAGGTGATTGTTCCAGTAGAGCTACACTCCTGGCTGTTCTCGTCGTATAACGTGTCGGGGCGTGCGCAGCTTTCGGCTTCATTAACATGAGATCCTGAAGCACCGAACCATTTCAGAACTCTCCCGGTGGCTGCATCAAGAGTAATCATAGTGGTCTTCTTGTCGCCAGTATAGACGACGGGGGAGCTCTCGTCGGCGTAAGGGGCCAGTTCTTCGACAAGCTTCTTCATGGTGAAGCCAGTCTTGACAAATCCACGATTAGAATCCGGCGCCCAGAGGTATATTCCACCGTCGCGGTTAGGCTCAACAGCCCAAACATAATGATCGACTTGGTGATAATTTTCATCGAGGATAGACCTCTCTGAACGGTGGTGTTTGGTCTCTACCATAGGGTGGTCGACTTCGAGATGCCAACGTTCCTTTCCGGTTCTTCGGTCGTTGGCGTAGAGGTCTCCATCGACGGTCGCCAGAAGCACAAAGTCTTCCACTTCCCAATCCTTCAGACTCCGCGCAATCTGCGGCGAGGCAAGCCCAGAAGCAGGAATTCTGCTGGACCGTCGTGAAGGGTTTGGTGCTCCTACGGACTGAGCCGGAGCCAAAGTTGCGAGGGCGCTCGCATCGTCAGGGATAATTATATGTTCGTTTTCGTTTTCGTATTCTCTTTTCCGGTTCTTGCGGACAGGTTCATTCTTCTGCTGCTTTGGTTGTCGTTGGTTGGCAACGGAAGCCTGCCTTACATTCTTAACAGTCTCTCGAGCCGACTTGGTCACGTCAACGGGGGTCGCGGCCCATTGATGGACGGCATCATCGGCTAGCTGCTGACTGCGGCCGCCGGGGCGCTGCAGTTGTGGTAGACCTGGTTCAACTGGTCGATGCTGCTGCTGAGCATCAACAAGCTGTAGCCATGGCAGAAGGATGATAGCAAAGGCGATGAAGAGTCTCTGTTGCTGTAGGGCCCGACGCCCCTCGCCCGGAGGTCGTCGCAGCATGTTCGATAAGTATTACGATGTGATTGATCACATGGAACCCATTAGAGACGGTAGGCTTAATGCGGCGGATGTGAGTCGGCAAAGGCCATGGAAGGGATGAAAGAGTCGATATCTTGGTTGGGTAGTCACGTCACACCACCGATTCGTCCGTTCGTTCGTTCGTAGGTAGGTAGGTAGGAAGGTACGGAGCCGACTCGGAGGGGAGCGCGCAGGAGGGGATCAAAATCGAAGCAGACCTCACGATTTAAATCACAGCACCACGCAACGTTATTGATAAAAAGATATTGATAAAAATGCGATTCTAGGTGGAATGAAAGAGCAGGTTGGATGGAACACGGAGAAAAGGTTGGGGTAGGAGCCCGGGTTTTACGAGTGACCCCTTCTTTTGCCCTGCCCTGGAATTGTTCCCCTCGGGGGTAAGAAAAGGAACGCATGCAGGAATCGTATACAGTATGATGACTTTATCTTAATTCATCCTAAATATCGTATTTTTCTATCCTAAGCTTTTATTACATTTTACGACTTATGATGAGTCTTTGCAGATTTTATCCAAGATTATAATAGAATTGTGATGGTTTTTTCTCTTTTTCTCTCACCCTCCAGCGATTGCTGACACGGGCGGCCAACCCAGCATGGCACGGGCGTTGTAGAGAAGGCCAGAGACTGGCAAGGAATTGCACCAGTCGAGGGGAGAGGGGTTATGGCTTGCGCCAGGTATGAAGGCCGTGTTGCCAGTAAATCCTTACTGTGGGCGATCCAGACCATCCCGTTGGCCCAAGGCCAAGACTCAAGTTTACGACAGCACTGGGGAGCAAGAAAACCTCTGACGTCGAGTCGGGGTGCTAAAATGAACTGGCCTAAAGCTTTGGTAAAGTATACCTAGTACTTAGTATACCTAAATCTTTTTATCACTTAAATAAGAGGCCCTACGTTATTGCTTTTTTTGCTTCCCCTTGGCTAAGTGCATCGATAAAAACTCGATCTCAAATGTCTAGCTGTGGTCAAATCGAGGTTCCCTTGCATTGTTAAGCATGTGAAGGCTGACGCTGTGTCATCTAGGGTCAAAGGGCAATGCAGGGAGGAAGTAATTCTTGTAAGAAATGGATACAGAAAGACGAGGTGCTATGTTCCCCACTGTGAGTTATGTTGGAAGCTTTATCCTCCAATAGAGATTCGCAATTCTTCAGTTGCCGTTTCAGAGCTACTGTCACCAACATGAATTGACTCTTCACACTGTTCTTCTGTTCTGACTTTCTCTTTTTGTGGGCTTCGCTTGTGTGCACCCCGGATCGGATGGTCTGTGCTTCGGGGACCCTCTAACGTGCGCCCCGGTCCTCCCTTGACGAAACTTGAAGAGGAAGGGCCATGATAAACTTCAAATTTCTCTAGGGTAGCGAAGTTTGTCAAATTCAACTCGATGGACGCGTAATTCATCAATCACATAATTGAGTTTATTTTTTTCTAAATTGGCAATTTCAATCACGGCAGATTGAGTAGGTAAGAGCAGAGAGAAGTTGGAAGGACTAGAAACTCGCGTTCTTGTGCACTGTTACAAGCAAACATCTCAACATTTTGTAACTCTTGACCGCTCAGCGTGAGCTACAGCCTGGACTCCCAGATGTCTTATACGTTTCGTTTTGTTGTAATATAGCACAAACCCCCTACATTATTTACTCATCTGTGCGCACCCGGCTAGGGTTCACTCCCTTATCAAAGACAAAGTGTGACTGGGTGTAATCCATGCATTATGAACCTCAACCGACCCTGGTTAAGCCATGAGTGCTTGCACTGGAGTTTGGTCCATCACCGAGGGAGATGATCGTCAAATCGGACAGAAGCCCAGCAGCCATCAAGATCAAGTCGATAAGTCATAATTGCTAAAAAAGAGCCAAGATGATGACCTCAGTCTAATGCCAAAGGAATGCGGTCTGGGGCATGTCCCGCCCGATAGTCCAGCACCCTTCCCAATGCATTACTCAGCCCAACCTCAAGCTGGTCCTTTCTCCTCAGCATCTCGAATTCACAATCGGGTGCATAAGCTGTCAGTTCTTCAATAAACATATTCAGTGCAGGCTGAAGACGCTGGAAGCAATCCCCAAAGTGGTCGATAAAGCCGTCCCTCGATATACTCTCCAGATCTCTCACCAACATTGTGAGGAGCTTTGATTGATCGATGCCGAACTGGAGAGGAATGTTAGTATCAGTCGATCAAGGGTCGCTCAAAACCATCTATCACGTCTCCCGGTCGCAATGAGTATGGTGCAGGTATGTTACCTACTAAGTCGAACATGGAACAAATACCCTTTTGGTTCTCATACGAGAAAGGGGTTTGGGGCCGACCGCCGACCTTGTCGAACGCCTGCTGGACCCCTTCAATCATATCTCGACATCGTAGGTATGTATTCTTCCAGGAGGTCAGTATAAGTCAACTAGATGAGGCAAAACTTGTAATACCCCGATGATCTCGACTTCTACACCACGGCCTCCAATATTACTGGCAGTAAAATACATGTCAGAAGCTAAACTGCTGACCGCCCGAATGACCATGTGTATATCCTCTGGAGTTGTAACAGCTGCAATGACAGGGGGCGCAACTGGATCAAGTACTGATGTGGTGAGAGGCGGAGTAATTATAGAAGTCGTTGACGAAGCTACCGGAGAAGCATATGTTGTGGCTATGGCAGTAATGCTACTGAGAAGAAGGAGGGCGTCGCGCATCATGCAGGGAGAACTGAGCATGGTTCGGGGCAAGATGTCGAGTTAATGATGGCACAGGTAGATATAAAGTCGTATTCGCTCGAGAAACAATCGGCTGCTACCTGAAGACGCGATATCGTAGAAGTGATCTGATATAAGGTACGGCTACTGGCAAATATGGAGTGTTGCGCCCAATCGCAAGCAGACCGCTTGACACATTATATATCCCAGGCCATATCGAGGCTTACCCCTTTCTTCTGAGCTGTTATCAGCTCAAACACGGAAATGTTAATATTTGAGCCTTATATGTATTATTCTGAGGACATTTAATATGAAGTGGCGGAAATGGCTGGTCCCTAGCGGTTGCAGACCGATTTGGGCACGCTGCGTGCGACAAACACCCGAGACCTGTAACTATGCCGTTCCAAAGTCCTCGCCAAGATAGATGCGACGGATATCACGGTTCGTGGTAGGGCTTTTGGACGCCAGATTTGCTTCTGCAGTATCTTGGCATCGAGCATATTGAGGACATCGCCATGAGGAGAGGCTGAACATCAGGGCGATGTACGAAAGCGAATATCAAGGACGACAGAGACACCGAGACAGCTCCTCATGTTCTCATGTTCTCTTGGCAATCCAGAATATGAAAAACTAGTTACCTTAGACTGGCAGGGTAAATGCTGGAACAAACAAGTTTGCTGTAGAGATTACGAGTTGAAAACATTGTCTTTTCGGGAAAGCCAAGACTTTCAGCTTCTGTCTCGGGCCAGAAGATGTTGTTATGCATCGTAAACGGACAAGCGATTGAGACGAACGTGTTGAGCAACAGATTTGTCACCAAGCCAACTACGTTATCGTATCACTCAGCAAACAATGGATGAGCAAGTGATATGTATGAACAGAGAATACTCCGAAAAATGCTTTTAGAAAGTCCAAGCAACTGGACCTATCTTTCGTGAACATGACAATGAATTTCATTACGTGACCCCTCGCCCTGACCAGTTTTTCTACCGAGATACAAGCAAATCACTCCCATGCAAATGCAGTGAAGACGTCTATGCGAGGATCTCCTCACTCTCCTCAAGAACCTCCTCCACAATCTCCTCAATCACCCGATCCTCCTCTGATGTTAAGCCCTCAAGAGACTTTGTGTAGGCCTCTAGCAGAGGAGCATGGGGATCCTTTGGTAGGCCAAGAACTTCGCGCTCTTCCAGAGTCTCGGCCTCGACGGACTCGCGCCAATTGTACCACTCCTCGAGCATGTGTCGGCGAGCCTCAACCACAGCCAAGTCAGCAGACGCACCACGGTCGGCATCTTCTTGCTCAAAGACGCGGCTGTATTCTCGAAGGTTCTTGCGCACAGCCTTCTGCTCCTCCTTGGTGAGCAGGGTCGCGGGCCGAGGGCGCCATGAGAACTGCTTGAACTTCTCAAGCGGCTCTTCTCGTAGAGCCTCACCCTTGAAATCGTAAATGTGGTAGCCGTTTTCCATCTAGATCAGGTTAGTATGAGTATCATAAAAAGTTTGACAGGCGGAGCATACCGAGTGTTTCCAAGCAGAAGCCCATGAGGCGACGAATCGGCCTGAAGGGTCCCACTCAACATCTGTGACACCGTAGTGGTCGGCGGTGTTCATAGCCTGGAGGTTGGCGGTAAGGTCCTTGTCGGATTCGGGCTTCTCGCCCTCAAAATCAAGGTCGAAAAAGTCCAGATCGGAGCTCTGCTGGTTGGCAATGGTGGCAATAACAACAAAGCGACCGCGGGGTGACCAGTAGATGGCGTTGCTGTTCTTCTTGTCAAGCGTTCGGAGGTGCTTGAAGTTACCCACTTGTTGGCCCTTCTTGGCCTTCTCAGGGCAGAAGAAAGAAACTGCAGTCTTGGGGGGGACAGCAGTAACGCCCACGGGCTCGGTTGTGGAGATGATGGCAAACCTGTCACCCTTGGGCTCCCAGGCAAAGTTGATAACGGTATCCTTAATAGTGTCAACGACCTCAACAGGGACACCCTTCTCCTTGACACGGAAAATCTCGAGTGTGGTTGCTTGAGACTTCTTCGACTTGGAGTGTCTGTCGACCTTGACGCAAATGTAGGCAGCCTCGGATTGCCAGTGAAGCTTAGCGTCGCTAACGCTGAAGAGGTTCAGGGATCGAACGACCTGTTTTGAGGGAATGCTCATCAAGCCGACCTTGGCGGGGTTGCTGCCGATTTCAGGAGTCCAGTAGCAGAACAGCTGCTCGTAGTCCTTGATACCATCGCGCTTGGGGGAAGCAGGAGCCCAGTCAAAGTCCACAACACCCTCGATCTTGATGGAGGTCTTGTCAAGAAGGTTCATGCGGGGGAGTTCGTATACGGAGATGGACTGGCCGGGGTTCAGACGGGCAACGTATTTGTCATCAGCAGACCACTTGAAGGCAGGCCACTGCATCTTAGGCGGGGCCTTGCCTTCCTCCACCTTGGGGGGTTCGAGGTTGGCGAAGGATCGCAGAGGAGCAGCGGTAGCAATGTCCCAGATCACGTAGTTCTTGCCATGGTCGTCGATTGAAAGGGCAGGGTGGCCCTCGTCGGGAATAGAGATAGGACGGTTAGACCAGGTGACGATGTACTTCTCGCCGGGGGAGAAAGCGACCAGGTTTACGAAGGGGTGAGCGAATCGGGCCTGTCGTGTCCATGAAGGACCGCCCCAAAGCTGGACACCCTGGGCATGGACAGAGGTGAGGTATGTGCCGAGAGGAGACCACTGAACAAATGTCTCAGTCCAGTGCTGTCGCTCGACGATGTTCTCGGGTTGATCCTTCTCGTTGTTCCAGTAGACACCAACGCTCTCACCCTTGTACATAACGAACTGGTCTCGACCGCGGCCTGAGGGGTCCTTGAGGAACCATCGCAGATGCTCCTTCTCGGTGAACTCGTCGATGTGGGGGGGTTGGTAGGTCTCGTCGATACGACCTTCGCGTCCATATCGCTCGATATCGGTGAACTTGTTGACGCGGAGAGTGTGCTTCTTGTCAAGGGGGGTGAGGTCGAGCTCGCGAGTAGCGGCAGCAGCCTCGGCGGGCGAAGTGTATTCGACAAAGGCGAATCTTAAAAAAGGGGATCAGCTCCAAGTTCGATGCATCTTTAGTTCCAAGCATGGCACCTACCGGAAAGACTTTCCATCGTCACCCATGGGCATATGTATCAAGTCCTCGCGTGTCTTGCCGACTGTGTTGAGCTTCTTCAACAAGAACTTGACAAGCTTGGGCTTCTGATCCTCTGTAACTTGAGGCAGGCCATCGAGAACCACGAAGCTATCATAGCCTTGCTCAAGCGAAACCTCAAATCGTTCTCTCAGATCGGAGATATCAATATCATCGTCGTTGAACTCGTCATCGTCAAGGTCGGCCTCGCGGAGGTGGTCGAAAGAGGGCGCCATGATGGGCGATATTTGGTTGTTGGAGGGGTGCAAGAAAAAATGCCCCGCTCTCACTCGATTCTGTATGGTTTTTTTCGAGGGTTTGGGGAGGGTTCGGCTACCGAGCACAGGTTTGCGAAAATGGCCTTTTTGCGCGCGGGAGATATGACCTCTGGAAGACACGCAAAGGCTTGTCTAGAACGGCGCAGAATGTCGCTCGGGAACGTGCGGAGTCTTGATGTTGCGGTGGCCAACCTAGTTCAGCACAAATTTGGTGTTCTCCTTCAACTTTCCCGACGAAAGTGTGCGTGATGCGGAGAAATGATAATGCTGGCCCGAAGCTCGAGGCTCCCACCGCGGGGCAAATCACGTGTGGGCTTTGCTGGCCCCTGGGGTGGAGGGGCTGCGGTTGCTAAGCTGGATGGGAGCTCCAGAAAAAAAGGCTGCAACGTCTACCCCAAGGCTGAAGCATATTGACCTTGACGACGACGGTAACCTTTTACGTTTTTATAGGTTTCGCCGTGTACAAAGTCGCATTGTTAGCCCATCATGGTATGTTTCCTCTTTAAGTGAGGAATGTTTGTTGAAACACTTCATCTTCTCATACTGAGTATACCGTATGCTAACATGCCCCTCCTAGTCTTTCCAACCAACCCAAATTTTTGAGGAGGGCACTACTGAGGAGAAGGGTGAGAATGCTCGTCTCTCCGCCTTTGTCGGTGCCATCGCCGTCGGCGATCTCGTAAAGAGCACCCTTGGTCCTAAGGGTATGGACAAGATTCTCCAGTCAGCGTACGTTGCGCCCATCTTGCGGTCTCGACAACCCCCCTTTTAACATGATGCTAGCTCCACCGCCGAAATCATGGTTACCAACGACGGTGCCACAATCCTCAAGTCGATCGCCCTCGATAACGCCGCCGCAAAGGTTCTGGTCAATATTTCGAAGGTCCAAGACGACGAAGTCGGTGACGGTACCACCTCTGTTGCTGTTCTCGCTGCCGAGCTATTGAGAGAGGCGGAGAAGCTGGTCGACAAGAAGATCCACCCCCAGACTATCATTGAGGGCTACCGGATAGCTAGCCAGGCTGCGCTGAAGGCGTTGGAGGGATCAGCCGTTGATCACAGCAAGAACCCCGAGGCCTTCCGACAAGATCTGCTCGCCATTGCCCGAACAACACTCAGCTCCAAGGTCCTGGCCCAGGACCGCACTCAGTTCGCCGAATTGGCCGTTGATGCCGTCCTGCGACTCAAGTCCTCCGACCTCAACCACATCCAGATCATCAAGAAGGCCGGAGGCAAACTCAGTGACTCCTACCTCGACGAAGGCTTCATTCTCGATAAGAAGATCGGTGTCAATCAGCCCAAGCGACTAGAGAAGGCCAAGATTCTGGTGGCCAACACCTCTATGGACACCGACAAGGTCAAGATCTTTGGTGCCCGCGTTAAGGTTGGCTCAACAAGCAAGCTTGCCGAGCTTGAGAAGGCCGAGAAGGATAAGATGAAGGCCAAGGTTGAGAAGATCAAGGCACACGGCATCAACTGCTTCATCAACCGACAGCTCATTTACAACTGGCCCGAGCAGCTGTTTACTGATGCCGGCATCATGTCCATTGAGCATGCTGACTTTGACGGTATTGAGCGTCTTGCACTGGTCACAGGCGGTGAGATTGCCTCGACCTTTGACCATCCCGATCAAGTCAAGCTTGGTCACTGCGATGTTATCGAGGAGGTTATTATTGGAGAAGATACTCTCATTAAGTTCTCTGGTGTGGCTGGTGGTGAAGCTTGCACAATTGTCCTTCGAGGTGCCACAGAACAGCTCCTCGATGAGGCCGAGCGAAGTCTGCACGATGCCCTTGCTGTTCTGTCACAGACTGTCAAGGAACCCCGAACTACCCTTGGCGGTGGCTGTGCTGAGATGCTTATGGCCAAGGCGGTTGAGGGCGCTGCTACCCGAGTTGAGGGTAAGCGACAACTGGCTGTCTCTAGCTTTGCCATCGCTCTTCGACAACTTCCCACCATCCTTGCCGACAACGCCGGTCTCGACTCTGGTGACCTCGTTGCCAGATTACGCAAGGCTCTCTACGATGGTCTTACCACTTATGGCCTGGACCTGACGACCCCTGGCGGTGGTATTGCTGATATGCGAGATCTCGGTGTTATCGAGAGTTACAAGTTGAAGAAGGCTGTGGTGTCTTCGGCCAGCGAAGCCGCAGAGGTAAGCACCTATCCATATACTTTTAAACACATCATTCTAACATTATCAACCAGCTTCTTCTTCGAGTGGACGATATCATTCGGGCAGCTCCTCGTCGACGAGAGCGTATGTAAGACTGGCTTAGGTAGCCGGTGAGGACGAGTCAATGTGCATAGACCATGATGATCTGTAATGATACCATAGATGCTGGAAAAAATGGAAAAAAGGACCATCGTGAATGAGCCTTGCCTTATGACGAACTATGAGTTTCCCAAATGCGTGCTGTTGATTGAGCAGTGTCGTGCCAGTGCCAGCAGTCCGCAACTCCTTTTTGACACTGCCTTGCGTTGTTACTGACAAACCGCGCATTATTTGTCGCTCGCCTCTATTGTCGTGTTTATTGAATGGCAAATTTCGTTACATTCTCCTGTTAATTCTTCTCCCGCCTCTTTATGCTCAAGTTCTCACATTCACTCTTTGCGCTTGCATCATCCCGATCTCGCAAGACTTCAACTTTAGCATCATCAGCATCACCTCAACGGTCGTATAGCTATCTGCTGCTTTATTATTTTATTCTGAAAGTCTTTCATATCTCAGCAATCACCATAAGTCACTTGTACATTCACTATCATTTATTGCTCCGGCAGGTTATTTCTCATCGCAAGAATCTTCGCTCCCTGAGTGATATCGCCAAACCAATGGAGCAATCCAAGATTGTCGACTTCTTTTCATCTTCACCGTCCTCTCAACAATCAAAACATCGCATCAAGAAGCGTAACAAACCATCGCCAGCCAGAGCCGCGAAAGGTGGCAGCCAGTCAACTTCGCCCAACCCAGGCCGCGCAGAGTCACAACAAGCCATGCCCAAGCCAAATCAGAAGCCCAAGAGGCAGAGATCGCAGGCATCGGCCTTCGTGCCCCGTGCAGCATCTTTACAACCAGCTATTCCCTCTACCCCAATCTCCAAAAACATGTCATCTCCCCAAATCACGAAGAAGCGTCGCTTGGAGGGACGCAATGAACGTGTCCCCGAGACTCCCCCTAAAAAACGAGTCGCGACGAGTAGTCAAGGCCAACAAACGCCAAAACGAACAAGTCAATTAGTTCAAGCAAACTCACCGAATACACCATTTGACATTTCATCTGGAGAGAGCTCTGATTCAGACTGTGTGATTGAAAAAGTCCAGCCATCGCCAAAGCGCAAACTCGTCGCACCCAGTCCACGAGCTCGACCCAACAAGAAGCGCATGATTGATCAGCAAGAATCAATCAATCGAGGCTATGCCTCTATCAAAGCATCCGTTCTCGCAAAAGGCACAACATTGCAAAGACAGAACAAACGACCAGCTGCTAGAGGGCGACAAGCTGCTTCTGTACCTCCTCAAGCACCCTTGCCCAACCTCACCTCGAGTATTGCAGGCCCAAGTCGAAGCACTTCTGTCCCTCCAACTCATATCCCCCCCAAACCCAGTCAGACCGAGGGTACGACCCAGAACGAGAATGAGTCGGACCACGACAGTGAGAAGGCTCAGCCTTCTCCGAAAAAGCGCAATCAGCTTGAACAACAGAAAGCCAACGTTAAGCGACGACGAGTTGGTGACTCAATCGATACTCCTGTCTCGATCGATGCAGACGACGAAGATCAATCTGACTCGGACTGTGAGGTTGTCAAGGTTCTGGTGTCCCCAAGGCGAAAGGCTGTCAAGCATCGCGCTACAGCCGAGAAAGATATCAAGGCCGAGACTGCTAAGCAACGAAAGGTTGCAGCTCAGCGCAAGACTCGGTCTCCCTCTGTTACAAAGCGGGCTACGTCTGCTAAGTCAGCGGTTACACGCGACACCACACCAAGCAAAACTTTACACATCGATCTTACCCAGGAGCCCTCCGATAGTTCTGATTTCTCAGACGAAGAGACTACGGTTCTGGCCAAGCCAGTGCTGTCAACACCAGTCGGGCATATCGTCGACGTCCAGAATCCCCAAGCCACTGCTACTAAGCAGCCCACCAACAGCAACCCCGTTGCTGCCCCGCAGGAAACCGTCCCTGTCCATGAACAGAGGGAGCCCTCGCCGCACATCACGGATAGTTTGTTGGGTTGGTGCCATGATGAGTTGAAGAAAGCTCCCTCAATCTCCAGAAGCAATTCCTCGTCACCCGACCACGATGTGCCCTTCTCCACAGCGCCTGAATATCAGCACGATGATGCCGCAGCGAAGAAAATCAAGATGGAAGCTCACGATAGTGACATGAAATCCGTCAAGATAGAGAGCATTGAGCAATACAGCTCCGACGATGACGAAGGTAGCAGTGATGGAGACACGCGCCCTATCAAGCAAGAGAGAAGCCCAGTGTGTGGTCAATCCTCAGACGACGAAGAAGACTTCGACGAAAAGGACATCAAGAACATCAAAAAGGAGAGCTACTCAAGTCCCATGAACATTTCTTTTGTCAAGCAATACGAGTCGCATGCCGACGAAGACGGTGAAAATGAATACGACGACGGTGAGGAGGAATACCAAGGCCTTCCTGACCTAAGTGATGATGAGGTGTCTCATGAAGCCAATATCAACGAGCTGGAAGAGAATGAAAATGTTGGATCATCGCCACCTGTGTCATATCAGCTACCACAGGAATACGTCTCTCCGAAAGCTGTCTCTGCCACACTTGAGGAGGCGGCCATGATTGATTCCGCCAATAACGATTTGAGCAATACGTTCGACATCTCGAAGAACAATCTCTCCACTCCGATCAAAACCGAAAAGGGACTTTCGCCATCCATCTATGAGCTTCAGCCAGTTTACAGTGGTGAGAAGCTCATGCAGAGCCACACTCCAGGTACACCATCGCCGTTCCGACCTCACCATCGGGATTCGCTCCTTGGCTTGAAGAGTATCCTTAAGGGCTCGGGTGGACGAGGTCATGCGAGCGATAACGAGAGTGTGTACTCCCCCTTCCCGGACATCTCTCCCCTTTCTGGAGACGAGTACACCGCTTCATCACCTACGGAACGAATACAACAGAGCAAAGAGCAAGCCAAGGCTGTCCGGCCTTCTAAGCGCAGAGTCTCATAGGATGGGACTGCCGCCAAGGTCAGCTCTTTTAAAAAGAAGCTTTACTCTACACCTCCTCACCGGGCTACTGTGCCCAAGGCGATGACGTTGCCGAGGCTCCTGCCCAAGAACTGGACGCCGCCACTTCCAAAGGGAGCTCGATGGCTTCAACAAAGTAGGTCACTTGTTTTGCGTCAAGGTGTACATACTGACTGATATCCCAGAAAAAGATTTCATGCCTTTACCATCTATCCCCGATGAAACGTCCGTAAGCAACGCAGCCACAAGACAAGAAACACCTACGAAGATTGTCGCAAAGCGACCTCCCCGCGTTAACGACACGACAGACATAGCAGAGTCTGAAGATGAAGTTGAGAAGAAGCTCCAGGAGCAACAGTTGAAGCCAGGAACAGACAAGCACTGGACCAGGCCTTCCGAGAAGGAAATCAAGCCCCCGATCATCCGTGATGGCGTTTCAGAACACGCCATCAAGCCCACAGTTGCTTTGTTCAAGAAGAAAATCGCCGCTGGGCAAGGCTTCAATCACGATACAAGCGACGAGTCGAATCAAAAGTACAACTGGGAGATCGACTGGAGTACGCCGGCGTCCCTGAGTGAGCGCGAATCACAAGCCGTAGCAGCGGAACTAGAATATAGGGGAATCAAGACCAGCAAGCAATACAGCAACTTTTGGTACAATCTTACGATGAAGTTTTCGAGACTTGCAGGCTCGCCTATTCCGCTTTTTACAGCGAAGAAAAAGGCACTCGACACGTTTGTTGAGGAGGCCATGCAGAACCAGGAAATCAGACGGCGGAACAGAAACAAGGACGCCAAAGCACAAAAGAAAGCGAGGCTCCGAGAGAAGAAGAAGAATAAGAAGACGCAGCCCAAAGATGTGGATGCGTTCCTCATTTCGGGAGATACAGACGCTGAGAGTGAGCCCGATGATTCCGATTCCGATCTCAACGGGCCTGATCTGATCGCCAAAATGCGAGCGGACACAGAGAAACGGCAGAGGACATATGGAGGCGGAACGAGCTGTGGACGTCGAAGCAAGTAAGCAGGTTCAATGCCATGTGTGAGATCGGGCATTCGGAGATGTGAATCGATGTATGGTCAGGATGTAATAATGTGCACGTACGGATGAAGTCACATTTTGGAGATAACGCAGGACAAGGGGGGCCAGGGGTAAGCAAGGCTCAAGTCTCAACGTAGTTGATTGACAGGGTCCCTCGATATGAGAGTTTATTAAGGAAGTCTGGAGTCATCACCCGCAAACCCCAGCAGAGGGGCTTCGAGGGGTTATTATAAATAAATCGCGAAATTGCTTGTTTTTTAACGTCTGAGGTTGCATGTTGACATGGAAGCTGAAAATCTTGGAGTTGTGAGACATGATTGGCTGTGCTTGTTCATTAGCCGCGCATATGCGGCCGAGATTAATTGACAGGGGCCCGCTTCCATTTAGCACTGTAGACATAGGTCGATGAATATCGAGATGATTGACGGTGTAAGAAAAGGCGAAATGCCATGAATTGTTGATCGTATTTATGCGTTGAACAGGGACGATAATTGACCTCAGAGCTACAATTGCAAGCTCTTATAGCAATAGATAGATAACCATAGTAGTACCTGTAGTTGCGAGGAAATAGGAGCTTGACTTCATCGCATAAACTCATTAACACAGAAATTGATTGTGCATTTTGTAGCATTTCCTTCGAGTTCTGGATCAATTAGCGGTCTTACACAGTCTCTAAAAAAGATTCACGGTGCAAGCCCCTGGAGGTGGCTTGATCCGATAAGGCCATGTCCACACCCATGACAACCCACACATTGAAAAATTAAGGCAAAGGTCACGAGCGTGCTATTTTAGTATGAATGGGTACAAGCATACCATCAAAAGTGTGGGTGGGATCATCTCCTTGGCTGCGTTGGCGTTCTCGTTTGGGGATCGTCATCCACTTCCCGGTTTATCTTGACTTTGACTTGCTTGTGCTTGTTCTTGTTCTTGAACTTCCTTGCCTTGTTGCTTGAGAATCTCACTCGTTTTCCGTCGTCTCCTTGTCATCTCTCTCCCCATCCTTTCTTCCCTTTTGCTTCTTGTCTCTACTCTCGGCACTGCATCATTTCTTCATTCTTCAATCGTCTTCTTGTCTCAAACCCTTCAACTTTAGACTAATCACCCCCTTTGTTTTGGAGGCCACTTCTTCTCAACTCCGCGCTTAATATTGGGTAATATCTCGTCATCCCGGCCGCGACCGCTTACCATTGTCCGGGGTTGCAAAATCTTGTTCCCGCCTTCGAGTTCGGTCGTTTCCCTATGAGTGTTGGAGTCTGTCTTATCCATCCTCTTTAAGCTATTCAACCCTAGTCTCTCGTTGATCGATTGATACCATTATATCGCTCTTACCGGCACGACAAAACAACTCTCGGCCTCGACCTCCTTTCACTTCGTTCCCTCGCTATTCCTTATCCCTTTCCAATACTAGACTTGCTTAGTACGACTTCATTTTGGCCCTATTATTTGGTTCTCGCAAACCCCGGCATTTTTGAAACGGCTCCGATATTCCAGTGCCCATAACAACGGTTACCGCCAAAACCGACAAAGCAAGCATCCTAGCACGGCGCCGCTGAACAAAACAGAAGCGCCGCCTAAGCCAAACAACGGCCACATCGCAAGCCACGATCTCGAACCAATTCACTCTTAATTGACGAACACAAGACCCAGATCAGAAGAGATCTACTTGCTTGAGATCCCCCGGGCGAGTCGACAGAGTCCTCTCGTCCAGCCATTTGTCGTTCCCCTGGAGATGCGACAATGATCCGTACTCTTGATATCGGCAGTGTTCTCCCCAGCCCCGACTCTCCGCCAGGGATGACGACTTCAAAGAGCTCCAAGACTTCCTCGTTTCAATCTTTCGACAATGACGATGGCAGCGTCTTGGCCGATGTTGGCCATTTTGAAGAAATTGGTCTCGACGACGACACCGTGACCCTCAAGAGCCCATCGAAGGTCGACGTTCGTCCCACTCTAGCCAAAGCCCCCTCGAGCCGAACCCTCGCAGCAGGCAAAACTGCCTCCAAAGCCCGACCTCCATTCCCTACTCTCGAGACCAACGTATACACCTCCAACCCCAGAAGCACCAACTTGAGCGCGTTGACCGAGCCTCTTTCTGCTACGCGACCAAAGACATTGACAAGCCCATCCTCGGCGTCTCTTCCATTTTCTCGACGTCGAAGCCCAAGCCCTGCCTATTCGCTCAACCCGAGAGATCCGAGAGACCCAAGTTTCCCTCAAAAACCTCGTCGAGGCAGCTGGCAGGCCGGCCGCGATCGCAAGTCTTTTACCGACCTCGAGCGTGAATGTGATGAAGACGATGGCGATGATATCCCCGACGGCATGTTTCTGGACAATGTGCCGCTCTCTCCCCGGCCCATGCAAGAGCGCACACCCAGTCGACCATCCTCTGTTTCTCCTTCCCCCAATCGATCCAAAGAACGAGTGCGAAGTGTTGGTAACGGAACTCCCGCAGTCGCACAAGCTCAAGGCTCTCTTCGATCACCGACTTGGAAGACTGATGACAATCCTCGCAGCCCAGCCAAACAAAGGGCACACAGCTGGAATGCTGCATTGGCGGAATTGAACGCCGAGGCCAAGACGTTGACGGAGAAGCTCGAGGAGCACGCCAACGAAATGGAGGAACAACAAGCCAAGCGCCCCGCGAATCAACGCCCCAACACCTGGAACGCCACTCAACGATCTGTTGACATGTTTGACAAGAAGCAGCGTGTCAAATCAACTCCCGAGCTGCCACCTCTTCGCAAGACGAATATTATGATCGACCCTCTTCCCGTTTCGAAGGAGAAGGAGGCTGTCCTTAGCCGGACGCGACCCTCATGGCTACCGCCCAAGGATCCCGCTGAGGAGCGTCGGCATCTGAAGGAATATCAAAAGATGATGGCAGCAAGTGCCAAGGCTGAGGAGCGACGCGAAGCCTCACGCAAGGCCAAGATCGAGGGACGGGATAGCACCGCCGACAACCTCATGCAAATTTGGGAGAGGGACGTGATCCCACGTTGGAGCGATGCTATTCGCGAGCGTAGGACAAGAGAACTATGGTGGAAGGGTATTGCACCGCGAAGCCGCGCCCAAATCTGGGGTCGAGCTATCGGTAATGAACTGGGACTATCGGAAACGTCGTTCAACGCGGCGCTTGCTAGAGCTCAAGAAATTGAAGCCAGAGTCAAGGACGATAAGGGCGATGCCGAGGATGCCAGGAGGGCAAGATGGTTCCAGGATATCCGAAGGGACGCTGCACAGAAGACGTGGGAGGATCTACGGATTTTTGACGTCGAGGGACCACTGCACCAAAGCCTTGTTGATGTGCTGAGTGCATATGCCATGTACAGAAGCGACATTGGTTATGTCCGTGGTTGTAACGTAAGTGCAACAGCCACACCTTGTGCCACCTCAGTTGCTAACCAAGTCCGTCAGACAATCGCTGCGTTGCTGCTTCTCAACTTGCCCGATGCCGCGTCTGCATTCGTCGCACTCGCTAACGTCCTCAATCGCCCATTGCCTCTATCCTTTTACACTGGTGATCCGGGTGCACAAGCGTCCGCTTTCAACCTCATCATGCAGACGCTTTCTCTCAAATCTGCCCCTCTTCACGCGCACCTCTCCAAGAAGATCCCTACTGCCGAATTGGAACGCTCTTTTTCAGGAATTTTGACAGCCATCTTCACACAACACTTGGCGATAGACGAAGCAGCCCGTCTTTGGGACGTATATGTCTTTGAAGGAGATGCACTCCTTATTCGAGCTGCTGTTGCACTTCTTCTCAGCAGGGAGATGACGCTTCTCGGCGCTAAGACTGCCGAAGAAGTCAAGACCGTTCTTGATGGGAGAAACGCCAAGGTCTCTTCGGCCAGAGTCGCCGGAGAGGTGGGTGCCGAGGACAAATTTATGATGTCAGTCCGAGAGGCAGGAAAAGCTTAAGGCGTTTGATCGGGCCACCCGTTTGGAAAAGGCTCCTGGGGCTTGAGAATCAAGCTGTACATTTGGCATAGATGGTGGACATATCTGCTCCATTTCACGGCGTTTACTACATGGAATGTGGCGGGTATTTTGGTTGGACGTAGAAGGCATGCTTATGAATGGTCTCGTGAGACTATAGAGCGGTTTTATCTTCGTAATATACCGTCATCCACGGTTGGATGACGAGATTTTGAATCAAACATATTTGATGATCATTCGTACTGTCTTTGTGCATCTTCCCTTTGATTTCGGAGACGCAAGACACCCAAATTAGATGGAATATGAGAGCGTTGGTGGTGTGTAGTGAAACCATTGTAACCATATTAATTGGCCATGAATTAACAATCCTTCCATGTACGTAACATACACACGCGACGGTAAGACCGAACCAAACAGATGTGACTTAACAACAAGTTACTCAACCATATCATGGGTGCTTTGACATGTTTTGTCCTTTGACTTGTTGGCATAGTAGGGTTTTTGTCAGATCTGATTTCGTACAGGGTAAGCATTTTGACAGTTGTTTCAGCCTCGTGCATTGGAAAAGTTGTGACACAAGTAACCGGGTCATTGCTAGGATTCAGGTAAAAAGAGGCGAGTTTGTCATTGAATTATTAGTTTAATCAAATTGGAAGCTTTTTGTGACCTTGACTGTACGTCTTACGATGAAGCGTGATTACCGTTCACATGATGGTCAAAATACGCGATCTTAACCCTCACCATAAGACAAGTCGAAAAAGAGATCCGCTCCAACAACATCTGTGTGTATGCAAACCGTAAGTGAAATCAGTTGAACGTATCTACACGTACACAGTATGACCAACCACCGTTTTAATATATTTGCTTCGTCGAACGCCATTGACGATGAAAGAAGAACCTACGTGGTTGGTGAAACAAGCCATGCCACGTGATCACCGCCAACTTTTGACCCCTCACCACTTGCCACGCGAAGAATGAGAGCAGACAAAAACATCCAAACACCACCGTCCCAATCATTCTCTCCACCCACTTACACCGCAAGAACCCCTCTATAACGAACAGGCAACGCGACCCTCAGTATGCCGTCCGGATATAAGCATGGCGACACGCCAAAGAAGGCCATGGTTCGAGGCACCATCTCGTACCTCGAGTCTCAGGGCCTGCCTGTCAACAAGTCAGCCATCTTTCGGCACTTTGATCTGTCGCGATCTCAAGGTTATGCCGCGTTGAGCGTCCCCGCGTCTAAGCGCAATGATCCCGAATGGGAGGAAACGCGTGGGAGACCCCTCAAGATCTCTGAGGAAGACCAGCAGAAGATGGAGAAGATTCTCTGGAATGACGCCTACGTCAACGTTAACTTGAACTGGCATGGACTGGCCAAGGAAGCTGGGGTTGAGGTTGATGTGAACCCCAGGACGCTGCACAGAACAATGGGAACGTTGGGTTACCGACGATGCCTGGGATGCCCGAGGATCTGGGTGCACAAGAAGGCTCGTGAGAAGAGAGTCGAATACGCCAGACGCATGCTTGAAGCGTACCCCCATCCACAGGACTGGAGAGCCATTCGGTTCAGTATCGAGCTCCACTTTGGGTTTGGACTTGATGGAAAGATGCGTCTTATTCCCCGACCTGGTGAACGTTTCTGCGAGACATGCGCAACCACTCCCGAGGCTGAATGGCCACGCGACTTGCGAAAGGCCCACGCTTGGGTTGCCGTAGGTTACGGGTTCAAGAGTGAAGCTGTCTTTTACGAAGATTCCACCAGCCCGAACTGCACTGGCGTCATGACCATGCAAGAGTACAAAGACCACATCCTCGAGAAGACGGTTAAGCCATGGCTCACATCCACCGGCCCTCAGAGCTTCATCCTCGAAGAAGACTGCGAGGCGTTCGCCCATGGCGCTGCAAGCAAGGTTAATCTCGTTCAGCAATGGAAGGATGAGCACGGCCTACGATACTACTACAACTGCGGCGATAGCCCCGACCTCAACCCGCTCGACAGCCTTTGGCCCAACCGCAAGCAGTGGAATCTGGACGCGCCCAAGGACTGGGAGGACGAGACTCTCCAGAAGATGGTCAAAGACGTGTGGGCAGGATTCGACATGGAGAGAGTCAATATGTGGGTTGACTTCATGCCGCAGCGACTCCAGCAGGTTATCGATTCGGATGGTACGCTGGTACCTTGGTGATTGTTATGAGTTTGGCGTTGTCTTGTTTGTGATGCTGTTACGAAGCGTTGAATTAAAAGAAAACATGGAAGAGGTTGTCTCCAGTGTGTTATAGTCGGACCTCTGATGGTTCTTCGACTTGGCCAAGGGGTTGATGACATTGGTATGGAGTAGTTGTGGGCTAATTTTGATGGAGGATAAATGGAAAACAAGTGAGGCATGATCATCGGCTAGTACAGATAGTAGAATTTGATATAGATGAAAAGAGAGTTTCTCGTGGCAGTCATCTAGTTGCTGAGTTGGTGTTCAATGATGTTGAAGATGAACTATGAGACAGCACATTGGATACAGCCCTTTTACATATCACCAAGGACAAGCTGGCCAGCAAGTCGACTCTATAGAGGCCATGTCTCTTCTAGTGTCGTGTTGGCACTGTAGCTTGACTTCCATACCAATATCAGGTTCACTCCAATTCTCAAGCATTCACATAACATGATTTAGTATAGGAATATCAGGTTCACTCCAATTCTCAAGCATTCACATAACATGATTTAGTATAGGAAAGAGTATGAAATGGAAGACTCAGATTTGGTGTTCAAGTGCTCGCCATCTTTGGTCTTCATGGTAAACCATGTCAGCCTAAGCATTACGGGCTGTTCTTTAGACTATATACCTGCCGTTGGCCGCCTAAGGATGTACGAGGCCATGCTCCCGACATTAAACAGCTCGGAGAATAATGAAAGCCTCTGTGTAATTAAGAAAACTACCGAAGCTGAGATCCTCAATACTCACACGAGTTCCTCAAGAATCCTCTAGTCTTGGTACTCGAGGTGTATGTTCGTTGACAAGCCTTAAACACATACTCATGGTATGGTATTTCTCTCAGGGCATATACAAAACGCCTAAATTATCTTGCGTTCACTGGATCATTGCCCGCTGCCCTGTTGGCTCTTTGGCTGCATGCCCTGCGCCGCCAGTTGCCTCGCACCGCGAGCTCTTCCACTCCCCACTGCCACAAATATTTCACTTCTCTCTTCCTAACTCTCTCCCCTCACCAACCGAGATTTCCAACTTGGCTCTCACTTCTCTATTTCAGCTCATCTTTTGCTCCCATTTTCCTTCTTACACATGCCTCAACACCTCTCACTCTCTACTCCGCTTCTTTGACTCCTTTCCAATCATGGGTTCCTCTAAGACGAAGAAATCTTCCTGCGAGGATTCTGTGAGCTTTGAACCCCCATTATTCTCAGGTTCTAAGGCATCTCACGATCGAAACTCCCGAGAAGACAGTGAAGAGTCAAGTCTTTCGTGGATAAATGATTGCTTCAAACCAGACACTTCAACATCAGGCCTCAATACTCACAACTTGAACAATACACATGCCGACCCATCGATGAAAACTCCTGGTAACATACGAGACACAAGTTATGATATCAGAGACGCCGGGACTGGTCACCACGACAATCGGATGTCCAAACTTCCTCCTGGCCAGTTTCGTGAGCCTTCTTTGAGACGTGGATATGGTATGCCGTATCAACCACCCAAAGCATTTGACAGTATGCCGGTCAAGGAAACAAGCCAGGCTGGATATAACCATCCTCGGGTTATGGATTATCTTCCAGAAACAGAGACACAGTCTTCGATCTCAGCTCCGCAACAATCCCTTGCCGTTAGCCAGTGTTCACTACCAACCCTGAACAAAGGTGGAAAGAATGTTGTAAGTATTGATATATATATAAATGGGGTAGCATGGATGTGCACTGATGACTCTAGTATGATCTGAAGCGGCCCCAAGCTAAACGAGGGGATCTGCAACCGGCTGGTTATCGCCCTGTAGCTATGCGTCTTCCGGGTACTTCTGGCCGAGTGGCCGCCGACGAAAAGCAAGGGCAATCATCTGACAAGAAGAAGAAGACACCAAAGATCGTGATAGATCTGGGTAACTATAAGAAGGCTGAGCAGGAAGCGCTTCTGAGGGCTTGCCTTGAGCACAAAGACTTGTATCTTGATTCCGGTGGAGAGAGCCAACAGTTCTAGGAGACTGTCGGGTCAAAAGTGAAATTTTCACCCAGAATCAAGGGAAAAGAACTGCGCCGAGACAAATGGAAAGTTGTGAAAGGCTGCGTCGAAAAGTGGTGTGAACCACTGAGATTCCCAGCTGCGGAGACTGAGCCCGCGGCGCCAGGCTCTGAGCTTGGTGCCCTGATTGTTGAATGGAACATTTTATATGCTAAAAAGTTTTGCTCTGCAAACCGAAAACTCTTGGAGGCAGCAGGATGGAAAAAAGCTGCTGAGCAAAGTCAAAACAATCCCCCCTCAGATACCGCCCACAACCCCCAGGACAGCCATGAGAGCAATCCCCCAAGCGAGAAAGTACCAGAGGGGTTGGACTTTGCAGGATCCATTTGGCCTACTATCAAAGATGAACTGATGGAATTCGCAGAGTCGAGGATTCTACGCTGGGCCGAAGAAAAACTGCGGGAAAGGCTGCAGGCCCTCGAGTCTCTCACCCGGCCACCCCTGTTGAAAGCCAACAGCTCTCCAGAATCATACCGGGTGTATTTGAAGTATCTCATGAATCGTACAGAGGCTGCGGGAAAAAATTCCAAGGCAATACGAAGTACTGAGGCTGTCATGTCTATGGCACTTGATCTTCTACCAGGTCTAGAGGAGCGATTGCGGGATCAGCTCGAAGATACTGTTGATAAGCAAGAGCATCATGGGGCTGGTATTAAACATGATCAGGCTAATGAAACTGATCATGACGCGGCAAACGATGAGTCTGAGAGTGCTCATGAGAATTCTGAAGAGGTTGATCATGGCATTGATCACAAAGTTCAAGAAGCCCAAGAAGAGAGTGATAATGACGAAGAGGCCCCGACGAGACTTGAACACGACTCTGGAGAGGATGAAGACGGAGGTGAAAGTTTCGACGGTTTCGATGACTTTGAGGAATTCTATGCTGACGAAAGCGATGATGATACCTACGAAGATCCGGACGAACCTGATCAACAGTACAGAGGGTCGGTCATTGATTCTATCGAGCCTCGTACCCCAATCGTTACCCCACGGGTAATGAGGCAGCTCCGTCGCTACGAACAGAGATACTTGGACAAGATTACAGCCACCAAAGTCGAGACCGAGACAGCGGCTGCTGTCCTTCGTTCTGTGGACGAAGAAGACCGACAAGTAGCCTCGAAAAAACGAAAAGCAACGGATTCCGTGGAATCCGCTCTTGCTATCCGAAGCAAGTCGATTGAGCAGCGGCCCGCTATGGTAGGCACTCCAACACCTGCGAGTAGGAAAAGACAAAAGCTCAATGAAAGCCACTACAGTCCGGCATCTACGACTTGTTCCTCTGAGCTTCCGTCTCTAGAAGACATCTTCAGCTCCAGCATTGGTCGTGCATCTTCAGCCACGACCCAACCTCCTCCCAACTCATCGAGCCCCGCAGTTCGAGTAGGCAAGAAGAGCGAAAGAAGAGACAGAAGCAGGTTCAAGAGCAGGGTTTCTCCTGAACTTGGGGATACTCCTAGGGGTGCTTCTACCGCTCCTAAGTCTGAAGAGATGACAGGAGTGTCACCTGGGCTCTTTGTGACCCCTGATTCTGTAGGTCGACAAGCCAATACGCCCTTTGCCTTTAAGAGAAGTGTCTCGCGACGACCTGCACCAGATGAAAGATTTCGGGAGGAAACTGCCGAATTCCAGGCCATGACGCCTAGTGCTCGCGAAGCTATGCTGTACACAGCGCTTCGGGACATGCGCCGACGACAAGGATAGAGACAACAAGTGACCAGAAGCCATACACAAAAGCCTTACTCAGACTTCACGATCCAATTTGGATGTGGAACTGTATCTTTGAGTTTTAGTCTCGATTGCATCTCTTCACCCGTCACAACATCGTCCAGACTTCACTATCCAACTCGGACGTGGAACAGGATCTTTTGATCTCAGTTGCATTTCGCCTTGCCTTTGTTGCTATTAATCTTACTTCAAACTTACCAAAGGTTTGATTGCGATGCTTAGAAGTATTTTCTGGAAGTCAGCGGTAGAGGGAGCCTCAAGGTCGAGGAGCACAAGAGGATTGATTCGTAGCTTTTAAGTTTGTATTATAAGTGTTTGGGAAGAACTACTTGCTCATAGAGATACGATGAAAAGGATACGATGCTGAGAAAGCTAAAAGTCGCTATTGGTACAGATACTTTTCACTTTGCCGTAATATTACAAGAGTTCTATATATTGAGGGTTGCTGCAGGCAATACTTTACAGTTGAGTGCTTACTTGCAAACGTAACCCGAGCCTTTACGTGTCCACGAAATCAAGCAAACGAGATGATGGCATACATATACTTAACTTGATTGCCCTAAACCTATCCTAAGGATAAGCTGCTGCGGTGGCTGAGCGAGTGCTGAATGTTTGGTAGTGCAGCCAGTGGGCCATCCTCTGCAGATATTTGTACGGCACTGCCAAATATCTAGCCCTCACCAAAGCTTCCTACCTACTTACCTTACTCACCTTACGCATACCACTTCTTTTTGTAACGCACATTGGCCCCCGCAACAATGAACTCACGTAGTAATTCGACACACGGAAGCGCCAAAGGAAAAGAAGCTGCGCGGAGCAACATCATCTACTTCGACGACCCTCCCGCCCAAAACGTGCCCTCAACCAATGCCTCAAGGGACACAAACGCCAATAAAGCCACATACACCGGAACAAACATGACACCCCTAGGAACTGTCTCAGAACCCAGCAAGACAGGCGGGCAGAACCGATTTTCGCCCTCGTCTCTATCCATAGGTCCTAGGCCAAACCGAGGGCAGCCGCAGCCAAGCCTACCAATGTTCTCAAGCAACGACTTTCCTCAAGCAGAAACGAGATCGGGCCCTAATAATGTTTGTCTCCTTACACTGCAAACGTGCTTTTGCTGACCTCATTAGAATGTGAACAATGGGAATACCACTCGCACCCCGCAGGACATACGCAAAGGCTCGTTCACATCGAACGAAAAGTGCCAGGCAATAGCAATGTGCCTATCCCTCAAAGAAGAATACCTCGCAATGCCATTGGCGTTGCATCACGACCAAGGGCCCTTCTGGACTAAGGTCCTGAATGAGAAGATTGAGCGCGGCTTGGCCGCCAAGATCAAAACATGGAAAGCCTTGAAGGAGTGCGTGGAGTATTGGTGCATGGTACGGCGAGCTCTACTCCGAGAAGGTCGTTTGCCGACAGTATCTCCAAGTCAACCAGAGTTAGATACTCTGGTTGACTCCTGGAACCAGGTTTTTGCTGAACGATTTTGTCGGATGTATCGAGGGTACTTTGAGAGCTCCTCGGCATCACAGCTCCCTGTCCCTCGTGCTGTTCCATTGCCAATAGCTAGCAGCGATCAGACTTCATTGCCTGAGTCGAACGAGAATGTGGTAGGAAGGAAAAGAAAGAGTGTAGAGCCGGCTCCTAGAATCACGCCTACTCATCATTCACCTCATCCCGGTCGAGGCACACCTAATAGGAACCCATCCGGCAATCAGTCAAAGCGGCAAAGACAACTTTCGCCTCCAAGGTATGAATGTACTTCAGCGAGACAGATATCGCATACATACTGACAGCTTTACAGAAGACCTGCAGTGCCACGAACGCCAGGGAGACCATCTTCACCAACCCAAGAACGACAGAGCAGGCCCGAGGGCAGCTTCCCCAGGGGTCCCAGTTCGCAGTATCCAGACACATGGGTGGCTAATCGTGAAACCCACCGCCGTAGCCAACCAAGAGGGTTTCGAGAGGATACCGTTGAGTTTGATAACATGTCCACTCGCCGACAGAACCTCCTTATCAGGACCCAGAATCGTACGCTTCTAGAAAGGCTGGAGGAGTTAGGACCGCGATCGGAGGGTGGTCCTAGAATGAACCACAGATCTTGACTGTGAGACTCAGCAGCAAACGATATTTTGGAAGATACAATAACCACTGGGTGACTCTTTGGACCCTGGCTTTGGACTTGGAGGAGACACTTTGTACAGTACATCAGGGGACTTGGGAAGAGGATACGACGAAAATAAACTTGGCAAAAAGTCTCCTGAGCTTAGGCTAGAGCTGCCCAAGTATTTTCATCACTTAGGAGAGAGGTCCTAAGCTTTCGTCTCTTCTAGCTAGGTGATAGGGTGCTAGGAACAGCAGGGAAGCTATTCAACAAAAGCAGATTACGAACGATTGATGATCCCAGTGGTTGAAACGAAAACAGGAACCGACATAAATTCGTGATATCGAACCATCATGATCTGACACGGGAAGATGCTCTCGGAGAGTATCTCGATGGTGGCCGGAAAATCATTCATTCTGTTCTGTGTTTTAAGGAAAGTGTTGATGCTACTTCTCCCACTTGAGAGTGAATTTGTTCAAATAGTTTGCATCATGACATCGGCCTCGCCTTGGGGTATAACTTGTCTAATGATCATAGCAGCCATTGAAAGTGATGGTTGCTCTGTATTGCTTGGGCTCTGAGTATCAAGGTGGGGTTGACAGAGCCGCCACAAAAACGGGAAACAAGCGAGCGACACGTGGGGCTTTTGGACCCTGGGGGACAAGGGGCAAACACCTAAAATTGTTCCTTTCTTCTTTGAATCGTTACTACGATGCACCACAAGGTTCAAACTTGTCAGGAAAAGGAAATTGGTCAACCGTCAATGCTTTCTCTTGCCATCTTGACATCCTCTCAAACACGACCAAGCACGTCAAACAAGCAATCAACTGGCCATTTACTCTCCCCTGTTTACGCCACAGCCATCCAGTCGTGTTGTGCTGTGCTGTATAGGGAGTGCCCCCACTTGCTCCACCCTCTGAACCCTGGACCTGTGATGCCAAGACCAGGGGTCCCGCCCATGGAACTCAACAAAATTCCCAACAGAACGGAAGACGAGAAAAAAAATCGAGCATTTCCCAGATTCAACCAATTGACATGGCTTCTGCTTTTTCTCCTTACCAGAATGGATCGGAACATCCGTTGTCTCCACCAAAAGGAAAACAGAAAAATGCTCCGGATAATTCAGTAGAGTTTCACGACGAGAAAAAAAGCTTGAATTCGAGTGACCCCTGAATGGCCATTGCTTAAGATGTCAAGCCAGCATCAGGTTAGTTAGCCGGTTGACTCCCGGTAATGCACTCTTTTGCTGTGCCGCATTTCAATATTCCCCAGGTTTGTGCAGAAGACATGACATCTTGGCCTACGACATGCAAGTGAAGCTGTACAGATACCTGACCAGACACAATTTCCTGACCCGAATTGAGATTCACAAGTACTCTGTACCTTCATCCCCAATGGACGGATAGCCGTTCCGTACAACTAAGGTTATCTTAGCACGAGCTGACCTCTCACCTCGGTTGGTCCTCCAAACAACGACATTTTCACATGTCGATAGTTGTAATCTCTCTAGCCATCTATGCGATAATTCGTTATTCGTATCTGGAGGCCGCCAACCATGATTTCAAGCGATCTCGATACCTTCAAGAGGCGACTTTATCCTGCCTGAGCTCTCTATCGCTACTATCAAAAGCTCCACAAACAACCGGGGTCGGACTTGACCAGATTTATCTCCCTTGCCCGCTGTCTGAGCTTTTCCTCCCGCCTTTTGGAACCAATCGACTCGTATCCAATTCACATCGTCAACAAAATCAGCGACAGCCACGATCGGGGACCTGGTCTCTTGGCCTGGGCCGCTAAGCGTGCCCCCCCTTCGAACGTGGTCGACGTCGACGTTGTCCCCTCCCGGTTCCCCCCGTTCACCCAAAGGGGACTGATTCACATGTCGATGATCTCCAGCCCTAAGCCAGCTTGTAGCCACTTTGACCCGCATAAGCTTGCAGCCGATTCGAGAGGGGCGAACAATTCGAGTGTGTGAAAGGACCTGATGAATCGTGAGGCTCGTCTAGGTCACACGCTTTATTTGAACACCGTCAGTCGCCAATGAAGGGTCCAAAAGTGTGATAAGACACTGCCAACTCTCAAATGGATGACGGGCTCTGTGTATCAGATACACGGATCTAAGCCACCCTTCGTGTATCAGTCGGACATGTCCCGTTAGCGGAGGCAGATCCATTCTTCAGGCGGTGTGAAGATCTAGACTAAGAGGCTGAAGAGACAGCGGCAATGATAGGCAGGTATTAAGCACTGTAGCTAGCATCTTGCATATCCATCGATGGCAAAATCTCAAAGCCTTTTTTTGGAGGCGACAGCTTTTGTTGTCCAGAGTCATGCCACTGCGGTTATCACCCACAGCTCCGCCGGCCGAAGTTGGGGAGCGGGGCCGGGTCTCGGCAGCTTACTGTTTCTTTCACGGATAGATATCGGCGAGTAGAATCAACGACAGCAGAAGAAAAAGAACATTGCAGGCTGTATTGGGAACGGCGATTTATCCGATAGCAATCCTCCAGAAGCTTAATTGTAATAGTGACAATACTAATCGTGGGTTCAGCCAGCCCCCTCCGCAGACAATACCAAGCCTCCTGCAAGCCTCATCAACTCGCAGGTTGAAAGAGGACATACCACAGGCTGGTGAATTGTTCAGCTGCTGTACGACCGAGACATAAGACACACATCAGACGGCCACCCCGTCACTGTCTCGACGGGAGCTATTGCCACATTTCAGGGGTGGGTTAGAAGCACGACCCGTTTTCTAGCGCGTTTTTCTGGGGTAGGGACTTTTTTTGCTCCCGACTCAAGCCAAGGTGAAGATGCTTCCCTTGAAGCGGCGATTTCATGTAGGAATTGTATCGTACAGTAAGTAAAATTGTGTGAATATGAGAATTTAGATGTGAATAGACACTGCAGTTAACGATTTTCGTTACTGTGAAAACATTGATGAGAGTTTGATGTAATTAATCTAACCCAGGGTAAACTTTCTCTGTGGCAGCGTGTTACTTGTCTCCCTATGAGATTGTCGATCTTTTTGCCAAAGACAGGGACAAGCGGTAAACTGTATCGGACTGCACAGTAAAAGGGATGGACCTGTCAGTTTCATTTTCCATTATCGTTCCACATTGTACCTGTATTGCCCGCTTTCGCCGCATTTTCTGCTTTGTGTTGCCGCTGCGCTGAGAGGCCAGACGTTTTGGTTTGGGTTGCTTGTCCGTTGTCCCGCCCGCGGCAGCTAAAAGGTACCTACAGTACAGTGAGTACAGTACCTGCCCTTTTCCCAGGCTCCACGCCCCAACAAAACGGGTGCCGAGCAAGCATCCACGCATTAAAGTAAAGGTACCTTTACTTTTACAGTTGAAAGGGACACACTTTAAAACTTCAGCCCCCCTTGGCCGTCTCATACTTCTTTTTTCCCTTTCACCTCCCTTTCTCTTTTTCCTCGACAGTTCTTCTTCGGCATCTTCGACTTCTTGACTCTTTTGTCTATTGTCGGCCGTGAACCCACCCTCTTCTTCACAATGGCGTCCGTTTCGACTTCGGCTCTGCCCAAGCAGAACCCTGCGCTTAGACGCACCGTCACCTCAACTACTGTGACGGATTCTGAGTCTGCCGCCGTCTCTCCTTCAGACTCTCCCCGCCACTCGGCCTCTTCCACATCGCTCTCGTCCATGTCCGAGGTCGATATCGCCAAGCCCAAGTCCGAGTATGGTGTTATGCTCGACACCTACGGCAACCAGTTCGAGGTCCCCGACTTTACCATCAAGGACATCTACAATGCCATCCCTAAGCACTGCTTCAAGCGCTCCGCCCTCAAGGGATACGCTTATATCCTCCGCGACATTGTCCTCCTTACCACCACTTTCAGCATTTGGTACAACTTCGTGACCCCCGAATACATTCCCTCCACCCCCGCCCGCGCTGGTCTGTGGGCTGTGTACACCGTTCTTCAGGGTCTTTTCGGTACTGGTCTCTGGGTTATTGCCCATGAGTGCGGTCACGGTGCTTTCTCCGATTCTCGCGTCATCAACGACATCACTGGCTGGGTTCTTCACTCTTCCCTCCTTGTCCCCTACTTCAGCTGGCAAATCTCCCACCGAAAGCACCACAAGGCCACCGGCAACATGGAGCGTGACATGGTCTTTGTTCCCCGAACCCGCGAGCAGCAGGCTACTCGTCTCGGAAAGATGGTCCACGAGCTCGCCCATCTCACTGAGGAGACCCCCGCTTTCACTCTTCTCATGCTCGTTCTCCAGCAGCTTGTCGGCTGGCCCAACTACCTTCTCACCAACGTTACTGGCCACAACTACCACGAGCGTCAGCGCGAGGGCCGCGGCAAGGGCAAGCATAACGGCCTTGGCGGTGGTGTCAACCACTTCGACCCCCGCAGCCCTCTGTACGAGAACAGTGACGCTAAGCTCATCGTCTTGAGTGATATTGGTATCGGTCTGATGGCCACTGCTCTGTACTTCCTCGTCCAGAAGTTCGGTTTCTACAACATGGCCATCTGGTACTTTGTTCCCTACCTCTGGGTAAACCACTGGCTCGGTAAGCTTTCTCCATCATGCAATTGCGATTTATACTGACTTTTTTAGTTGCCATCACCTTCCTCCAGCACACCGACCCTACCCTTCCCCACTACACCAACGATGAGTGGAACTTCGTCCGTGGTGCTGCTGCTACCATTGATCGTGAGATGGGCTTCATCGGCCGCCACCTTCTCCACGGCATTATCGAGACTCATGTCCTCCACCACTACGTCAGCAGCATCCCCTTCTATAACGCGGACGAGGCCACCGAGGCCATCAAGCCCATCATGGGCAAGCACTACCGCGCTGATGTCCAGGATGGTCCTCGTGGCTTCATTCGTGCCATGTACCGCAGTGCTCGTATGTGCCAGTGGGTTGAGCCCAGCGCTGGCGCCGAGGGTGCTGGTATGGGTGTTCTGTTCTTCCGCAACCGCAACAACGTGGGCACTCCCCCCGCTGTCATCAAGCCCGTTGCTTAAGTAGCATTACGAAGTCGGATCGGTTATGGAATCTAAAATTGTTTCTGTCAGCGTTGATTGTTCCAAGTTGGTTTCTGGTTTAGAGAGCTGGACATGCTCGTTCATGAGAGGTCTCGCTATGGCAATGGCTGAGATGAGGTGGAGGTTGAAAATAATCTGATATACAACCAAATATTGATGAGCAATATGATAGAGAAGATAGATGAAGCTCAATGAAAAAGAACAAACCATACTGATTTCCTTGGACGTTTATGTATTCTCTCGGCTTGATTTGTATCAGAACGATTGTGTTTGGTCGACGTTGACCTTGACCACGGGACCCTCGGATCTAGCAAGTAACCTGATATGATCAGAATGCGGGGAAACGTCAACACACGTGCCCATTGACCAGACTCGATGCCGGCAATTGCTAAGATTTTCGTAATTCTGTGTTTAACGGATCGTAATTATCGAATTGGCTCTAGGTTCGGAGGGTTTGCCAGGATGTGTAGATAATTCTCCGAGTGGTGGTGGCTTGTGAGGTGTCACTTATGGCGTCTCGAGTTCACATGCAGCTGCAGTGGCACTTGCCAGATGAAGTGATGGTGAATTTGAGATTCCTTCTATTGCGAAGAATGTATCCTATTCAACAAACCGAAATCAGACCTCTCGATTGTTTCTCTCTATCACTACTGCAGACGTGCACTTATGAATGATGCAACAACGTAAACGGCGACATATCCTGAGGATCCACCCAACTTTACGATGAAGACCTGGAAGCATCTTGTTGATACACAGCGTCCATTCTTCCGGCTGTTGACACACTGGCCTCGGCCCCAATGATGATACACCCTTGAACGTAGACGGACCAGATGCTCACACTCGATTATCTCTGGCATTCTTTACGCTCAAGACTTGAAATTGACATGACAGAGAGTGGATACACCTTGCGGAAGACTGTATAGCCACCAAATCGAACGCTGACTAACATCCAAGCATCCGGTGTGGTGTATCGGTTATCATTCCGCGTTTTCAATTGTTCTGCAATTAAGAGTGCCGCGGCGAGCGGGGTTCGATTCCCCGCACCGGAGATTCCTTTTGCTCTTCTCGTGACGATTATTATCTTTTTTTCTCGATTTAAAAGCTCATATCGTCGGATTCGTGGTGTTGAGGCTGTCGTGTGAAGTCCGGCATGGCCATATTCGCTGAGTTCTCCTTCCTCGAAAGTCAAGATGGAATGTGGGGTCCATCTAAATGTGGAGCTTTTGATTGGCTAGATCTCGATCCCCGCGGGACCAGCCGCGTGGGAGATCTCGTAGGGCTGTCATGGGGAGGCAGGAGACAAGAAACTTGGGACGTCTACTCTAAATGATGAGAAGTCTTAGGTAAACTTAGGATAGACTTAGGATAGATTTATAAACTTAGGATAAGCTTAGGTAAACTTAGGATAGGGACGACTGTTTGAAGTGATCAGTCTTATTGCATTGGGTGTTTTTACCTTCTTTGTCACTTGGTACATCGTGCTTTTCTATGCTTGCTAAATTCAATTCTGCCCAAACATGGCTGGGTCTCAATTCCACGCCTTCTATGGCTCTTTGTCCTGAACAAAAACAACATTGAGACGAAAGTTACCATATCGTCTGAAGCAGACACCCAACCTTTACCCAAGCAACCAAATCATCACTATGTGACTCTGCGTTACAAAGACGCAAAAGAAACTGACATATCACCCCAGTCATAAGCCAGAGAAGAAAGGATGCTGACTGTTGGAGACAGCACAAAACGAACAGACTGCTGAAGACTTGCCCATAGACTCAAAAGTCCAACGAGGGTGTTTGTGTAATCTTCGCACAATAGACGAAAGACAAGATAAGACCGACAAGAAAATAACAAATACAAACAGGATCTTTGTGTGAAGATCAATTAAAGTGCCAGCAATAGTCAAAGCGAAAAATTTGTGGATACGTTGTGTTTGTCGCGTCGTATCTTCGGACTGTGCAAGACAGATGAAACGAAAGGGCCATGGGAAACAGGTATGCTTGGTCGAACTTGAGCCAGGTCATGCCAGAGCATTCGAGGTTTATTCTCTTCCCGCGTTCTCGTGATTGCCACAGGCATGACGGTTGTTCTCATCTACCTGCGGAGCATTGCGGGTTGAATCGCCACCCCCGTAGGCGAGCTGAAGCTCAAGATACTCCTCGACATCTGATGTGCGTTCCTCGATTGATGTAGTACGTTGCACAAGATCGTCGATACCCTTCCGATGTTCAGTTATGGCTGGCAGCACCAACCCCTGGATCGCTTCTCCCTCCCTCTGGGAGGCTTCCAGCTGTACCTGACTTGTATCCACGATGTTGCTTAGGATCTGCTTCATGTCTCTGAGTTCCTTAGCCGCTGAAACTGCCTGGCCGATGTGCTCTGTTGCTCCTGCGGTATTGGCGTTGTGCTTTGCCAGAGTATCTACACACTGAGTGATAGAATTACTCAACGGTTGGATGAGATCATGAACCGCCTGGAAAACGACACCTGCCAGCTGCCTTTTTATGTGGTATGCGATCCCTTCGCGGGTCTCCTTCTGGTCAGAATAATACTGTGTTCTAAATTGACGGAACCATGATGGCTCATCAGAGTCGTCAAGAGGGAGTTGTTGAAGACCTGATGGTTGTTGTGAGAATACATCGCCAGGAGTTCCTAGAGACTCACGGGTGGTGAGACGAAGAGGTAGCGGTTCTCCAGTACGCGAGTGTTCCTTTACATGAGAACTCGATGAGAACACGAACGAATCAGAGGAACCCTGAGGAGCCATAGTGGAAGTGTTGCCTCTGACATCAATTGACCGCGGCAGACGTTGTGTTGAAGCGCCAGACTCGCCAGAACGCTGGTCTACCAACCCGAACTTGGCTCTCGCATGGTCGCTTTGAGTTGAGTGCTCACGAAACAGCATACGATCTCTAGGATCATCTGAAACACTCTGATCATCTACCTTCTCGTAAGAAACAACAGGGGTACTTAGGCGTGAGTTTCGTTCCTTACTTCTAGCCCACTGGTGCGAAGGAGTTACAGGCAAGCGGAAGGCCTGGTTGCCGGCCGAAGAGGTGCGGTTGAATGCAGGTCGATTCTGATTCAGACCACGCCCAGAATCCCTATGTTCGTGGAGCTTAGTTTTCCACTTTAGAGTACGAGAACGAGCCTGGCTATCGACTGCGGGTGCCGCTAGTTGATCGGAGGTCTCGGCTATTCGTTGATTAGAGGTTATTTCTTGCTTCTGATCGTGTTGACTCACGTAGACGGGCTGCCTCAGCCGATGATGGAGTTCTGGGGAAATCTAACTTCTGCAACTTTGTGCGGGGATTGAGAGAGGCATTTGAAGTGCCACGCTTTCGTGATAGATCTCGACTTGGCTCAGGAACGTTTACTGCCTTGAACCTACTTCGGGTCACCGCCTTGCCCTATGCTTGTCAGAAGAATCTCGGAGTTGTCTTTCAGGTAGCTCACATTTGTTTCATCCTGATCATCTCCGTCATTTTTGTCATCTTTATAAGTGCCGTCGCCATGGATATCGTCATAATCGCTCTCGTTGTCACAGATATCCATAGTCTCAATCGACTGAGGAGATTTGGGTTCCTGAGATGCTGGGTTCTCCTCTGAGGAACGCGCCTTTTCCCCTTTGGTTCCTCGAGGCTTGACTGGCTTCTTGGACACAGGGCTCGCCCAAGACTGCGGGTCTATGTTCTTGTATTTGGTTCGAAGCCATTCTCTGGGCTTTGAGAGTTTGTCCTCGTCATAAGTGACTCGGAAAACTACCCATGAGGCGAATGTCAAGTGGCCAGTCAAGTGGCCAGCCTTCCAGAGTCGATGGCCGCTTGGCTGAGATTGGTTTGTCTTCGTCACTTTGGTGTATCCTTTGATGATATGATCCACGAACTCGTGCTTGGTTTCATCGTCCCACGTGCCCGAATGCTGATCCCAGACACTCTTGAGTTGTCTCAGGATCTGCTTGTTTTGTTCACCTGAGGGAAGTCGGCTATCGCTGAGCGAAGGAAATTCGACCTGCGGACTGTCTGACATGATTCTTTTTGGCAATTGCCAATGGTAGTGCAAGGGAAGTAGTACCATAAAATGAGTGGCGAAGATGGTGATGGCTTCGTTGAGGGTTGTTAAGAGAAGGGAATGCGGATGTAAAGAAGAATAAAAGGAAGAGCGAGAGTGTGAGGTCAAGGGAAAGTGGAGAGACAAGAGGAATAGAGAAACAAAAGTCTTTTATTTATTGATTGTTAACTTATTTCCTGCTCTTACTGCCTGCCTGCTTGCATCCGTGATTCACACTGGCTGGCACTGACAGTGACACTAGCACTGGTTCACACTGCCAATTGCTCGTACCTTAGTACCGAGTTAAAATGTAAGGTGAATAAAGAATCTAAAAGAAACTTAAGTTTTATTTTGCTATCCTTCTTTTCTGACCCTTTATCTTTCTCCCACGCCCCCCATATCATCCCAAGACCCCCCCAAGATTCCCTCGAGATTCTCCAACATAGGTATTACAAGTCACGAAGATATGCCCCAGGACATCGAAGAGAATCAAGCGTCTCGGGAGACCGAGGCCGTCTCGAACGCCCTGGGGAATTTAGAGGGGGAAATAGGATTGCTTTAGCGGTGTTGTTTGCCCTGCCGACCTCACTGCGAAAAGTGCGCCCTCTGTGGATGACTCTTGAGAATATCTCACCTGCGTCCCCGGCGCTCATCGGGCTGTTAAACAACCAGGAATAAGTCTGTTTTACCATTATACTCCAGTCCTGACTCCACTGACATATAAAGCTCTCGAACCAGGTCTCAAAGCTCGCGGAGACGGTCGCCGACCTCAGAGGTCGGTCCTCGAAGCATACGATCCTCAGCCAGCAGCCGCAAGAGCGGAGATCCGGACATCACCAACCTCATCGAGAACGAAGCAGTTGATTCCTTCGTTGCGGACGACGATGTTCTCACCATCTTCCAAGCCTTCTTGACTGCGACCGGCATTCTGATCAACATTTGCAAAGGAAAGAAAACCCTCGAGTACGGGGGGAGATTCCGCGATGAAGCCATCGACATGATGAAAGCGTCTTGAGACCCTGATACCCTTGGTAAGTTATTCACGTTCACCTTACTGTTCCTCTTCCAGCTGCTGACATTATCTAGACGAAGGAAGCTATCGCTCGCCTCCTCGCGCTTGAAGACCACGACATCATCCGTCTCTACAACGGCTTGAACGTAAAGCACGGTGACCAAAAGGCGCAGGGTAAAGGAAAGAAGGCCGTTGTCCAAACCCGTACCGAGTCCTTCCAGACGCCTATCGACGGTGAGGATACCACTCCTCACCGCCGAGGAGAGAACCGCAAAGCCATAAAGATACCTACCACTCTCTGCATACACTGTCACCTCTTTTTGTTAACAAGGGCGACCACGGGAGACCAGGGGAGAGGGACTTTGCACCAAACCTAGGGTAATTTACCTAAGCCTATCCTAAATTTTGAAGAAATATCCTAAGTTTATCCTCAGTTTACCTAAGGCTTCTGTCATTCTTAGGATATAAGTCCCAAGTCTCCTGCGTCTTGCCTCCTGCTACCTTGCGGCCCCCCGTCTCTTCTCGCACAAAGTGTTGAGCCTCAACAGGCCTGGATCACGAAGATAAGCACCATGTCCGCCGAGCTGCCCGTAAACAAACCCGGGTTAAACTATATATATATGTATATGTATGATTGCATCCTGGCTCCCCGTGGCAGCATGCGAAGGTCGGCGTTGCCATGGAAGGCAGGGCCCTATAGGGCCCGGATATTTTGTTATCTCACCACAGTCGAACAACTAGAACACATCTGCCCATGAGGCTAGAAACCCTGAGACTGGTCATCGCCTATGGCGCAACATTCATCCGACAATGAGCGCCTCTAGTTCTGTGAAGAGATCGCAGAGTGAGCCACCAAAAACCTCCAGGATCACATCGCCGACTCGAAGTGACCAAGAAGGTTGCAGATATCGCCGTTCAGGCGGTCGCGAAGGTGAGCGGACAGTTAAGCGACTGTCTTCTCAAGTGTGTCGAAATGATGGCACAACACCATCAATCGGCTGTAGAGATGACACAGAGGATCGACGCTGCCAGGGCAGCCAACGCTGATGTTCAAAAAATAAAGGAGCTGCTTAGTGACATTTCGTTGTCAAATAAACGCCAGCTAGAGGCGCTACAGGCAGAGGGAATGGGCATTAACCAATTGCTGCCAACAATTAAAGATCACCACGAAGAAACCGCCCAGCTCCAGCAACACGCAACCGAGGTCGAAGAGTACCTTGCTCTGCAAGCCGCTCGCTGGGTCGGTGGGTAGTTGGTGTGCCTAAAATGTATTTATGAGAATGGTATTTGAGTTGGTAGACCTGATAGCTGGGCTTGCATCGTGCACACTCGTTGGTCAAGGTGAGGGAGGAGACCGTTAGCAGAAAGGCTCCCAAGAATCCGGCTACTCGCCGTCAGAGTGTTCACCCTTCCCTCGAGGAGGATGGCGAGGGCAGTGGCCAGGTATATCTATTCTGGCTCTGAAGACTCTATCCCAGGCCGCGCATCTAGCCAAGCTAGCGAGGCTATATGGAACAAGTGGCGGCAAAAGACCTTCCCCCTGAAGATAGCGTCATGATGCTCATCACACGGGTCTTGAACCTGATTAGCTACTGTACACAGTCGTAGGATAACCTTGTGTAAATTGAGGAGAGACTTAGCTAAGCTTAGTATATATATATGGTGGAATCAGACTAGCTGCTTCCCCTTCTCCTCTGCTATCCTCTGCTATCCTCGTCGTCTCCTGGCTGTGCTTCGTCTGGGTCTCTTGCGCTGGGGAGTGCCCTGGCTGCTTGTGATTGTCGCATTGATCTGATTTTGTTGAGGTTGCAAGTAAAGGAGGAAAAAATAAGAGAGTTTATTGAGAGTAGTGGCCTTCGACTTATGCAGGTATTAATATACCTGGTGTCACACGACGGTTCCCAAAACTACAAATTTCCTCCCTGCCCCAGGGGGGCCTAACGCCACGATTTTCCCGTAGTTCTTGCGGCTATTATTCTTCTCCGGGTTCTCCACGCATACATGGGACGATTCTAAACAATTCGGCCTGCCACAAAGATGTGAGACGTGTTTTTTCCCGGGCATTTTAAGCCCGTAGGCCAGAGCAGAACTTCGTGCAGCAACGCGAATTTGTTCCCGCCACCCGAGCTGACCTGGATATAGCCATTCGTTTTATTGGGAACTTTGGTGGACAGACGGCAAAAGCCGTCAACGACGGAAGATTTGGCCTCTGTTCTATCTTTTTAATGCATAGTTCGGTCGAATCCATGTATCGCGCGCGCATTTCTTTCCGTCTCTGGCCCACATCTCGTCAGTATTTGCTACTACCACCAAGACTAATACGGATTCCACTTACGAGTTCGAGAACTTGTGCGGGCCGTCTAGGCCGAGTCCTTGTTTTTTTGGGGGGCCTGCTACTTGAAGATCCTGGCGGAGCGTTTGCCCTGCTGGGAGAGACTGTCCCTGATTTCTTTTTTGGTCGTGCCACTATTAACATTAGCAAACGTCCAACACACACACACCCAACCCTAAACTTACTTCTCTGAGTGCTTGGAAAAAACGGAACGAAAAAGAAGTTGTCGGGTGGGGGAGCGCGCTGGAAGCAACCGCTCTTATTCGCTTGATAACTGGAGGTAGGCTGCACATTGCCCCCCCACCGGAATGTTTCTAAGCCATACGCATATCAGTATTCACTTCCCAGGACTGATTGACAATCTCTCGACTCACCTAGGTAGGATTGTACTTGAGGAGTATGCCTTGGCTAAATTTCCTCGACAGGAGTTGAATTTTGTAGGAAGTGTCAGGATGAACTTTCAGGCAAAGCTGCAACGGAAGAGTAAGTTAAAAACGCATCAGAAGGGCACCTTCCGCCACTGCACCTTGATATGAGGCAATAGATGTTACCAAGGAAGCTGCTACTTGCGTTCGCTCATCCATTGGATCGCCAGAGCCCCATATGTTCTTTCCTAAACGCGAAACTATTTACAACACCAATGAAAGGCAAGAGCCAAATGTCAACGTACCGGGCCTGAGCGATGCCAGCAGCCAATCCTACCTATCAACCGTAAGCCCTCTGGAGCGCAGATACCGAATCGGGTTGACCTCTCCTTGAAGAGGCCCGCACCTCAGGGTCCTGTAAGTTAGGAAACACAGAAACGACGGGTGGAGTACTGGTAGGATCTAAGAAATTGCTCTACAGGTAGACTCGTGTTCAAGCTATGAACGATTAATAAGAGATAGCCGTTGCCGTTGGGCTGTCCAGAGCTTTCATGACTACCATCGCGGGAGGGGGGGGTTTTTGGATATAATGTCCCCAGTTATATTTACCCCCTAAAAGCCTGTATAAATTACATAATATAGACACTAGGTTATTATAACCTAATAATTAAGTAATTATAATTATAATATATCCCTATTATATTTATATATATAGTCTGTTTAACTTAAATAGTTATATTAAATAAAAAGGTTTTAATTATTTTTAATAAAGTAATTTTATTAAATTATATATTATAATTTTAATATAACTATTTATTATATAGAAATTTAGTAATTAAGTTTTTATCTTATTATATTTACTATTATATTACTTTACTTATAAGAAAAAGAATAGTACTAAAAGGTTAAAGTAAAATCTATAGTTAATTACTTATAGCTATTACTATAAAGTTATAATAACTTAATATAGATTTTTTATAAATATATTTAATAAATATTATATTAATACTAGTATTAATATTAAGCTATATATAAAGTTAAGTTAAACTATATATAAAGGTAAGTATTATATTATTAATAAATATAGGTAGTTTAGTTAATAGAGTTATTTATAAAATAGTATTTATATAAAAATATTACTTTAGTCTTTATAATTAATTTCTAAGCTAAGGGCCTATTAGTCTTTATAGTAAATAAAGTAGCTAAAAGTATTTATAAAACTATATAAGTATTATATTATAACTATTACTATCTATCTATATAATAATTCTTAACTACTTAGCTATTACTATACTTTAATACCCTTTACTTAATTTAAGTTTACTTAATAGTAGCTAAGGTTATATAAGTAATAAACTTTTTATATTATTATAAAGTATAAGTTATAACTTAGTTTAAGGTATTAGTAATAAGGCTTATAAAATATTTATAATAATTAATTTTTAGTAATTTAAATATTTATAATAAAAATATATTAGTTAATTATCTTTATTATTTAATATAAGATATAAAATACCTAAAGTATATCTTTATAGGTTAGGCTATATATATATAAATTACTAGTAATATATTAATAATATTAGTATAACTTCTTTAGTACTAATTCTCTAGGCTTTTTATTAATATTAAACTTTAACTTTCTATATATATAACTTTTTCCTTTTAATATTACTTTAACTTACCTCTATATAACTTTAACTTATATTACCTAAAGGCATTTTAATATTAGTAAGTATCTTTAGTACTAAAAAAAAGATTTATACTTATAATTTAGCTTAATAAAAATTAGTAACTAAATATTACTTTATTTTCCTAGTTTTTTCCTTTTTTATTTTACTAGATATTAGTATATTTTTAAAAAAAAGAAATACTATACTTATTAAAATAAAATCTTAATTACTTAAGAATCTCTAACTATAGGATAAGCTAATAAAATACTTTCTTTAAAACCCTATAATCTCTAGGCTTAAGATAAGCTAATAAAATATACTCTTTAAAACCCTATAATTTCCAGGCTTAAAATAAGCTAATAAAATATATACTTTAAAACTCTTATACCTTTAATAAAACACTCCTCCTAAATACCTAAACCTCTAACCCTAGAATATACTAGCTAAATACTATTACTAAAATACCAGAACCTTTAGCTTTAAATATAGGTAAATAAATACTAGCTAGAAAAAATACTAAAAAACTAACTCTAGATATAGCTTATTAAATACTAGCTAAAAAAAATACTAAAAAACTAACTCTAAATATAGCTTATTAAATACTAAATAGAAAAAATACTAAAAAACTAACTTTAAATATAGCTTATTAAATACTAAATAAAAAGAATACTAAAAAACTAACTTTAAATAGAAATTATTTAAATTTAATAAAAAAGGGTATAATTATAAAGTTTACTAAAAAAATATATTAAAGTAATAAATAGTTAAATAAAAAGTACTTCTTTTTTACTAAGTAGGAATATAACTTATAGTACTATTATAAAAAGCTTACTAAGTTTAGAATTAAAAAATAAAAAAAATATAGAATATTAATTAAAATATATTATAACCCTTTATAGTACTTAGATATAAAAAGGTTACTATTTATAGAAAACTTAGATAGTAGTAATAAATACTTAATAATAAGTATAATATAAATTTTAAAAGTAGCCTAGGGGAAATACTTTAAAATAAAATCCTAGTAGTTTTAATTAAGTAATAATTAAATAGTATTAGTAAAATAATTAAATATTAAAAATACTTAAATATAATTAAAAGTTAAAATATTAATAATTTAAAATATTATATAAAATATAAAGGATATACTATTTATTTTATACTTAATAAAATAGTAAGTATTAAGCTTTAAGTAATAATATTTAAAGAATAGCTTTAAATTTAAAATATAAAAAGTATATTATTAAAATAATAGTAAGTAATTATTATAAAAAATATATTATATAGCTAAAAGGCAGGATTAAGAATTTTTATATATAGGCTATTTTATAATACTTAGTAATATTTTAAGTTAATTATAAGTTTAGGATAAGCTATTAGTATAGCTAGGAGTTAGGTACTAAATAACTTATATATATATACTAATATATTTAAGCTATTACTAATACTAACTAGTAGTAATATATTATATACCTGCCCTTTAAAGTTAATTACCTATATTAAGTTAAGTTAGCTATTATATTTATTAACTAAGTATACTTTATAGTACTTTACCTATTTTAAAGACTTTATTAATAATACTATAAATTTTAATTTTTATTATTTACTAAAAAGCTTTAAAAGTTAGCTTTATATTACTAAAGCTTACTTTAAAAAATAGTACTTTTATAATAATATTTACTAAAATATCTTTAGATAGTTTATACCTTAAGTTTCCTTTATAAGGGCAAGGCAGTAATACTTAGCTAAGAGCTACTTTCTTATTTAAGGAATTTAGCTATAAACCCTTATAAGGAAGGAAAGGTAATAATACTTAGTTAAGAGCTGCTTTTTTATTTAAGGAATTTAGCTATAAACCTTTATAAAAAAAAAGGGTAGTAAATAGTTAATATTATTATAGCTACAGATAGTATAAAAAAATAATACTATATTTTTAGCTACTAGTTTACTATATACTAATACTATTATAGCTAGGCTTTATAGCTATATCTATATAAGCTAGGGTTTTAATTACTTTTTCTAACCTAAGTTTAAAAAAGTATTTACATTTCTTTATATTACTTATTATTAGTAGTAGCCTTAGTACTTTCTAAAAATAGGCAGTTAGTCTTAAAATATTCTTTTTATTATTATTATTATTATTAATATAAATAGCCTACTTTATATTACCTTTTATTACTATATTTTTATATAAAGAAAAAAAAAAGAATTTATTATAAAAATTATCTTTTTTCTTTTTAATAGTATACTAGCTAGTACTAGTAGTAGTAAATATTAAAGTAAGTATAATTAAAAATAAATAGGTAAGAGATAAAAAGAAATAAGAAATAAAAGTATAAAAATAATAAAAAAGGAAAATAAAAAAGAAATAATAAAATACTCTTATTATTATTATTATTATTAATATAAATAGCTTACTTTAAGTTACTTTATATTACTTTTATTATATTTAAATAAAAAAAAGTATATTTATTATCTAAATCCTTTACCTTATTTTTAATTTTATATTAGCTAGGGCTTATAATAAAAAATACTAAAGTAAGTATAGTAAATATAAAAGGGTAAAAGATAAAAAAAATAAGAAAAATAGTAAAAAGAAGAGTTTAAAGTAAATAAGGCTACTACTTTTAAAAAACCAGGGTATTTAACTTTACTAGTAAAAAAAAGAAAAAAAGAAAAGTTTAAGATAAATAAAGCTACTACTCTTAAGAAACCTAGGTATTTAACTTTACTAGTAAAATAAGGCTATTTCTTATAATTTACTTTATTATAAAAAATAGTAGTAGTAGTAGTAGTAGTAGTAGTAGTAGTAATACTATTTATAAGCTTAGTCTTTTTATAATAATAAAAAAAGGAAGCTACCTAGCTACTTTTTCTTTAAATATATAAAGATCTTATTAAAAAGGTTAAAGGTTATAATTAAGTTTATATATTAAGAAATAGTTAGTTTTTTTTTTTTATAGTAATAATATAAGTAAGTACTTAGTAATACTAATTTATATTAATTAACTATAAGTATTTTAAAATATTATTATTAGTAATAATAATATAAATATAAGTAAATATAATAGTATATATACCTTAGTTAGGTATTATTAATATCCTTTCTTTAGCCTTATCTACCCCTTCTTTATTATAAATAACCTTATTAATAAGTATACTATTACTAGCTATTACTATTCTTTTACTATCCCTATTAAAAAGCATTTATTAAAGTAACTGCTTTTTTACTTTTATTTTTTTACTATCCTTATTAAAAAGTATTTATTAAAGTAGCTACTTTCTTACCTATAAACTTATAACTTAACTACTTAGTAAAGTATTATAAGCAGTTTCTATTTTACTGCTTTACTATCTCTATTTAAAAGTATTTCTTAAAGTAATTACTTTTTTACCTATAAACTTATAACTTAACTACTTAGTAAAGCATTATAAACAGTTTCTATCTTACTACTTTACTATTTTTATTTAAAAGTATTCCTTAAAGTAACTGCTTTTTTACCTATAAACTTATAACTTAACTACTTAATAAAGCATTATAGGCAGTTTCTATCTTACTGCTTTTATTCTTTTACTATTATTAAAAAGTATTTATTAAAGTAATTACTCTTTTACTTATAAACTTATAACTTAATTACTTAGTAAAGTATTATAAGCAGTTTCTATTTTACTTAAGTATTATCCTAAAGAGTTACCTATATAATTACCTTTTTAGTATTTTAAAGTATAATAATTTATTTATTTATAGTATTTTTTACTATAATATAAATAAGGTACCTAGGTCTCTTTTACTTAATCTAGTCTAAAAATTCTTTTAAAAGCTTACTTTTTAATAGTTTTATTTTACTATTTATTTACTATAATAATATAGTTAGCTATTTAAAGGTTAAATAACTACTTACTGTACTTTATAAAGGATACCTATATACCTATTATTAGACCCCCTTATACTTTATTATTAAAAGCAGAATGTAAAAAGCCTCTTTATATACCTTATATAGTTAGAAGTTATATCTTATCCTAGGCCTTATTTACCTTTCCTTTATTATAGATAATCTTATTAGTAAGTATATAGTTACTAGCTGTTTCTATTCTTATCTTAGGCCTTATCTGCCTTTTTATTACTATAAATAACCTTATTAGTAAGTATACTATTATTAGCTACTCTAGGACTAAGTAGCTAGTATTAATAAATATAAGGTAATTAAGCTAAAAATAAAAAAAAGTAAAAGTAAAATAATATACTATTAAAGCTTAAAAAATAAGTTAAAAGAGAATAGAAATAAAGGGTTTTAATTACTAAGGACTTATTATATTAAGGTAAGAATTATTACTAACCTAGATAGTAAGTATATTTTATTTAGTTATAGTAATAATTAATATATAGGGCTAGTAAAAGTAGCCTTCTGGTTTAGGTAAGCTATAAAATCTATAAGGTTAAAATTTATAGAGGCCTAAAGCTTAGTAAAATTATAGCGCTAGCTATTTAAAATATAAAAAGGGCAAAGTTCTTAAGTAATATAAAGAGTTAAAGTTTATATAATTATATATTAACTAATATTTAGTTATCTAGCTATTATAAAGGTTTTAATTTTTATATAAAATATTTACTATCTTTATTTCTTAAATAAAATATTTTTTTTTTTTTTTTAAGTTTATAAGTTAGCCTTAAAAGGTATATTTAAGTATCTTTAAAGTCTAGTATAATTTAAATATTAATTACTTCTTAAGGAGTAAAGCTTTATTAAGTTAATATTATTAAGTTAGTAGCCTTATTTATAGCCTAAACCTTACTATAAATAGGCTAGCTTAAAAGCCTTACTTTTTAGCTAGCCTAAATCTTTCTTTTATAACTTACTTTAAAAAACTAAAATATATACTTTAATTATTTAATATATAGTAAGTTATTTAACCTAATTTCCCTTTTAATTATAACTACTAATAATATTATAGCTATACTATTATAATACTTAGAAAAAGCTTATAAAAACCTTGCCCTAGTAAGCCCTATTTAATAAAAGACCTTAATATAATCCTTATAATTAAGTAAGGTCTTTAAAGGGCTAGCTAGAATAATTATAATAGGCTTTATAATTTAGCTAATAAGATTAGGCTAACCTAGTAAAAAGAAAATAATAATAACTATATTAGGCTTACCCTTTTTAGCTATAAGGTTCTCTAGCTTATATAGTAGTATCTTAATAACCCTTAAATTAGTAAAGACTTTTTTAATTAAAAAATATAAAGCCTTTAGACTTTTAAATAGGCTTTTAAAGAAGGGTAGCTATAGTAAAGGTAAAAGGTATTCCTTAAGGCCTTTTATAAAACTATATATAATAATTAGCTTTATAAGATTAGGGTATAGTTAATAGTAATATAATTTATATTAAAGAAGATTAGTAATATATAATATAAAATCTATAATAAAAAAGAGGTAATTATAAGGTTTTACAGAGGGAAAATATATTAAGTTTTATATAGGTTTAGGAGCTTAAAGTTAAAAACCTAAAGTTATAATATTAGTATAATTAGTAAAAAAGGTTAATTAACTATATAATAAGGCACGTAACTATTATACCTAGAATATTAATATACTATTAGTATAAATAGGGGTTAAATAAAATATATATTATAGTTAATAAAAAGAAATATTTTATTAAACCTTAGGACTATTTAAACCTATTAATATAAGATCTTTAAAAGGCTAATAATCTTATAGTAACTATTAAGTTTAAATATATCTATTTTAAGTATTAACTTTTTTATTTATTTAATATAATAAATAAATAAAAAGTTAATAATAATAAAGAGATAAAAGGCAGTTACTTAATAATATATAAATAAGCCTTTAATATATATAAAATATCCCTTTACTTTTAAGAAATTACTAATAGTAAAACAGAGCTGTTTTTAAGACCTAAGTTTATTAAATACTTACTAAATATAAGGAAAATTTAGAAAAATATACTAAATTATAAAAAAAAATTTCTAATTTTACTTAAATAAAGTAGACTTAAGCTTAGTTACTACTATAATATAGTAATCTTTAGTATATGCCTTTTATAGTATAATAATAAAAAGATAATTTATAGCTAGATTCTTAATATAAGTTATACTAATAAAATCTAAAAGGTTTACTAAGCCTTTTATATACCTTAACCTATATAATACTAATAAGGTTTTATAAAGCTTATTACTTTACAGGTATATTACTAACTCTATTTAGTTCTCCTTATTATTAGCACTGCTTTTAAGCTTTACTATAAAAATAAAATAACTTTATTAAATCTTATTAAATATATTATAAAGTTATAGGTTTATAAGTTTAAAGTAGCTATTAAATATAAATACTATAGTAAGTTAAAAGTTCTCTTTAAAGATAAGTATTATAGCTAAGTTATAGAAATTTATTACTTAAATATTATCCTTAAATATTTTAAGGAAAATAAGTTTTTATTAATATAATATAAATATTTAAGGACTTACTTATACCTATCTTCCCTTAGAAAAGTAAATATTATATTATAGCCTTTATATTCTTAAGTAACCTCCCTATAATATAAATTAATATAAATATTTAGTAACCCTTTCTTAGCTTTAAGGGAATATACTTTTTTAATAGTATACCCTTAGTATATTCCCTTAAGTATAATAAAAAAATAATTACTAAATACCTTACTAAAAGTAAAAGTTACTATATACTTATTACTATATTAAAATAAGGACTTTTATTAATTTTCTATTAAAATATTATTAATAAAAATATAATTAAAAGTTATAAGGTAAAAGGTAAGCCTAAATACTTAGTATATATTTAGAAAAGTATAAAAAGGTATATAAATACTAACTAGTTTAAAGGCATTTTATATTAATATATACTTATATAAAAAACTAAACTACTTTATATTTATTAATTACCTTTTAATAAAACTTATTAATTAATTCTATATATAAAAAGGGACTATATAGGTAAAGTACTAATTTAGTAAATATTTAATATATTATAGTTAGCTATTTTATATAGGTAAATAACTTAGTATTATAAAAAAAAAGAAATACTTTAAAATAATCTTTATTAAATTACTTAAGTATTACTTTAAAAAGGCTTTTAATAAAATCCTACTAAAGCTAAATATAAAGAATAATTAGTAAAATAATAATACCTTAAGTATACTTTTATATATACTAGGACTTAAGATATTATATTAAGGACTATAAGTATCTTTAGCCTAGGGAAAAGGTAAATAAATTAAAAATCTTAGTAAATAAATTTAGTACTTTAGTAAAAAAAAAACCTAAGTTATTAAAAAGTAAAAAAAATATAAATTTTATAAGCCTTATATACTTAAAATATACTATATTACTAGGTTAGCTATAAATAAGATTAATAAATAAAAAGATAGACTTTATAAAAATAGTAAAATTAAAATATAATTAAATTAAACTAAGTATATAGCTACTTACTAAAAGTATTTATAATTTACTATTTACTATAAATACTAAGCTAAGTAAGTTCTTTTTATTATTAAGTACTTATAGTAATTTACTAATACTAAGTAATATTATACTATAACTATTCTTTATATTAACTATACTTAATAATATTAAATTCTAAATTATACTACTATACTTATTTAATTAAATAATACTAGTATAAAATAGTAGCCAGAGGTCCTATATAGCTTAATAAAAGTTATTAATTTAGTATATTACTAATAATTATAATAATAAAAAAGTAAATAAAAATCTTTTTCTTACTAATATCTAGGTATATACTATTATTAAGTTTTATAAAATAGGTAAGATATTTAAATATATTTAAAAGGTTAATACTAAAAGGTCCTAAAGTAAGTAATATTAAGCTTTTATATTAATTATATATATAAAATTTAGTAAACTAGGGAATTAAATAAAGTCCTATAAGTAAATAGTATATATTTTAAAAGAGTCTAAAGGTATTTAAAAATAAAAAAAATAAAAGTAATAGTATTAATATATTTAAGAATATCTTCTCTAGGTATACCTATTTAAAGATAGTAATCTCCTTCTTTTTATATAGTAAAGTTATATTTATAAGAAAATAGAATCTATAGGTATTAAATATTATATTATAAATATACTAAATTATATATTAGTACTTTAAATTAATAAATAAAATACTAAGGTTAGGATTAAACTTATAATTAAGATATATTAGCTTAAATTAGCTAGTAACCTAGGTAGAATTAATTAAATAGCTATTACTAAGAATAATAATAAGTTCTTTATAGTAAAACCCTATATATAATTTATTTTTATTAAGTTTTAATAATAGGTTATATAAAAAGTATACTTAATATACTATAGCTAAAAGGTTATTAGAAAGTACTTATATAAATACTATATCTTAAATATAAAGTATTAGTATTTCTTAGTAATTTAAGTAAAAAGTAAAGTCTAGGCTATACTATATTACTTAACTAAGATATAGCTCTTTATATTCTAAGTTATTATATTTTTAATATATAAAGTTAAATAGCTAAATAGGTTACCTTACTATATTCTTAATATAGTAACTAAAAGTTATTTTAATAGATTTTCCCTACTACCTGGCTTCCTATAGCTTTAAAACTAAACTATCTATTAGTTTTATTATACTATAGTAAATTCTATTTAAATTAAGTTCTAAGCTAAAATAAGTATAAAGTAAAGCTTATAAATTAAAAGTTACTATATTTTTAGTAAGCTTAGTTTATAAAGGTATTATTAATAGGTTAACTAAAATATTATATTAATAAAAAGGCAGTAAAAAAAGGCTTTTTATAAGTTTTTCTTTTAAAGTATCCTTTATAACTAAAATATTTCTAAGTTTATTAATACTTTTTACTATTTAAAAAACCTTTATTAGTTTATAATAGCCCTTTCTTAAGATATTATAGTAATATTCTTAAAGTATAAGGGCTATTTTAAATACTAAAAGGGTTTAGGAAGCTAAAATATAAATATTCTTAATAGTAAGGTCTTTAAGCAGGGTATATAATTATAAAAGTAAAGGCAATAGACTTTAAGCTACTAGACCTCTAGGATTTTTAGGCTTTTATATTTAAAAAAGCTTTTTCTAGTTATTAAGATTAATAAAAAACTTATTATCCTTATTTTTACTAATACTTAATATATATAAAAGCTTTTTAATATTATCCTTTATAATTATAGTAGGTTACTTATTTTATATATCTCCTTTAGGTAGTAGTACTAAAGTTTATATATAATATTTAGCTTTTTATTCTAGGTTAAGAAGATAGAAGCTATTATTAGCTATAAAAAATAAACTACTATTACTATTACTAGTATTACTAACTAAAGTAAGTAAAAGGTTATAACTTATAGTATTATATCCTTAATCTAGTAGTAGTAAAGGCTTAATATTAGTAAGCTAAGTAGTAATATTTATTAATATTTTATATAATAGGGATTAAGGTCTTATAAGCTTAGTATTAAGTAATAGTAATATAGCCTTTAATTTAAATAAAAGTCTTTATAGTTTTTATAATTTTAATTTTTTTTTTAGTAATATATAAGACTATAGGTTTATACTTTAGTCTTTTTTCTTTTTATTTATTTTACTAAATATATTCTAATTTACTTTATTAAGTATAGGAACTTATAATACTTTTAAATCCTAAAGATTTAAAAGTCCTTATTAATATAATATATTATAAAAAGGAGATTTAAGTAATATAAAGCTAGGCTAAAAATAACTATAATAGTAAAGTTATTTAGGTTAATATAGTATTATTTAATAGGCACTAGTAAATTAAATTCTATATTATTTATATAGTTTTTATATAGTAAGTTTTATAAAAAGAGTTTAGTATTTAAAAAGGTACAGGGCACTAAATATATAGGCTATTAGTAATTACTATAACTACTAGGTTTACTAGCTAATAGTAAAACTCTAGTATTTAGCTTAACTCTAGCCCTGCCCTTTTCTTTTTTTCTATTTTTCCTTCTTTTAACTTCTATAGCCTGCTAACTCTAGGTAATTATAACTGCCTTTTATTACTACTAATATTATATTTTACGTAAATATTTTAATATATTTTAAACTCTTACTTTTTTAACTCTTTTATTTTACTTCTAGATAATTTCTCCTTCTTTATAAACTTATAAAATAGTAATACTATAATACCTAGAAAAAAGGCTACTATGCTTTTAAAATCTAAGCTATAATAATACCTTAACTTTAATAAACTTAAGAAAGTATAATAGCCTAAGTATAAATAATAGTCCTTTTAAGTAAAGAAACTATAATACTTTCTTAAGGGATACTTAAAATAACTTAAACTTTATACTTATTAGTTACTAGAGTTAGTAAAGATATAATTAATATAGCTAAACTAATATATTTACTAGATAATTATAGTTATAGTACTCTTAAAAAAGTAAGGAAAAATAATATACTAAGAGAAATAGAAAAAACTTTAATTATAATAAATATAATAATATTAAACTTTACTAAGATAACTTAAACTTTAAAAATAGCTTTCCTAGTAAAAGCTTTAATAATCTAAATAGCCCTAACTAGAACTATAATAACTATAAGTAATAAAATAACTTTAACTTAAATATAAATAATATCTATCTAGACCTAAGACTAAAAAGGTATAAATAAAATAAGACTTTAAATAAGAAAAGTTATAAAAATAAAAAGCTAAAAGGTAATAATAAGAAAGATAAAGATATAAGTTATATTACTAAAATACTACTTATAGCTTATTAATTAATACTAATATTTTACATTAGCTAGATATTAATAAGATCCTAAATAATATCTAAAATAAAAATAGTAAAAAATATTATAAACTATATTTAAATATATACTTATAGTAAATTTTACTAATAAAGGACCTTTAAGTAATATTTAAAGCCTTTAAGTATACTTTTTAAGTATTATTTTTATATACTTAGGATAAATCTTAAATCCTAGAAATACTATAAATATACTTTAAAAAGTTTAATTTAGTAATATAATATATTCTTATTAAAAAGGCTATTAAGAAATTCTTTAATAATACTTTTACTTAGTACTTAGTTT
>NFZR01000055.1:0-116231 GCA_002165215.1 Fusarium pininemorale | reverse complement strand
AAAATATTCCTTATTACTATAATATCTTTATAAAGCTTACCTAGTCTTAAGCTAACTATACTTAATAAGCCTTTTTATATTATTTTTAACTCTTTTACGGTTAATACTTTTATTTTATAGTAGAAAATAATATAATAGTAAGCACTTTATATTAATTCTGCCCCCAGTACTCCCTATTTACTTTAATTATTAAAGTCTAAGGCTTTAAAAATCTTTTAAAGGAAAAAAGACTTTTTAAGCTAGTCCTAATTTAATTAAGGTCTATAAAGATTAAATAAAAGACCTAAGATTATATACTACTTTTACTATATTACCTTAATATATCCTAATATATCTAGAATTAGTATATTAAGTATATATAAGTATCTAAACTTTACTATTTATAAGAAAAAAGCTCCTAGAATAAGGTTATCTTAGGGAATTAATATAGTATATTTTAATTTTAATATAAATATATTTATAGTAATTAAATATAGTAATCTATACTTACTTTTACTAGGTTAATACTACTAAATAGCAGTTTAAATCTATTTACTACCTTGCTTATTTTATTACTAGTAGCTATTTATCTATAAATATTATAATAAACCTAGTATTCTAGTAACTTATAGGCTTTATCTTACTATACCTTTAACTTTTTAGTAGCCTAACTTTTACTAAATAAATTTAAGATAAGTCTTTATTTTTATAAAATGTAGTACTTTAAACTCTCCCCCTAAAGGCTAAAGTCTTTTTTATATTAAATATATAGTTAATACCCTATAATAAGTTTACTATTTTTAGTATTTTTATATATTTTCTAAATACTTAGTAATAACTTAGAAAGATTATACTTAGATTTATTAATATATCTAAAGACTAAGGTAAGGCTATACTAAACTTTTATATAATATATAGCCTATAGAATTATTATTTTCTAAATTACCTTTAAGTAATTATAGTAAATAATAGTATATATTTTAATATTAAGGATCTAAATAATAAGATTAAGGCTAAATTATAGCCTATACCCCTACCTTGCCTTTATTTTATTTAATATATAGCCTATATTCTAAACCTTATTATATAAGAAATTATAGACTATATTAAGATTAAGTCTTAAGAGTTATTAATTTTAAAGAATAAAAATAAGGATAATAATAAGGATAAGGAAGGTAACTTTTCTTAATATAAAGGCCTTAATAATAAGGACCTAATAAATAATTAATTTAATACTTTAAAATAGTAAGTTATAGACTAATTATCTAATCTTATTAGTATTAATTACTTATTATTATCTATTTTTTAGGTATATATATTTCTTTTTTTAATATATTCTCTATAATAATTACTTATAGTAATTATTAAGTTTATTATAATTAATAATCTTATAAGTTTATTGCCTTATTATTAAATTTACCTAAAGTCCTAAGCTTATATAAAAATTTAAAGAGACCTAAGCTTACTAAGTATAGGATAAGACTATTTTATAACCTTTAAAACTAATATATAATATCTTAACTTAATAAAACTTAATAACTATAATGCTTATAAAGGTAAGGATACTAAAGCTATCTATTTAAGAATAGTTTAAAGATTACCTTAATAGGAATTATAAGATTACTGCTAAAAATTAGTAATAAATTAATTACCTTATTAATTATACTTATATTTTTATTTATTTTTTTAATTCTATTAGTTACTTAGCTATTAATAGCTTATTTACTATATAGACTTAGCTTAAGATTATTAGCTACTATTTTAATATTTATTAAGATAGGCTCTTTTTACTTAAGGGCAGCTAAAATTATTAACCTTAGGTTAAGGTTCTTTCTTATAGTATTTATTAAGCTATAATAAAGCTATATAAGTATATAGATTTATTTATTATAAAGACCCCTTACCTTATTATTCTTTTTCTTTTACCCNGATAGGCTTTTTTTACTTAAAGGTAGCTAAAATTATTAACCTTAGGTTAAGGTTCTTTTTTATAGTATTTATTAAGCTATAATAAAGCTATATAAGTATATAGATTTATTTATTATAAAGACCCCTTACTTTATTATTTTTTTTCTTTTACCCTTACTAAAATTAAATTAAAATACTTACTAAAGTAGTATTTAATCTATTTTTCTATCTTTAAGTATAAGTAGTATTAAAAAATAAGCTAAGACTAACTTTATTTAATTTTATACTTCTTAGTATATATTTAACTATATAGACCTATTTATATTAGTATTAATAAAAGAATAAAATCTCCTTTTTAGTTTTTTTAGTTTTAAAAAGGTATTTATAGTAATTTAATATAATAATTATATACTTATAGTAGTTTATAGGCTAGTTATTTTTAAAATTCGGCTTTAACTATATATAAATCTTTTTTTAAAGAAAGTATATTTAGTATAATATAATATTATATTATTAACTAATATAATAAATAGAAAGGCAATTTAAAAAAAGTCTTTTTTAATTTTAGTTTTATATTACTTAAAATTCTAAATACTTTATATTAAGCTATATAGCTAAAAACCTTTTTATAATATAGCTAAGTACTATTATAATTAAAAAAGTATAAAATATATATTACTTTATATATTAATATAAATAATATACTTTAAAGGTTTTTTTAATTAAAAAAAGGTTTTTATTATATTTTTATTTTATAGCTTTAAACTAAACTTAAAAGTCTTTTAACTTAAACTTATTTAAGCCCTTTTCTTTTATAAAGAACTCCCTAAAATAGCTTAAAAAGCTATAAAAAGCCCTTACCTATTTAATATTACTTAAAAAGATACTATAGTATCTAACCTTTCTTTACTTATTAATAATATATAAGGAAAAAGTTATTTATATAAATACTTTACTAGTAACTTATTAATAACTATTTTCTATTATTTCTTAATTATAAATATTTTCTACCTATTTTTAGGACTTATAACTTTTACTATTATTTATAAATTAATTACTATTACCTATACTATTAAGCCTATCTTAGTCTTTTTATAACTTAAATTTTATTAACTCCTATCTTTATATACCTTTAAAAAGACCTAAACTAAGTAAGACTTATTATACTAACTTATAGTAGTTATTATAAGTTAAAAGCTAAATTAAAAAACTTAATTCTTAAATTACTAGTATTAAGTAATTAGTTAGAAACTAGTAATACTTTTCCTATAAATAGTAAATATTTAATTTATTATATTTTAAAATATTTAAATATACTTTTTATATTAATTACTATAAATAATTACTATAAATATACTATATTAATACTACTTTTAAAAGTAATATAAAAAGAGTATAATATTACCTATAAATACTTATAAGTACTTTTTAATACCTATATATATTATAAGTAATATAAAACCTTTTTAAAATACCTATAGGTACCTATATATAATATTATTTACTTAATTATATACCTGGGTAAATAGGTATTAAGCTATTATTAGGTACCTATAGGAATTTTAAACCCTATATATACCTGCCCTTATAGTAAAGGCTTATAGCTAGGTAGCTAGAACTCTTAGTCTGCCTGATAATATAGTTAAGGACTTTAAGATAAAGGTTTATAATATCTTAACTGTTAAGCTAAAAAGGTTTTATAAACTAAAAAAGGAATACCCTATTATACTTTTCTTACCTAGTTATTAAGAATTAAAGCTTGTATACAGGGCTATGGTAAGGTTTTTTATAAGTCTTAGGTATATAATTCTTACTATAAACTATACTTATAAAGCTTTTATAGTTAAGTTCCCTAATAGGATAGCTATACCTACTGCTAAGTTTCTAAATAATATAAACTTAATATATTAGTAGCTTAAGGTAAGCTTTTTATTAATATTAGTACTAAAAGGATAATACTAATTTTAAGTATTAAGTTTAAACTAAAGATAAGTCTTTTATTATTTTATAACTTTATAACTATATACTTATAAAGTATTAAGGCTTATATAAAATAGCCTATAAATTTACTATAAGTAGTAGAATATACTATAGTAACTAATAAGAAGAAGGTAAAGGTATTAAGAAAGTAAAAAGTTATAACTACTAAATAGTAAGGTATAGGGTAGGATTTATAAGATAAAAGTAAGTTTATTAAATAAAGCAAATTTTTCTAAATTTAATAATATATATTATATAATAAAGAAGTTAATAATAAACTAAAGAAAAAGAAGTTCTTAAAGTAGGAAAACCTAGGATATATATAAATATCCTAAAGAGTAAGTATTATAATTCTTAAAGAAAAGTAGCCTTAATAGTAATAAAATAACTATTATAAAAATTACTAAAATTTAAAGAAAATTATAATATATTTTTTTTTTAATTTAAAAAGTACTAGGCTTTAATAGGCTTATAAAGCTTAAATAAAAAAGTAAGGTTTCTTTTAATATATTATAAATTATCTAACTAAAAGGTAAAAATCTAATATATATAATCCTTATTATATAATTATTATATAACCTAAGTTATATAATTTTTTAACTAATATTCCTTTAGTAGAAAATATTTAAAGTTTATAGAAAAAACTTTAATATATAGGACTTACTTAATTCCCTATATTTTACTTAGGTAAGTATATTAATTAAAAGCCCTAATTTTTTTTATTTTTATAGTATATATTTTGCCTTAATTAGTTATTTAAAATATAATATATTTCTTAGTTATATAATAAGACTTTTTATAAAGTTAGGTCTTAATAGCCTCCCTTAAAGAGATAACCTTAGTTATTTCTTTAAGTTATAATAAGGGATATAGTTATATCTTTTAGTAAAAGAAAAATAACTTTTATTTATTAAATTATATATTTTTATTTAAAGGAATTTTTAACCTTTTTATATAAAAAAAAAATAACTCTTATTTATATTATATATAAAAGAAAATATATTTTATTTTTAAAACTCTTATTATTATAAGTATAAAAACTTCTTAAAGGATAGTATTATTATTATAAAAAGAAAATACTTTTATTAAAAAGAAAAGCTTAATATTTATTAAACTAAAAAACTCTTTTATATAGGATTTTTAAGCTAAAAAAAGCTGGTTTTTTATTTTATTAAATTTTATATTTTCTAGACTTTTAGTAAAAAAGTCTACTATATTATCTTCCCTTTTTATAAAAAATATTTTAATATTTCCTTTTTTAACTTTATTTCTAGTAAAATAATAAGCTATATTTATATACTTAGATCTTTTATAATTACTAGAATTTTTAGCTAACTATTTAGTAGCTAAGTTATTTATTAAAATAAAAGGTATAGACTTATTATAAGTTATAGATAAATTATTTAATAAATATTTATATAAATAATTTAAAGATTTAGCTTTTTTAGTAGCCTCTCTTAAGGCTATATACTTTACTTTATAGGTACTAATTACTATATAGGCTTGTTTATTAGTTTTTTAACTAATTAAATTATTATATAAATAGAAGTAAAATTTACTATTAGATTTTCTATTTTTTATATTACTAGCCTAATTAGTATTAATATAGCCTTTAATAATTAAGTTTAAACTATTAAAGTTTATATTATAGTTATATTTTAATCTTAAATTAGGATATTTATTTAAATATTTCTAAATATTATTTAAGGTATTAAAATAGCTTTTATTAAGCTTATTAGTAAATTTAAAGCTAATATTAACTGTAAAAGCTATATTAGGCCTAGTTTTTATAGCTAAATATAATAAGGAGCCTATTTCTTTTTAAAATTATAATATATTTTCTTTTAATATAGTTTTAGTAAATTTTACTAATTTTTCTGTATTTTTTATAGGTATTTTAAAAAATTCTATATTATTTTTATTATATTTTTTTATTTTATTATAAATATATTTAGTCTAGGATAAATATATTTCTTTATTCTTTTTATTTATAGTTATATATATGCCTAAAAAGTCTTTAATTTCTTTTAAAGCTTAAATAGCTATATCTTTAAAGAGCTTTTTAGCTATATTATTTATATCTTTTATATTTAGGCCTATAAAAATTAGGTTGTTTATATAATATATAATAGCTATTTTAGCTAATTTATTTATAAAAACCTTACTATTAAAGGGTAATACTTTAAAACCTAAATTTTTAAATAATTTAAAAAGTAATAAATACTAAAGTCTAGGACTTTATTTTAAATTATATAAAGCTTTATTTAATTTTAAAGCTATTTTATTTAAATTTAGTTTTTTATTAGGATTTAATTTTTTATAATTCTTTATAAAATCTTTAAAAATATAATTTTTAAAGCCTATAGGAATAGTTATATAGATTTCTTTATTTATATTAGTATTAGTAAAGGCATTTTTTATATTATATTACTATAAATAATAGTTATTAGCTATAGCTATTATAAATAAAATTTTAATAGTTTTAAGCCTAGTTATAGCAGTATAGGTTTTAGTATAATTTAATAAATATATTTAATTAAATCCTTAAACTATATATTTAGATTTATATTTAATAATATTATTATTATTATTAGTTTTTATTTTATATACCTAGTAGCCTTTTATAGCTATTTTTCCTTTTAAAAGAAATACTATATTTTAGGTTTTTTACCTAATTAATTTTATTATTTTTATTTTTATAAATTTAACCTATTTATAAGCTAAAGCATAGCTTATAGCTTAATTATAGTTATTAAGTTTTATTATATTATTATTTTTTACTATATTTAATATAATAAGGAATTTTATATAGTTTTTATAAAAATTAGTAGGCTTTTTAGGTATTTTTACTATTATTTTAAGCTTATCTTTATATATTATATTAGGTTAAATATTATTTTTTATAGATTTATTAATTTAAGGTAAGTTATTAAAAGTTATTTTATTATTTATATTCTTTTTTAAAAAACTATTTTTTATAATAGTTATATCTCTAGATATAATAACTTTCTTTTTATTAAAATCTTAAATTTTATAGCTATTAGGTAAATAGCTTATAATAACTCCTTTAAAAGCTTTAGTATTTAATTTAAATATAAGGTTATTATTTTTATAATATACTATAGAGCTAAAGGTTTTTATATTATATAAATCTTTTATATTTAATATAATATTATCCTTAGCTTTTAAGGGACTTAAATTATTTTTTAAAGTAAAATATAGGCTTTTATTATATATATATATAATAGCTTTTAAGGCTTTATTCTATAAATAAGTAAGTAAATTAGCTATAAATAATAAAGCCTTAATTATAATTAATATAGTCCTATTTATCCTTTTTATAGTACTATTAGGTTCTTTAGTATAAGGAGGACTAGTATTATAAATAATACCTTTATAAATATAATAAGGTTTTATTTTATATATATATTTTTTAGTATTATTAAAAAAGAATTCTTTTATAGTTATATTATAAGGATTATTTTTTATTTTTACTTTAAATATTTTAAATTTATTTAAAATCTTAGATTTATATTTTATTAAATAAACTTTTAAATATTTAGTTACCTTATTTATAAAGGTAATAAAATAAGTATAGTTATTATAAGTAAGTATTTTAAAAGGTCCCTAAATATTACTAACTATTTTATTTAAATATTTATATTTAGTTTTATTAAATAGTTTATTTATTTTATTAGTAGCTTTAGCTTTAAAGTATATTTTATATTTCTTTATTTTTTTTATATTTTTTATTTTATAATAATATTTATAATTATTATTATTATTATTATTTTTAGAGATAATTTTCTATAAAGTCTTAAGGTAAAGATGCCTTAGCTTTAAGTGTAATTTATATATATTTATATAAATATTAGTTTTATTTATTAATTAGGTATTTTATTATTATTATAATTATTTTTATATATTTTTAAAGGTATATTATATAGTTTATCCTTTAAATATCCTATAGCTAGAAGATTATTCTTTTTAAAAAGGTATAGATTATTTTCTTTAATAATAGAAGTTATTTTAGGTAAAGAGGAATAGTTTATAATATTTACTCCTATTTTAGGTATATAATAATAGTTATGTAAAATAAATTTATTATTATTATTATTAAAATTTACTATTAAATCTCCTTTTCCTTTTATTACTATAAAAGTAGCTTTTTCCTAGTTAACTCTAGTATTTATTAATTTATTATTAATAAGGAAATTTTTATTAAATACTATATACCTAGAGGTACCTATATCCTAGATAAAATTAGTAATATTTTCTTTATAGTTATAAATAGGACTTTTTACCTTATATCTTAATAGATTTCCTTTTAAATCTTTAGATAAAGAGTTTATTAAAGTTTCTATTTTATTTTTATTAGTATTTTGCTTTTTTAGGAATAAAATAGGGTTATATATCTTTAGGGAGCTATATTTAAAAGTATATTTAAAATCTAGATTTATTTTAAATAGAGATTTTTTTTTTTTTTTTTCTTTTTCCCTTTTTTCTTTAGCTACTTTAGCTATAAAAAGTTTTTTTATATTTTTATCTCTTATTTCCCTTTTAGGCTTAGAATTATTCTTTTTAGGATTTTTATAGGTTTTTATAACCTTATTATTATCTTTAANCTTTTTTTTTTTTTTCTTTTTTCCTTTTTTCTTTAGCTACTTTAGCTATAAGAAGTTTTTTTATATTTTTATCTCTTATTTCCCTTTTAGGCTTAGAATTATTCTTTTTAGGATTTTTATAGGTTTTTATAACCTTATTATTATCCTTAACTTTAAAATTCTTAAGAGCCTTATTAAGGTATAGAAAATAGTAGTCTTTATCTAAATATCCTGTAATTTTATAATAAGAGTATTTATTAGCTATTTTCTTCTTTTTCTAGGGTTTTTTACCCTTATAAGTATTTTTATTAGATAAATATACTTTAAAATCTTTACTATATAGCCTTTTAGACTTATCTATAAGGCTAGAAGTTAGATTTTTTATAGTATAAGAATTAAGGTCTTTTCTTAAAGCCTAAGAGATATTAGTTATATAAGAAAAGTAATTATTATTTAGATTATTTAAAATCTAGGTTATAACTACTTTTCTAGATATAATAATATCTTTAGATTATAATTTATCTATTACTTCTTTTACCTTATTTAAATATTCTTTTATAGTAGAAAAATTACTTAAATTAAGGTTAAAAAATTCTTTTATAATTAAGAATTTAAAAGTAAATTCAGAAGAATTATATATATTTTTTAAAAAATCCTAAGCCTTTTTAGTAGTAATATAGTATTTTATTTATAATAAAGGGCTATTTTCTAAATATAATTTTATATTAGCTAAAGCTTCTTTACTTTTATTAGTAAAACTATTATTTACTAAAATAGTAAAAGATAGTTTTTCCTTAGCTAAAAAAGCTTAAAGTCTTAAAGCCTAAGTTATATAGTTATTACTTTTTTTTAAGGGAGAAATATTATATTTAGTTATTTTTTAAATATATATTAGCTTTTAAGAAATATATAGGAAATAAAAAAATATTATTATACTTAAGAATTATTTATATTTATCTAAACTAAGTCCTTTTAAAGATATTAGTTATAGTTATATATAAAAAAGAGTTATATAATACCTTTTCTTTTATAATAAATAGTTTCTTTTAAGTATTATTCCTAGATTTTTAAATTTAGTATATTATTAATTATAAGTTATAAAAAAAGGTTTTTTTTTTATAATTTACCTTAAGGAAAAGAAAAATTTTTAATTTTAATAAAGTATTTTTTAAACTATTTAGCCTTATAATATATATTTTAGATAATAAAAAAGCTTATAAAAACTAGCTTTTATATTTCTAGATTTAAAATAAATAGCTTATTTTTAAAATAAAAGTTATAAAGAAGTATAGCTATATTTTTAAATTCTTTTAAAATAAAATAAACCTTAATAAGTATAGTTAAAGAAAAATAATCCTAGGTAAAAATATATAGAAAAATAGTAAAAGTTTTTTTATTTTCTAGATATTTTTTTCTTATAATAGCAGGTATATTGCCAGGCTTATAACCTATTAAGGCTTATATAAAATAGCCTATAAATTCACTATAAGTAATAAGATATACTATAGTAACTAATAAGGAAAAGGTAAAGGTATTAGGAAAGTAAAAGGTTATAACTGCTAAATAGTAAGGCATAAAGTAGGATTTATAAGATAAAAGTAAGTCTATTAAATAGAGCGAATTTTTCTAAATTTAATAATATATATTATATAATAAAGAAGTTAATAATAAACTAAAGAAAAAGGAGTTCCTAAAGTAAAAAAACCTAGGATATATATAAATATCCTAAAAAGTAAGTATTATAATTCTTAAAGAAAAGTAGCCTTAATAGTAATAAAATAACTATTATAAAAATTACTAAAATTTAAAGAAAATTATAATATACTTTTTTTTTAATTTAAAAAGTACTAGGCTTTAATAGGCTTATAAAGCTTAAATAAAAAAGTAAGGTTTCTTTTAGTATATTATAAATTATCTAACTAAAAGGTAAAAATCTAATATATATAATCCTTATTATATAATTATTATATAACCTAAGTTATATAATTTTTTAACTAATATTCCTTTAGTAAAAAATATTTAAAGTTTATAGAAAAAACTTTAATATATAGGACTTACTTAATTCCTTATATTTTACTTAGGTAAGTATATTAATTAAAAGCCCTGATTTTTTTTATTTTTATAGTATATATTTTGCCTTAATTAGTTATTTAGAATATAATATATTTCTTAGTTATATAATAAGACCTTTTATAAAGTTAGGTCTTAATATAAAGCAGGTCTTTAGTAATTTCCCTAGTATCTTTAACCCTTATAGAGTTGCTATATATAGTTACTCCTTTAGTGGATTAATTGCTATTATAATAACCTAGCGCGATTAACGTGTAATTAGAGGTCTTAACTTTAACGGTCTAATGTATAGATCTGTGGTTAAAGAAGGCTTAAAGGGCACGCTATATATACTTGTTGGAACTAATTTAATAGTGCCTGATCCAGTTCCTGGCTGGAATGCATTCTATGATAAGATTGATGCTACTAAGATGGAGATAGTAGTGAAGCACATACGTTACTATGTATTTATAGATATTCCGCTGCTTTTGACCGAGTTTAAGATTTAAGCTAAATCAGAAGCTATAGTATATAAGGTCTTTAGGACGCTTAGTGGAAGGAAGGTTGAGAAGGCAGTGAATAAGATTATGGTTAGGTTCTTGGACTTGGTTTTTAAGAAGGATGCTAAGAAGCTTAAAGATATTAGCAGAAAGGATGGCATTCATGTTCTACAACGCGATCTTGTATAGGTAGTGAGAGACTGAGGCTACTGTTTGTGACAGTCTAGCGGATGCATGATTGAGAATGTTTTACGGGCAACAAAGCTAAGCAACCACGAACTATGATCTGATTTCATAGCCCATTGGAATTTAGCCTTTTCTCAAGGTTCGCAATATAACCAGCTTGACGTATATGCTTGAAATAGTGGTAACCGGCATAGAGATATTCCGACCGATGATGCATGTCCCCACTAATATGCCCACGATAACTGAGCATACATCGACAACAGCCTCTTCGTTATCATGTCGCATTGAAGAGGGTTCATTTCCCAGGTTTTACCTTTAATTTTCCGTCGGCCCAAGCAACTTGCTATCACGCTTAGCTGCTGTATCTTAGCTACCATGCGAATGAGTGATCGGGAAGCTGGACCGGCCATTCGAGCAAGACTCGAGCCCTTGGGTCGAACAGGTCTCAGCATCATTTATGCCGACAAATCCGAGCCTCAAGTGGCTATAAAGGCCACCGGGTTCTGGCTAGATGGGGAAATGTATGACCACGCAGCTTTTGCCGAGGATACAAGCGAGACGTTCAAACGCGAAGCCGTCATATACGATGCCTTAGGTGCTCACCCACATATTCTTACATCATTTGGAGCTGCATACCTCCCTGCTACTCAGAAGCAAGGATCGGACCTCGAAGGCGAGGGGGAGCGAGAGGCCTGGGCCTTGAAACTGGAGAGAGCTCCCAACGGCAACCTCCGCGAGCGCATCCTTCAAGGCGGTGCACTACCTATGACCCAGCGTTTGAGGATGGCATTGGACCTTGCAGACACGCTGCAGTATGTGCATAGCCGAGGCGTGATCTGGGGTGATATCTCGACACGGAACATCCTCCTGTTTGACGATCACCACATCAAACTGCGCGACTTTGCCGGCTCTAGTCTACGCGATGTATATTCAGATCTGCTCTTTGTCTGTGAGCCTCGCTACTGGATCCCTACGACAGGCTCCCCAAGCCCAGAAAGAAGCACTTCTGAAAAGGAATTATTTGCACTTGGCACTGGTATCTGTGAGATTACTCAATGGGAGGTACCGTATGGCGAGATAGAGATCGAGGAGTTGCAGGAGAAGTTAATGCGTGGGGAGTATCCCCATGTAAGTGAGGACAACTCCGCACAGCATATCATCCGGGGACTTTGGAGACTGGACTACAGTTCAGTTCAAGAGGTTGCTGATGCGCTTCGCAACATCATAGCAACTATGTAGATAAAAGCTGGCTATGAGGTTTGCATCGAGGACAATGTCTTGAGTGCGAGAAAGGCGGGGAGACTCCGATTGATCTTTGCCATGAAATTAGGGCAAGGGAGTAAGGTTGTGGGTAGTTTAAAGAGGCTTCAGCCTCCAGCGCACAAAGGTAAAGAACACCAATAAACACATACGGGCAAGATACTCATTGCCCTTGCTGTTGCCTAGGATTTAGGGCAAATACCACGTTTAAAGACTGAACCTATCACCAGCTTGAGGCCGGATCGACCGAGAGATTGGCCATCGGGTTGTGGACAGAGGGGTTCGAGCTAGTTTCTGTTCTATAAACTTGATCTAACCAGAAACCCCACTGCAAGGTCCTCGAAGCCACTTTAGAAATGAATATCCAATCACGACTATGATATTCCGGAGCACTCACGGACCCGTCTCGGTATTTTAGAGAAATCCGTCGGCAAAGTGACCCCCACTATTCCGATAGTCTAACCCAGTTGACTCCGATGCCCCAAACGTTCCGATACCCCGCTATACTAGGCCCCGGACCCCACGGGGAAGATCTTGAATGAGATGCTAGAGATATAAGAAGGTAACGCCTCCAACGGCTCGACAGGAGCCTAGACGTATCTTTCGTGGACCATCGCAGCTATGTATGTCGCGAACTATCTGAGTATACCATTATTGGCCGGCGCCTTTCTGGCCAGCATAGCTCTCTATGCCTTGGTCAACGCCTTCAAGTCTCCCATCCGCGGCTTACCCGGGCCTTGGTACACTCATTTCACTCACCTCTTCCTCAAATACCAGATCCTCACTGGCAACCGCGTTCACTACATACACGCATTGCACCAGCGCTACGGCCCAGTTGTGCGTGTTTCGCCCGGAGAAGTCGCCGTCAGTGACCTAGAAGCGTTTTCCAAAATCCACAAGATTGGTTCTGGGTATGTCAAGTCGGCTTGGTACGATGCCGTAACTCCCGATCGAGAACCAGGCATCTTTGTGATGAGAGATCCCCATCAGCACGCTGCCCGAAGACGGTTGTTTGCTCGTGCTTTCAGTGTCAGCTCGTTGTTGACCAATTGGGAGTCTGAAATCAGAGAAAAAGCTGAGCTTGCGGTGAAGAGCATAAAGCGAGATGCTCGGAGTACTGGGGCGGATGTGTTTAAGTGGTGGACTCTTATGGCGACGGATGTGATCGCTCATCTTTCATTTGGAGAATCATTTCGAATGCTGGAGCTAGGCAAGGTAACTACACCATTTCTGTCTCCAGCCCCGGGACTAATAGACTCCAGCAAACTCCATACATCGATGCCATCCAGTCAGCCCTTCTTATGAGCGGCATTCGTGCCGAGCTGTCATGGATCTATCCTCTTCTCAAGCGTCTGCCTTTCCCAGGGTTAAAGAAGTTGCTGAATGCCGACAACGTCGTCCTCGAGCACGGCTCTATAGCTGTTCGAAACATGCAGAGCGCAGGGGACGGTCTCAGCAAGGCGAACTTGTTCAGCCAGATGCTGGCTGAGTCTGACAGTCAGGAAAAGACAACTCTCTCCATGTCAAGCGTGCAGGCAGAAGCAGGCAATCTCATCGTTGCTGGATCAGACACTACGGCTGTGACGCTGACGTATCTTATCTGGGCCGTTCTCAAGCAACCTCAGCTTCAAGCTGAACTGGAGCATGAGATATCAGAGCTCAGTGATGAGTTGACTTTTGATGAGCTCAAGAGTGCCCCGCTTCTTAATAGTGTCATTGAAGAGACACTTCGTCTATATGGTGCAGCTCCTGGTGCTCTTCCACGCGTCGTGCCTGGCAAGGGTCTTGATGTTTGCGGCTATTATATCCCTCCCGGTACTGTTGTCAGCACTCAAGCGTTCACATTGCACCGCAACGAAAACATCTTTAACGATGCACAGAGGTATGAACATATTGGCTTACTTGGAAGGTTCCACACTGACAGTGCAACAAGGTTCGATGGCCATCGTTTCATGGACAAGTCTACAGTCACAGCAGCGCAAAAGACGGCACTGTCTCCATTTGGGGCTGGGTCACGAATCTGCATTGGTCTACACTTGGCTTGGATGGAGCTACGACTAGGTGCCGCGCTATTCTTCCGTGATTGCCGTAGCGCCAGGCTAAGCCCTGAGATGACTGATGAGATGATGGAGATGGAGAACAGGTTCTTGATTGCACCCAAGGGGCACAAATGCATTGTCAAAGTGTGATGATGGAATGAGAAGAATGCATGCGGTCTGCTGTCTGCTTGCCTGGTGCTGAGACTTGAACTGAACATGTCGGCAATTTCGATATAGCCTTTGCAGGCTGTTTACGTGTTTCCCACGATTGAGATCTGAGGGCTTGAGCTATTTATTTTCGTGCCTTTCTTAGCACTGTAAGACTAGACTAATAAGATTGCACATGAGAGTTGCCTTGTAATTGGTGAAACGACGGACAAGACCCGGCAATTTCCAGTAACCAGGCTGAACACGAGCGTAGCGTAGATAAGCGCAGGTCTGGTAGATCCCAGTGAGCAGTAGCCTCTGCCTAGATTTCAATAGCTTACATGGCTGATTGTTTTGCCAAATCACCAACCCCTGATTGCCGTTGTTAAAAAGATGATATTTCTCGCATTCGAGCCCGAATTTCTGTCGCGCACTCTTGCAAAATCCCACGTTCATTGATCTGCTGGTTGTTCAACCACGTCCATTCGCTTTACGATGCGTTTCTCACTTCAGTCCTTGGCCATCTGCTTGGTCTCGAGCCAGGCTCGGTTCGCTCTGGCGTCGCCGTGCAAGCCTGTGACTGCTACCACTGCGGTCCCTGCTACCACCACGACTACTACTATCGCGGAGTCCTCCACCACTATGGCTGCTGGAGATACTACCATCACTGCCACCACCGGCGACTCTACCACTACTGCTGCTGGAGATACTACTACTACAGCTGCTGTAGTTACCACAACTACTGCCCTCTCTGATCTGTCCACCACTCTCACGCTCAGCGAAGGCTCAACAACCACAGCACTTGGCGAAGGGCCCACAACCACTACTCTTGCTGAAGACACAACCACCACTGCCATCACCGCCGAACCAACCACGACTACCTTTGAGGCGACGACCACGACCGCTGCTGAGACCACTACTACCACGGAGGCTCTCGAGGGGACTCAGATCTCGGCTGTCTTTGCCGATAACACCGAGAAGGATACATATCTCGATCGATATGGCGGTACCTACAGCAGTTCTCAGCAAGGTGGCTCAACCTCCAAGGCCCGCTTCCAACTCGAGCCCGAGACCAACAGACTCTTCTCATATCTCGTCGATGGCACCAAAGTATACCTCTTCACCGTCATTCCCACTGGCCCCAACTACGCCTTCCAGTTTGATACACCAGCCAACATCGACCCGTATCCTGCTATCTACCACTATGTTCAGTGCACTCCCGATGCCAACAACGTCCTCAGCTGTGAATCTGAAAGCGGCCCAACTCCTATTGTTTGGTACTGGTCGGAGAGTAATGTGAGGTACTATGGAAACAGTGACCCTGACTTTGATAGCGCACCTATTGTCCACTTCAGACTGGAGTAATTCACTCAAAGAGGCAGTTGCTGCATGCCATGGCTCTGAGAGTGGGTTATGCCTTGGGTGGATGATAGAGGAGTCGAGGATAGTTTTGGTGGTGCGCATTTACCACGTCAAGGGTTATATGTTCTTTGTATATAGCTAATTCACATACATCTTTATATACAATTATGACGTGATGTTGAGATACATTCCAGGGCCTCATTGGATCCTCTTGTTCTCATAAACAACCCTACCACGAATCAGATACTTCTCACGTCTTCGTTGGTACCCTTCGTGTCAGCGCTGCACATGTCGCCAGACTCGGACTCACCCACTGGGCCCAGGCTCCCTGGCTCAGCCAGACGCATCTCAAGATCAGGATGCTTAACCTTCCACCGTTTCATATACCAAACTCCTCCCATCAGGATCGCCCACATGGTAAACAAAAACACTGTTGCCGCTGGATATCCATGCGGGAATTCTGGTGCCTCGACAGTCGGAAAAGTGAAAAGTGGGATCCAAATCTGATTGCAAAAGCCAAGTGTCATCATAGACGAAATAATGAGTCCCCGTTCGCCGTAGTTCTCCTTCAGGGTTGAGTTGACCCACGAGTACAGGATCGGCGATGCCATGCCAGAGAAGCCACCAAAGTAAAACGCAGCGAACTTGAGGCCATCAGGGACAGTCCATATGGATAGCACAATACAGGCGAAGAATACGAATGATGCCTGGAACGTCCACAGTCCTCGAAGGCTAAGGCAGCCTGCTAGTGTTGTGCCAAGCCAGGATGATATGGCTCGGAGTAGATCGATAAATGTTGGCAGGATATTGACAAGTTCGATTGAGTAGCCAGCGTGACGGAGCCAGAGGGCCATGTAACCTGTCTAATTGGAGGTCAGTTATGCGTTGAGCATGTATGATTGCGATTCTTAGACTCACCCAGTAATGTGCCTGGCACAAGAAGATGTAGCACGAAACGCAAATCCACCACATGGGACGACTCAGAGTATACTTGAATGTCTTCCATGTGATCCCTTCCTTCTCGACGGTAGGAATGCGCTTGAGAGCGAGAGCATGCTCTTCCTCGGTCATATACCACCTTCTAGGCGATGTAGGCAGTCCAGGCCAAACGACGAACCCTAGAAAGGCGAGGGGTAACGTGATGATGCCCTGTACAATGAACAGCCATCGCCAGCCAGCACGCCCAAAAACGCCATTGAGGTTTCGGTATGCAGCAGCCTGGAGGTACCCAGAGAACATGGAGCCAAGTGAATTGCCCATGAACCAGACACCTGCTCTCTTGAAGAGTTCTTCGTTCTTGAACCACGAGCCAACTGCGCCGACAACGTCAGTACCCAACTGGGCTAAAGGCTTCAATGATAGTTCCTGCTCGGAAACTTACGGATGAGATGGGTGCCGCCAAATGAGCTGGCCTCTAGGAACCCAGTCAGAGCCCTTAGGATATAAAGCTGCCAGCTATGTTTGATCTCTGACTGACAGAAAGCGATAATGGCCCAGAGAATCTGCAGAGATGGAAGCAGGAATGGTGCACTGTCATGGTTAGCTTTCTCCCTTTATATGATTAGCAGATCGATTGGTCCCGACTTACATTTTGCCTTTGGTTTGCAGAGTCATAAGAGGGATCTGGCCCAAGACGTACGCTGTATTATCTACATAAATGATTTCTAGATCAGCCACGTTCCCTTTCAAAAGTCCTGGAGCATATGACCTACAAGCAACGACATAGTAGTTTAACTCATTTCCAAAGGCATTTAAATCCTCTCTCATGCCAGAGACATATGCGTTGGTGATGTTTTGTTGTCCGAGAAACTTGAACAAACTGTCAGTATAATGCCACCTACGGGACGAGAAGCGAGGCTGACGCGGCAAAAGACTGGCAGGAGTTAGAGGATTGAGACGTCAATAGATTATGAGACTTACAACTTAGCGATCCGAAGACAAGGATGGCGAGATCAAGCTTGCGAAGAAGCCTTCGCTCTTCTTTGGGGTACTCCGACGCTTCATCATTGTCAGCCCATTCCCTGCAAGATCAGATATAAACAACGCACGGTACCAGTCAAAGACAGACACTACCACTGCCCCGACTTTGTTCTTTTTCAAGACTGCAACGACGCCCATTTTCGACTGGTGTAGTAATCCGGCCAAGTAGTGTGTCAATCGGGAGCAGCAGCTGGATAGGAACACAGATAGAATTCATTACTGGAGCATCGTCTTATACTTTCACCTATATATTTGAGCTTTCCTGTGATCTCGCATTCATCTGCAAGTATGGCGAGCCTGTCCACCGAGACGTGGTATCGACGGGGTTTATGCCCCTCGCGTGATGCTCTCGGCGTGCGGTGCCTGATTTGGATACCGGATAAGTAGAATTGGATATCCAGATAATGTCATATCCAATAAAAGATCTACGAATTAACAGTATGGTGCATGCCAATGAAACTATCTGTAGAGGATAGGGAAAATATCTTTGTTGATCGAATGGCAACATCTCCTCCACTTGGGGTACTACCACTATGTGGCCAACAACATACAGTGCTTCGCTCGAATGTGGGGAAACTTCAGTCTAGTTATCTATTGCGACATCAGCGGGTGATATAACGTAAGTCATGCCAAGACTGAGCCAGGAGAAGTTGACGTTGCATTTAATTAAGTTGATTTGATTGTGTCTCTTGCTCTTCAGGTAATAGATATTCTCTTAAGTAAGGCTTAAAACTAAGCCTTTCAAGATCAACATTGCCCTCTCCCATGGATAACGCTGATCGTCAACTACTGTCTCATATGGCTTCAATATACTTCGCCCCGAAGCAATAGCTACTCGTTTGGCCGACTGGGTCCGCTGAGCCGACTGTTTGTCACTACAGGCCATATCGCGTTGCCGCCAGACGCTTTCAATTACGGCACAAGTAGGCGGAATGGTCTGTATGAGAGGAGATAGACTAGTCAGCCAGCTCCCGCAAAGGAAAAACTCTGGGTTTAACGGCATCGGATGATTTATAGGTACTCACCCCAAATAATTGGTTTCTACGATAGGTGTCCAGGAGGCTGGAAACACGCACGCGATCCTGCTCTCCATTGACAGCGCAAGCGGCCATAAAAACCGGCCATATGGGCAGCGCAGCTGTTATCGACCCATAAGCACACAGCTTCTCGGCCAAGTCGATAATGCTCTGTATGTTCTTGGCCCTCGACGATCGGCAGCTTGGTATGATACCGGGGAAACGGCTTGCACATATTTCGTTAAGGAATAGTAAACATCCGAGCCTGTTTGCCTCGGCCGTGGCCGTCACAACACCAAGCAGCTGCTCCTGCTGGCGTAGGCGACGCCATTCGCTGTCATCGATATAAGGATCAAGCAAGCCCCAGTCGTTGGGCCGAGATCCTCTCTGAAGGGACTTGGGAGGTATTTGGACGATATTCTCAATCCGGCGACAAAGCTTGTTGACCCTTTGGAGAAGTTCGTGGAGGCGGTGCATGCCCTGGAAGTCGGCGTCCATCCCATCAAAGCGTGTCCTGGTGGCGAGGTCGCAAATGTCGTTTATGACCAGAAGCAGGGAGTTGCTGAAGCCTTGAACGGGGTCGATTTCGTCAGGGTCCAGTGGCGTGGCGATGCCCTGCTGGCGATGAAGGAGGGTTTTGGGGTTAGGTGGCGATGATGTAGGTGAAGCCGTCCACTCCATGGGGCGACCCGTAATACGGCTGGGCATGATGATGGGCGAGGGCGGTGGGCTTGGCGATTCAAAGTCTTCCAATAGCGGCATGAGCGCTGGCTCCCAACCAGGCAGCAGCTTGTCGACACGAAAGGTTGCTCGGGCCATGACAAGGTGATAGAAGAGGTATTGTCTGCAAAAACGTAGCAGCTTGGCCATTGAAGGGTCATGGCAAGTTTCTATTGGTCCAGCGTCGAGGATGCTTGAGATACCCATCATATGGTTGATCCACGATGGGCGACAATAGTCAGTGATCTGAGTGAGTGCTGGTTAGTGTTGAAAGGTAACAGTGGCCCTTGACAAGATTTCAATCAACTCACATCTGCCCAGCACAGCATCACCACCGACACTAGAGCGTCGGCAAAGCTCGAGGCATCGCTTTTGATGGTCTGCAATCGCCTCGAGAGGTCTGAGAAAAGCTTCTGGCGATGCATCAATGCCTTGGCCTGGTATTTACTATCAATATGCGATAGCTTTGTTGCGCCAATGACCATGATGGCAGACATGATGGTGCTTGAGGTAAAGGCCATGGGGAGTATCAGATACCGGAAAGGATTGCAACCCTCATCATCCATTATCACAGCCTGACGGGCCACAACACCATCATAGTACTGGAAGATGTTCCCATCAAGGGCGTCGAAAGGCCTCCTCAGGCTGCCCTGGGCAAACATGGAAACGGGAAGTGTACTTGGGCATGGGATCAACCCAGCAAGGCCAGTCTTTCTCTCAGGTTCCGCGGAGTGCACAGCGCAAAGCGCATTGGCATAGCGGCTTTTGCGTTGTTGGATAGACCGATGATCGGCTAACTCATGGTCAGTAATACTCATGTACTCATCTTGATCAAATGTCCCTGTCATATATGTATCCATATCGTGGACAAATGTGTTGAGGAAGAATATCTTGTGGTACGACGATGCGACATAGCTGTCGTCTGAACCCAGATTCTTGGGTCTATGGTGTTCTTCTTGGCTCCGGTAATTCTGTTTTCCTTTAGATGAAGACCAGACTCCTTGTCGACCATGGCATACGCCCCGGGCCTTGGAGTCCTCAATCCACTGCAGACGGATGCCATATTGGCAGGCCAGAGACAAGCGCGTACACTTCCTACAACGTGGGCGATGTTCTTAACATATTTTGTCAGTAATCGTACAAGATATACACATCTACTGAAGGAATGGCCTTTTTACCATCGCATTTGATGCCACGGTCACGACAAGTCCAACAACCGGTCCGTGTCCGCGGCGCTGAAACGTTCGTCCTTGGTGTGGCCATGTTTTGTTACGCACGCTTAAGAAAGGCGAAAGAGAATAAAGAACCCAAGCGAGCTCGTCAGTTCACACGCCGGAGTAGGTGGTGGCGACCCTCTTGCTTGCTGGTATAAATACTAACTTAGTCTGCCATGCGGAGTACCGATAAGGAGCGGGGTACCCAGCTGATATGCCTGATGATTGATCCACCTACGGATAGAAATTCGCTCAACTTGGCACTAACTTAGAGTTTATCTCTTGGAAGGACATGACTCAAGTCATTGCCAGGGGCTAGGGCTTGGCTGTGCTCTCCGTTACGTCCAACGATCAATGGCTTTCGGCATTGTTAGCCATACTAGATCATGGTGCTCACAGACATTGTCGAAGCAAAATTACACATCATCCTGTTCAACTATTGATCTATTTTAAGCCTTTTACAGCATGAATACGCGTATTACAGACAAGACTGCTAATTTGAACCTTGGGCAGCGACTGTCCACTCATGAACGCTGCCTCTAGCTATAAACTCTTGGTTCCAAGGCAGAGGCATTGGCACGCCTCGGTTGGTTTGCATTGTTTTGTGGCCGTTGATCCCGTTGATCCCGTTGATCCCGTTGATCCCGTTTGTTCCATTGGTTCCGTTTGTTAAGGAGCTGTGGCTCGGATATCCCCAGCCTCCGCCGCCAGGCCTAGTCCTCAGAGTTAGCTACAGCCGACAGAAATATTTGTTGGAATCATTTGTACTCACGTTTCAATCACTACTCGGTCGCCTGAACGAACCTTCAACTCATTCTTGCCGCCAATGTTGATAACCCTCACCTTGCCATCGTTTTCCTTCTTGATATACAGGTTCTTTCCTCTTGAGCCAGGCTCCCCACCAGCTTTACCGTAGGGCGGGTAGACACGACGCTCGGTGGTGACGGTGGCATGCATAGGTCTCCGGAACTCAATGTCGCGAATGCAGCCTTCACCGCCTCTGTACTGGCCATTACCTCCTGAGCCTTGTCGTAGAGTCCAACGCCGGAGGATGACTGGATACCGCAGCTCATACACCTCAGGGTCAGCACAGCGCGTGTTGGAAGTATTGGTATGCAGGCCAGAAGCGCCATGCCAGCCGGGCCCGGCACCGTGACCACCACCAATGGTCTCGATGTATCCAAAGCCAGCAATCTCCTCGCCTGTATCAGGGTTCCTGCCACCGCCGAAGCCAAAGCCAAAGACGTTAACACAGCCCTGAGAAGCAGCTATGCACTCAAAGGCACCAAAGATGACGTCCACTATGCGCTGAGACGTGACACTGTTGCCAGCGCATACGGCTGCGTATGGTGACGGGTTAAGAAACGAACCCTCTGGGATGATGACTTTGACTGGAGCCAAACAGCCCTGATTCAGAGGGATATCAACGTCAATCAGGCAGCGCAGCGAGTAGATGATACAAGAGTACGTGACAGCCGGGGGCGTGTTCATACAGTTGTACGTCTCCTCAGAGGTGCCTGTAAAGTCGAATTCAGCGTTACCCGTCTCGCAGTCTATACGGATCTGGAGTTGCAGGCGGGCACCTTCATCCATGTAGTCGGTGAATTCAAGATGTTGAATCTTCTGCTGGTCCTCAGCACCCGTAGCCTTGAGCTCCACAGCCTTGTTGCGGAGAAATCCTCGGACGGCTGTCTCGGCGTTCTCGTTGATGGCACCCATGTACATCTGCGTTATGGGCAGGCCAAACTCACTGATGAGACCGTCAATAAGCGACGCACCCTTGCGGTTGGCAGCAATGGCGGCGAGCAGATCAGATATGTTCTCCTTGTAGTTACGAGAGCCCGAACATCCCTCGTAAGAAGCTGGCTCATCGTAGAGGAATTGTCTGGTACGCGCCTCGTCGAACATGCCGCTGCTGACGATCTTGTAGCTGATGACGGCAGCTCCCTCGTCGGTCAAGGCCTTGCCCGCTGAGGACATGGAACCCGGAGCGATGCCGCCAACGTCTGAGTGATGGCCTCGCGAAGCCACCCAGAAGATAATATCCGTCCCATCTGCGTTCCACACGGGCGTGATGACAGTAATGTCCGGTAGGTGAACACCTCCTGCACTGGGATGATTGCTGCAGAGGACATCGCCAGGCCGCAGCTCGGAGCGATACCTCTCGTTCTGGAAACGAACGGCGTATTCCATTGAGCCAAGGTGCACTGGTACGTGGGGTGCATTGGCTACAAGGCGGCCATCTGGTGAGAACAGGGCACAGGAAAAGTCTAGCCGCTCTTTAATGTTGGTAGAAACGGCAGTCTTCTGGAACGTCCGACCCATCTGCTCAGCGATGCTCATGAACCGGTGGCCAAAGATGGACAGGCTGATTGGATCAACGGTTCCAAGGCTCATCTTGCGAGCCTTGGTAGAAGGCAAGTCCAGGATGACGTGACGGCTGAGTACTGTTGCGGTGACAAGAGGTTCGACAATGATGGTCTGTGTGGCATCAATGATGATGGCTGGTCCTTGAATCTGACTACCGGCGGACAGCTTCTCCAGACGGTAGATGTTGGACTCGGCCCATCCAACCTGACTGAAATACACCTTTGAGGTTCCTTCTCGGATCCCCTCCTTGATAGGGAACTTTGAAATGGATCTCAGCTCCTCGTAGGGGGACTCGTTGATCTCTTGTTGGGTCTGACCGATCCCGCGAACGCGGATATCATCTAGGACGATATCCTTATCGGGAAAGGTAAACGAGTACTCACGCTGGTGCTGGCGCTCAAATTCTGCCAGATAATCACCATCTTGGGGCTCAAGAATCATGAGCGAGTTGTCCGTCCCGTGGTAGCGGAGATTGAGGTATACCTCTCGCCTGATGAGCTCTTCCGAGAAGCCATCGGCCTGCAGCTCCTTGCTAACCTCTTCCCTAAGCTCTTCAATGACGGGTTGAATATGGTCTGCGTTTCTGAAAACTCCAGATGCTGGCCTCTGGACCTCGTGGACCGTGTCGGCGAGAGCCATGCCGTAGGCAGACAGGACAGATGAATACCGATGGATGATGACCCGGCTGATGGAAAGAGAAGCAGCGATGGCGCAGGCGTGCTGTCCACCTGCACCGCCGAAGCAAGCAAGATAATGTGAAGATGTGTCAAAGCCTCGAGCTTCAGTCAAGGCCCGGATCGGCTTGGCCATAGACTCGTTGGCAACATCGATGAAGCCCATGGCTACCTCCTCTGGTGTCTTTATCTGGCCAGTCTCAGCGCTGATCTGCGAAGCCAGCTCGGCGAATTTCTGACGTGTAATGTCAACATCGAGGGGCTCATCTTCATGAGGTCCAAAGATCTTGGGGAAGTAGTCGGGCAAAAGTCTTCCTGTCAAGGCATTGGCGTCGCTGATGGCCAGAGGGCCACCTTTGCGATAGCAGGCTGGACCAGGGTGTGCGCCTGCAGAGTCTGGACCAACTACAAAGAGACCGTTTCTCCAAAACAAAAGACTTCCACCACCGGCAGCAACAGTGTTGATGTCCAGTTGTGGCGCCATGATGGTGATGCCGGCCGTGGTGTTGTCAAAAGTGTGCTCAAACAAACCATCGAACCGAGATACATCAGTGCTTGTGCCTCCCATGTCGAAACCAATGATGGGCGTCTTTTCGTCAGGATGGTAGCTCGTCCGTGCATGTCCCACCACTCCGCCAGCTGGGCCCGAAAGGACGGCTCTCAAACCACTGAATCTGGTAACAATGTCAGTGACGAGACATACGGGTAAAGTCATTGCGAAAACATACTTTCTGACGTCTGTCAAACCGCCATCGCTTTGCATGAACTGGCAACGTGTATTGGAAGATTTGAGGCCATCGGAAAATCCAGATTGAAAGCCTTGGATATACTTCTTGACGACCGGCGTGAGATACGCATCAGCTGTAGCAGACATGCCTCGGGATGTCATCTTAATCATGGGCAGGGTCAGGCATGACAGCGTGATCTGAGTGAACCCAATCTCTTGTGCAATCCTCTGGACTTGGAGCTCGTGATCTTGTAACAGTCTGTCAGCTATGCCTGAAATTGAGATGTTGGCTTAAGCCGTGGAAAGGTATTACGTACCTTGAAATGTGTAAGAATGTGCTAGGCAAACGCAGACGCTGCGGAAGCCCTCCTGATACAGCTTCTGCAAATCACTTGTGACCTTGTTTGCATTCAGTGGCTTCAGAATCCGGATGATCTGACCACTGAGACCTCGCACAAGGTCCGGATCTGTCTTCAAAGATTCTTCAATCTGGACGAGGTCCTCATGGTATGTAGGGCTGATCTGGTATGACTCTATTGTCACACGCTCTTCGACCTCGACCACCTTTTCGTACAGCACGTCCGGCTTCTTGATATGCAGGTCGAAGATCTTGGGCCGTGACATGTGGCCAATCTTGAGGCTGTGTTCGAAGCCCTCTGTGATGAGGAGAGCGACTCGCTCCCCCTTTCGTTCGAGAAGAGCATTGGTGGCAACAGTGGTACCCATGCGAATACTCAGGCTCTGAAATTGCGACGTATCGATCTCCTGGTCGCGAGGAAAGGACCGGCCCGTGGCCTGCTCTAGGATACGACGGATGCCTTCACGAGGAGCGTCGGGGTAGTTGGCGGGATCTTGTGAAAGGATTTTGACAAGAATATTCTCCGTTCTGCCCTCGACGATGCCTAGGCAGTCGGTGAAAGTGCCGCCACGGTCTGTTATCAACGCACGTAAGCTCATCGAGGCCTCCATATCAATCAGCCATCAATTAGTGACTTACCAATGGCGATTTTAATGTTCAAGGGGGCGTCGCTGGCCATGGTCTCGTCTGTCCTAGTAGGCATCTCGACTGCTTGGAACCTTTTCACGGTCTAAATAAAATTATGAGTCGTTCCAAAAGGGTACAAAGATGGCCTGGTGTTCAAAGCTCATAAACTAGATACTCTATCACATTCTCGAAGCACATCTCTCTATATGTATCTCAATGCGAATGTATGAGCAGGAATGGATCGCTACCTTGACGTTTGAACTAGGTGGGCCACGAAACAACACGTACCACCACGCGCTTGTTGAATAGTTGCCAAAAAAGAGCTGATTGAGGCATTCAATTCAACACCTAGCTATCCTGTGGGAAGGTCGAGGCGATGGTCGGCATTGCGGAGTCGGATATCGGCTATCTCGAATACTTGGAAGGTCGAGACGACCGCCAATAGATAAGCACCAAGGTTAGGCACGCGCTTACGCTAACCTGGGCTACAGTTCGGCTACATACGTTCGCTGATAAGCAAGCTCATGACTCAGGCTACCCAGCACCTGGATCAGGGAACAACGAGTCCCCATTTACCCCGCCCTGACCTTGCAGGCCCCAGATAAATAATCAAGATCGGCAACGGAATCAAATAACATCCGATACTGGTCTATCTAATCAGACAATTAGGAAGGATGGAAGATTGATGTGGTTATTCACCTGACGCCTTAGGACCGTCAAGAGGATCGTAATGCTGTTTTTGCCTTATCAACCTGCTCTTCACTCCGCTCAACACAACGATACAGCCTTTGAAGCAATCAGGGTTCTTAAAGCCTTGACCGTCTAACTGAAAAGACTATTCCATTTTGCAATAATAATTACGAGTACGTACCAGATAACTAAATACATTATGCTATGGCTTGCTGCAGAGGATCGCCGTCTACGAAGCACAGCGCCATAGGGCTCAAATAACCTCCGAGTAGCACTTTATCGAGGTGTAATAATCGATGACTATCTCCCAGGATATCCTCGGGTCTTGGGGATTCACGTTGGTATTGATAGCGACTAGTCCAAGCTACTGAGAAAATTAGTGAAGGTGTGATAGTATCTGTGTTTCAGCGGAAGGTCGAGACGATTATCTGGTGTCTATCTGGTTTGCTTGGCTAGATTATTCATGATAAGAATGGGAGATAAAAGTTAATACACCGGAGGCGTTTCCGACTCCTAAGCCTAGGTGAGTTATATAATGTATAGTAGGAAGGCGGAGGCGAGCTGGGTATGGGATTCTAACTCGAGCTGGCCGCGCAAGGGTCTAATCAACTTCAGGGTTAACTGCTAACTTAGTGACCTTTTTAATGGGGAGGTCGAGGCGAGCTGGTTCCACTTCCTTAACGCATTCTCGCTCGTTTCTTTCCCCACACCTATCTCCACTTAGTTAGTTAAGATCCTGGCGCATACTTTGTACATGAGATACCGTAGATAGTGCTTTCCTTTCCTTTCTGGGCGCATCTGTTTGACGCGAGACCATTTGGATGAGTCCTGGTCCCGTCAGCTCTGCATTCCCTCCCATTACATATCTTTATCCATGGGCATTATAAGTAGTTGTTTATTTCTGAACATTCGATTTTCATCCATCAGATTAGCTCTCCCACTATATGTCTATCTACTTGACCATTAAGAACTGATTTTGCCCCAGACCCTTTTTTAAAACCATTGCCCGAAACAACCACCTTGGTGAAGGAACACCGCACTCTCATAATGTCCACCAACAACAATGCTGACGAGAAAGCGCCTATTGACGAGCAGCAGGGAACTGCCAGCTCAATCGTGATAGAGCAGGACCTGGGCGAGTCTCTTTCCGACGTGGCAGCCAAATTCCTTGCCGAGCTTCCCCCACACATTGTTGACGCGCCCATCACGCCTGAAGAGTCTCGCAAGCTTCTTTGGAAGATCGATCTCATACTCCTACCGCTTCTGGGCATCTCAGTCCTCATTGCTGCCGTTGACAAAGTCATCATCTCCAATGCCGCCATCTACGGGCTCAAGACGGACACTAAACTCGTTGGCAATGAGTTCTCTTGGGTTGGGTCTATCTTCTACTTCGGCTTCCTCGTCGCAGAATGGCCCGGTAATATCTGCATGCAAAAGCTGCCGATTCGATCTTTCTATGCGGCTACTGTACTTGGCTGGGCCGTTTTGACCTTTGCCACTGGTTGTACACATAATTTCGCGGGACTGGCTGCTGTACGATTCTTGAGTAAGTGTTTGTCCCTGGACCTCAAGTCTCCTCGTCTGTGAATGTGGACTAATAATATCTCAGTGGGCATGTTCGAGTCCGTTGCCTTTCCCATCTGCGTCCTCGTTTCCTCCATGTGGTGGACCATTTCCGAGCAGCCTCTTCGAACCGCTATCTGGTTCAACAACTTTTCCTCCATCGTCACTGGTCTCCTGTCCTACGGCATCGGCCAGGCTCATACCTCTGTGGCCCCTTGGAGACTCTTGTTCTTTGTCATTGGTGCCATTTCTACCGCCTGGTGTGTTGTAATCTACATCTGCCTGCCCAGCTCTCCTGTTGAGGCTTGGTGGCTCAATGACCGCGAGAAGTTTATTTGTCTCGAGCGAACACGAAAGAGCAACACTGGACTGGAGGATAAAAACATCAAATGGTATCAGGTCAAGGAATGTTTGCTTGACCCCAAGTCGTGGCTTATTGCCATATTTGCCTGCGCAATCAATATCCCAAATGGTAGGTGGCCAGTCTGTATCCGCCAAAACAGGATTGATACTCATTATTGTCGCAGGTGGATTTGTCACATTTGCTGCCCTCATTGTTTCCGGTATGGGCTTTGGGCCTCTGGAGACGGTCCTCCTCGGTGTCCCAACCGGTGTGATTGCTACAATCTGGTCAATCTTTCTCAATACAATTGTTGGCAGAACCAAGAACCTCCGCTGCGTCATCATCGCGGGCGCCCTGGCATTCCCAATCGCCTCAGCTGTCTGTTTGTGGCAACTACCAGCCGAGAATAACCTTAGCCGATTAGGCGCATACTATGGCGCTTATTCTTACTGGGCACCTTACGTCATCTGCACTACCCTGCCTATGGCAAATACCTCGGGTCACTCCAAGAAGACCACATTGAATGCTATGTTCTTTATTGGCTACTGCATGGGCAACATCCTCGGTCCGCAGGTCTTCCGACAATACGACGCACCAGAATACAACAGGGGTTTTGCAGGCCTACTGGCCAGTTGCATTGTCGCACTTATCTGCATTTGTTCATATGGAGTTATATGTTTCTTTGAGAACCGGCGACGCGACAGAATTCAGGGTGGGGGTCCTGTCCATTTAACAGAGGCTGAACTTAGAGCTGAGGCCTTCTCCGACAGGACCGATAAAGAGAAGCTAAACTTTAGATATACATATTAGTTTACATATATCTATATACATCTATCTCTTTTAGAAAAAGAGATAGAAGTAAATATTGCCCCAGTGTTGAAACTGTGAGTGAAAGCAGTTTGCAAGGTCTTTCAGATCTTAGCAACCTCCGTTAATCATGACATTCCAGTTCCGTACATCATACTGAGCTCCCATAACAAGCCATGTATCAATAGCCTGGCAGCAATTGGTACAAACAGGATTAGGAACCCAGCAGTCAGCCTTGACGTGCCGCTGACATTTCTCAATCACCAGCTCAGCCAAATAGCCCTGCCAGTCGCAACGGTCACTGACCTCGTAGTCATTCTGAACATATACAGTCAGTCTCATAGCATTACGATAGAGGTTTTACAACTTACGTCGTTGCAGAACCAGATTGCAGACTGCCAATTGCACGTCATGCGTGCGCACGATCTTGCAGGAGCACCGCATCCAAAGTCTCCAAGCCTTTTGAGATGATCAATTCCTTGGCGCGCGTCACTGACTTTGGTGCGCATGCTTTGGCCTCCGTTTGGACCTCCGCCATCGCAAGCAACGCGAGTCTGAGCGGTCAGATGTGAGATTCGCCGATAAAACTAGGAAAGGCAGTTGAAGGGGAGACTTGCCGGCTGGCGAGCTTCCAGAGCCCGTATAGTCACCTTAGTACTATCATCTTCCATCTTCCTGTCAGCGAACTCGGCGAAGTTGGGGTTGAGCTTCTCGATCTGAGCCAGCACCTCCTGTTAGTGATTATAGGTCAGCTACGTCTTTATGAGGTTGATACATCGCTGTTGAATTACCTCAGCTGTACCCTTAAAGGTGTAGTTCTTGCCGCCTTCTTCGATAGGGCCGACCCAAGTCATGGGTACAATAGTGTAGCCCTCTGGAATTTCTGAACGCATATCAACCGCCTGGGAGTTAATCAGTTTGAGAAACAAGAAAAGTCTAATACACATAAACTTGCCATTCCGGACACCATGCTCAGACCCACGATGGACATGGGCCAGGTTAATAGAGATGCTTTCATGATGAAGAAGGTAATAGAAATTGCTGTAACTAGATGTGAGTGGAGGCTGTAGTGATATTGTAATGATTTAGGTGTAGAACGTCTGGGTAACTTGAAGGCTGGCTACCAGGTTATATATAAACTACTGACTGAGTGAATGTACAGGCCTATGAAGACTTTATGCAATTTCTTGAGTTAACAGTCATATGTTAAAGGCGGCATAGAGAATTCTTCGTTTACATGTCTTACGATACATCCATGTTTCTCGTATTACATATCCACATTATTATCCAATTTAGGCATATTCTTCAAGTGTTACAACCGGATGAACTAATTGAACAACAGGCTAAATCAAAAGAGTTTACATACTTAGTAAATACAGGTATATTATTCATTATCCACAACTTATGCCCTAGACAGGTAGTTCGCCAAGAAGAAAATCGTAGGCCAGTCAGGCAACAGATAGTAAATGTAATATGTAAGAGGGGTGGCTAAGTATTATGTCCCCCACGTTGCTAATAAACCTTCCGACTGAAGGATTATCCCTGCTTATGCTTATCATGCTAGGCTTTTAACCTTTGGGCACCTTTTGTAACTGCTTTCGTTACCGAGGTATTGTCCTCTTTATGGCAGTTAGTATACGTATTTAGTAATAACACTTGGGTTTGGATTGTCTGATACTGTGAGCTCACTAGATGTTAATCGCTTGGCTTGCTGCTCCTTGGCCATATTAATAAATTGTTATTAGAGCGCCTTTTAAAGCTGCAGTTAACATATATAATTTTAATTAGTTTAATCACCTGGTGATAATACAACGGATTAATGTTAATCCGGCACGCTCCGGCTATTCACCGGGCTAATGCCCCAAACCTCAAACGTTATTTACTAACTTAAATCTCACCCCGCCGTCTCCCCACTCCATGCATTTTGTAACCTCAGGTACAACCAATTATCGCGTCATTATCGGACGTGGCTAGCATGGATGAAGATGTTGCTACAGGAAAAACAAATTCCGGCCGCACTGCCTGTACAGAGTGTGCGCGTCGTAAACAAAAGGCAAGCAACAAGCAGTCCAGGCTCTATCGATTAGCAGCGTGGCTAACTTTCACAGCAGTGCGATCGTAATTGGCCCTGTAATAACTGCCAAAAACGAAACGTAGCGAACAAATGTCAGTTCAGGTCCCTCGAACGCCAGAGTCCACGTCAAAAGAAACGCCCGATTGATGCTGGAGTTCACGAGGAAACAGTGGAGGACGCGTCTAGTGATGAAGTTGATGAGGCAGAAGTGCTTGAAGTTATGGGGTATGGCTCAGAATCTTTTTTCAACAAGATTTATGTTCAAGAGAAGGTAGGCTAGAGCACCCCAATGTCAGAGATAAGAAGAAAGGGAAAAGGTGAGCGACTAATACTAGATCAGAAAGAGAGGAAACCGTCGAGTCAACCTCGCATGGATCCTAAATCATGCCCTCAACTACAGCACGTGCTGGATGTACTTCCTACCCGGTCATTCATGGGTAGGTTTCTAGAGACTGTCCAGATATCACTTGACGGCTTTTAACCCTCACATTCAGACAACCTTGTTAAAAACTTCTTCGACAAAGTCAACTTCCACTATTATATCATCTACCCCTCGTCCTTCTTGGATGAATACAGTAGCTGGTGGGCCGATCGGATTGATGGAAATCCCATCAAGTTACAATGGACGTGTCTTCTCACTATAGTTTGCGCATGCTCAGCTCAATATCTAAGCACCGAGCTACAAGGAAAGCTTGAGCATGAATTGGGTGTCAGGACCCAAACGCTCACCGAGCGGTACCACAGTGCTTCTAGCGAGCTTTACAGCATCATTCCACCTAAAGAAAGTCACATGCATGGTGTACAATACTTGTTACACTCATGTTACTGGTACAAGTCGGAAGCCCGGTTCACGGAGTGTTGGTACAGCTTATCCGCCGCAATTCGGGAAGCCCAGGAAATTGGTAGACATCAAATTCCCGTAGCCACCTGGCAGCGCTGATATGTTTTCGCAGGTATGCATCAAGAAGCTTCCATGCTCGGCATCTCTGACTTTGAACGCGAGATGTACCGACGAGTTTGGTGTGTGCTTGATACCTGGGATTGGTGAGTATTCAGTTGGTCATATAGTCAGCATGTCTGACAAGTGATAGGCAAATGTCTGCGCTGCTTTCGAGACCCCTGATGATAGACCGAACCTGTTGCAAGGTCGGTCTGCCCGAGCTGACCCTTGAAGGCACCACCCCATCACCAATGCTACACCTGAAATTACAGTCGGAGCTTATCAAAAGACTTTTTAACCGTTTTGGGCCTACCAGAAATGTCGTTGAGCCTGTCGACATTCAAGAGTATCAGAAAATGTTGGAAGACTGGATGATGAAGTTTCCACCGATATTTGACATTGATAATCCGGACTATGACCAGGACGCTCTCTGCCCATGGATTCCGCTACATCGCCATTACATTCACACAATGGGATATTCCATGATCCTGGATCCAGTTCGTGTTCATTTAGCCAAAGCCATTGATATCAAAACCGCATCGAAAGCTGAGGTCCAAATACGATCAGACGGCATCGACTACGCTTTGAAGTTGATGACTACTCTACGTGGGTTCTTCAACCACGTTTGGCCTCGTGATGCCAAGTTTCACTTTGTTGTCTTTTCTATTTTTGACACATCGGCCTTATTCTCGAGCATTTTAGTCCACGACAAAGATGGCTCCGCCCCCAAGCGTCAAGAAATGCTAGACTCATTCGACATGGCTCTGGACATGATCAAGCATTTAAGGACAGTTGCTCCGAACTTTCAACTCTACTATAAAATCCTCCGTCGGTTACGCCTCAAGGCTGCGGGTAAGGTCTCTACGATCCCAGAAGTCCCTGAACCGCCACGCAAGTGTCTGAAAACTACTGCTTCGAAATCGACATCGCTGCTGCCGGATATTCATGCCACATCAAGCACCCTCTCTGCTGTTGGTTATCACACTGAATATGATACAGCCTCAACCGCCCGATTATCAAACGCTGGTCTTGACCATAATCTACTACCTCAACCGAATCATGGCTTCCAACGCCACCACCCTTCTCGTGACACGGATTCAGTTCAAGAAACATCTACAGTTGTTCAACCACCCATAGCCCAGTCCAGCATGAAAAAGGATTTCCAATCCCTATCGAGGCTTGAAAGTGGGAACTCAGAGCAAACTATGTTTGCATCTATATCCGAGGAGGAACTTGGAAACCTAGCCGAATTGTGGAGTTGGAAAGATTTGGATTTGGGTATTATCGACCAATTAAACCCATGATATTTGGTAAAGAATACAAGTTCAGTCAGTGGTTATAATACGCATGGTCATGTAATTCATATGGTAAATTAATTGAACCTGAAGTGAACCTGAGATATGCCAGGATAACGGGAGGCGAAAAGATGTTCAGGAATGTAATCGACAAGATGAATATGTTAGACATTATCGCAGAGATTGTTTTATTAATCTTGGCAGTAAGATATTTATTATTGATAATTTGACCCTAGTAAAGATAAAAGGTCATCTAGACATACTGCTCAAACCAGTTAAGCATCTCAGCTGGCTCCTTTGCAAAGTAATTATAAGCATCAAAGCGTCTATCAGTATCCTCAATCCAGACCATTTTCTTTTCCTTACTCCCAAGTGCATCAAAGATTTGTTGGCTGTCAGACGTGTCGATCAGGAAATCATTGCGAACCTGAGCGAAAAGAGTCGGAACTGTCACATTCTTCGCCAAAGGCAGCGGTGTCAACTCCTTCAACCTAAAACCAGTAAGCTCATAGATGCGCTTATCGAATGCGGCGACAGTGGCCTTCTTATCGAGGCCGGAGTTGATGGCGCCTTTCTCGACAAAGGCATGCCCAGAGACAGCTTGGAGAAGAATCATGGCCTTGATGGTCTTAAAGTACTCTGGGAAGAGTGTCATTGCGTGGATGGTGGCGTTTCCGCCCATGCAGCGGCTGAGAAGACCAATACTGTTGTCTTTGGTTTCAGGGCGAGACAGGGCATATTTTATGGACCCAACAACATCGCGGGCTTCATAATATCCCAGAGCGCCGCACATGCCGCCGGAACCAGTATCGCTGATGCCATGGTTGCGAAGATCGTAACAAATGATGTTGTAACCGGCATCATGTAGGCTCTTGTAGTCAGGGAGGAAGTTGACCTCAAAGCCGCCAAAACCGCCATATGGCTCCAGGTGGCCGGGATACCCATATCGATTGCAAGTCATTGGGTGGTTTGCGATAATGAGCTTTTGTGAATGTTCTGCAGGGATGAACCATCCTTGTAGAATGGTTCCATCGAGAGACGGAAAGAAGATGTCTTCATATTTCATACCGTACTCGTCCGGGCGGCGGAGGATAGGGGAGCGTTGCCCATTTTTGAAGAGCTGGGCGTAGCCCTCGACGAATTTGTCGATAGCTTCAGTCGACATTTTTCAAAGAATTGAGTTGATGTAGATTTTGATGTTCTTTATAGCTGAGATGTTTTTTTGAGTTACAGTATCACCTTGAACCGGCCCTGTGTGTTCTTTTTGTACTTTTCCCAGAGTTGTTTTCGGCCGATTCTTGTCGGTATCAGCCTCAGCGATCGGGGTGGAGAACAGCGCTAAGTATGGTATCACAATAGCCGCCTTCGGCATGTGCGGAGATAAGCAACGCCATCCGAAAACTCCTAAAAGGACTTAGACTTTCTGGTTCGTGATTGGACTTACAGTGTAGCATTCGTTAAGTGGCGTCTGCATGGTTAGCCATGTTAGTAATGAATTGCTTTCGAGGGCCGAAAAGATGCCAATAGTCCACTGAATCTCGGGGTTACTATAACTTACACCACTACTAAGACATAGTTAAGATAAGTTAGCGTACTGCTACAATTCTCCACTATTTGCCTTTAAATCTTCTGTAAAGCCTATTGTAATACCATCACGGACTCTCTCCTGTATCCACATAGGTAAACCACGGACTATTGAGCTCAGTTAGCTTACAATAGACAAAAGTAAGAACTGGCGAGTTATCGCTAACATAACGAATGACGATACTGTATCCTGGTAGCCCGGGGATGAACCTCAAGCATAACAAAATACATTTCCGTTTCTCGAGCTGACGTCATGGCATTTCAAGCCGAGTTAGTCCAAGGTCGGGCTGAGGTGACTGAGCAGGCCCATTTCTAGCCTCGCGTACCCTGGTCAGGGAACACGTTCCTATTTTAGGCCTTGGTTAGCACGTAAATTTATATAATAAAAAGACCTTTATATTAAATAATAGTGCTACTAATATCTAGTTAAAATACTCTGCCTACATTTTAGTAACACCTTCTATTATCTTTGATATAGTCAATTAATTAAATTACGAAACCCATCATTGAGCAACTTCCAGGCTTTTTCCTGTTGGTCGTTTCAAAGGCTAGTGGCTCACTCGGACGAAACAAATGTCCCCCTTTACCGCCAAGGCACTCAGCAAGGCCCGGATGCCCATCTTGCTGCGCCATCAAGACTGTTTTAAAAGCTGCCTGCGCGCACATTATTAGGTATGAACCCTTAGAATTTCTGGAATTGTGACCATAAATCATCATCAAAGTATCTTGGTCGTTATATGAAAGGATAAGTCATGTATTGCTTGCCAGATACAATGATGATTAAAACATCACCAGTCTCTTTTAAGTCCCCCCTGGACTCATTCGAATCCGGAGTTTTTGGGCACATCTATCGAGGCGAAATCCATGGCCCTGTGTACGGTCCCGTGCCGAAACGATTGCCTCGCAATGCGGTATCAACTTTATGCAGCGTCTGCCTTGACTTCGAGCAAAATTATGTCCGCCCTGAAAATTTCGCAAAGATCAACGGCGATCACTTTATCATATATATTCATCATGGGTCACTACCAGCTCTCAAAGGCTCTATGCAGAACGGCTGCCAGCTATGCAAACTTCTATACAATGGCTATTTGTATACTTGCTATTCGCTACGCAAAAGGGAAGACGAGGGCAAGTCACTGCAAGACATCCAGTCCCTCATCGATCGTCTGGAGCCCAGTCGGCCACAATTACACATTGTATTTAAGCCTGGGGATCTTCGTGGCCCTTATCGTCTCGACATAATTATGAAACACGCTACCCCGCTATCCTACCCATTGGTTAGGACGGCAGAGTTTGCCGTTGCAGTAAAAGCAGGAAAGTAACACCTATCATCACTCAAAGTATCTCTTTAGTGCTAACTTATGATAAAGACCAGCCGCCATTTGAATCTCATCGAGAGCTGCCACGAGGAAGACTTTGCGATGCTATAGCCAATTTTAGCCTTGCTAAAAAATGGGTCACAAACTGTCAAAATGACCATCCGAGCTGCAAGGCAGATCCTACTGGCAATCCGACGCGTCTCCTACAAATCATTAATAACGCTACGAGCATTAAGCTTGTGCTCACACATCCATCACAAAGATACCAATATGTTACGCTCTCCCACAGATGGGGTGATTTCAAGCCAGCGTTAACACACAGATCCAACCTTGAAGAGCATATGCAAGGAATACCGATTGGAAATCTACCAGCTACCTTCCGGGATGCTGTCGTTGCCACGGATCAACTAGGATACCAATACTTGTGGATAGACTCGCTGTGTATCGTACAAGACGATAACAAGGACTGGGAAGCCGAATGCCCCCGGATGTCCTCTGTATTTCAAGGCGCTGCTCTCACAATTGCTGTACCTGGAGCTAAAGATTCATCCGTGGGGTTTTTACATAAACGCCGGTTACACGATAACCCAGACTATCAGCCCTGCGCACTTCAGTACCGCGATTCTGAGGGTAACCCTATCAACACGATTGAAATCTGGTATCCCGGGTTTCATCGCATCAGGGATGCCCCCATAGACCTGAATGATCGTTTAGCTAATGTTAGGGATGTTTGTTTCACTCACGATCAATCACAGGTTCTTGGAAAAGAACCCGAGTCGGTTCTGATAAATCGCGGATGGGTAGTCCAAGAGAGAATGCTTTCTTCGCGTATTCTTTACTTTGGGTCTTACCAAATGTATTTCGAATGCAATTTTCTCACCTATAATGAGTGCACTCACGACAAGTCGAGAGATTTCTCTCATTTCAAATCCATTCGACCCTTCTCAACTGGTATGAAGACACTATGGTGGTTTAGATTCATCGAAGAGTATTCCCAGCGCGCTTTGACCTTCAGCAGTGATCGCCTCCCAGCTATCTCAGGCATAATTCATGCCTGCAAACCACCGCCCGGAGAAGTTTATTTAGCTGGAATCTGGAAGAGCAGCCTTCCCCAGGGACTTTTATGGCATATCTTGAACACAAAAGAAAACACTAAAGGACCGATACTCGCTCATATGGTCGATGAGGCTAATGATAAATCATCCGCCACCGTTGCTCGGCAGGGCTACGTGGCACCTAGCTGGTCCTGGGCCTCCGCCAACTACCAAGTCCATTTTGAAGTCTTTCAGTTCACAAGATTCGGGGGATTATCCACTCTTGAATTCATTACATGCTCGACCACATTGGTCGACTCATCAACCGACGGTGATCCATACGGTCGCGTTAAAGCGGGCTATTTGAAAGTTCGTGGGAAGTTGTGCAAAGCTGCCGTGACACAGACGCGCGATCCGAAGAAAATGTACGCCTGGAAGCTATCGTCACAAGGAATCTTTCAATCACCAGTTGAATTCGTTCCTGATAATGAATCAGATTTGCTCTCGCAGATTACGACTCACAATAATAGACCCTCCGAAAGCATGGACCCAAAGGGCGCCTTTCCCGAACTGCATGCTTTAGCAGTTGGGGTTACTGGAGGCTGGTATGGCTTTGGGCTCCTTCTCACGCCGGTATTGGGAACCAAGAATCATTTTCGAAGAGTTGGGCTTTTAATGTTCGAAAGCTCTAAACGTGGAAGATATCTGAAAGATATGGTTATATGGTTCGGTGATAGCCAGACAGAAGTACTTACTATTTTGTGAAATTGAATGGGCGTTAAACCAGATAAATTATCATGCTGGTTCAAAGGTCAAGATACGGAATACTTAACAATTTTATCTTCGTGTGCAATATACTGGCCCACACTAGTGTTTGGGTTTCAGGATGAAATTACTCCTTGTGTCCGTGCAAAACGCAGCAATAAATTAAATAGGATTGACTTCAGGCTATTTGTAGAACAGCGATCGGATCTACGGCACACTGTGCTGAACTGCCGATGTGTTAAACTTTGTTAGACAGGGAAAAAATAAAATTATAAACTCCGATCCGCCAGGCTGTACGGAACAAACTTCTCGTATTACAGGGATACACACCTTCTCTCAAGAAGGATAAATAAGAGTGATCCCGCATTCACTTTCATTGTCGTCGGTCCACAAACCACTAATAGCATATTCTACCTTACAGCCTACTAGTAACAGCAAGTTCTTCCTCTTTCCCCAAGGTCTAAGATTGCCAAGGTAAGCTTACTTGTCCAATCCAGTGACATAATCAAGAAGAAACCCATGCTAATTATCCAGCAGTCTTTCATCCATCATGCTCGCCAAAGCTGTCCTCCTCGTCGCAGCCGCTTGCAATGCGTGGGCATCACCCTACGTCGTCACCAACCCAGCAGACCTCAAAAACGACTGGCACAGCAATGACTACACCGGAACTCGCGGCGAGGACCAGATGATCCATTGGAAATTCACCATCGAAGGACACAACGCAGTTCCCGACCCAGGCGACTTTTCAACAGTTTGCAAAGGCGTGCAGAACGGGGAGCTATGCGGCGAACCATGCACTAAGCCCGGGGCCTTTGTGGCATGTAAGGACGAAGCATACGAGGCTCGTCAGTGGTTCAATGAGTATGGCACTACTGTTGAAGTGCGCCGCACTACGTTCCCTGATGCTGGAAAGAAGGTCATTACCAGTGCTATGGCCAATATCACTGAGCAGGACGTGGTCGGCACGGTGCATTACAAGCTAGAATTTGGGGATTTCCAGAAGCAATTCATTTCAACATTGAATCCTCCGTCGACTAAGATTTAGGTGTACTATATTTTAAATATTTATAGGCTATTATTCTAGTAATTATGTCGACTTCCCAGTCTGATGAAACAGTTGCCCGTAGTTATTTACGTCATACAGTAATATAAGTCAATTTGCGCTAGACTTCTTGGCCACGTCTGTGGCTGAAACCTACTCTTTTGTATCATTTTGACCGTGGCTTAGATTTATCCCCGAGTCGGGATGTGGAGGCGCGCCAAGCTTGGGGTCGGCCCGTGTCACGACTTCTCGTTAAAATGATCAGGTCAACAAACTAGTTTATTTCCAAGCTGTAAAGCACTACTATTTTCTTGAGTCTTATTATGTTCGACTCTTGTGACTTCCAGCTGTGGCCCGGTCATGGCTTGTGACAGAGTCGACATGTCTTGTTTCTAAGATTTACTCCATGGAAGGACGCTACAATGTCATTCAGACGATAGTAATGAGATGACCTAAAGATGCCCATGACCAAATCACGCTTTATCATCCTTTTCTACAGGGTATGCGGGTTAGACTGTACTCGGTATCTCTGCCGCTACCTAATTCTTTCCAATCAGTTCAACACCAAACACATAGTTGCAGCGACTTCGACGTGGCTGCGCGACAAGATTGTGACCCAGGCAATGTATGCTGCATTTTATGGCTATTATGCTGTAGTTCAAAGGTAGAATGCGCATGTGCACCCGAGTCACATTCTCCTTTGGCAGATCATATTTGCAGACTGATCAAAATGCAACGTTGCGCTCAAATCTCGATCGACAAGTCCCCGCATCTCATCAGGGGTAGGCGCTGCATCACTAGACCATGCATTGCTCGAAACTCTTTTATTTCCGAATTTCATGCGGCCCGAACAAAAGGACCAGTTACGCGCCGCGTGGGTATCTAGAATAGGTGTCATGAAACAAATACTAAATGACTATATTTTCCCCGATAAGACTTCCCCGTGAAGGAGAAAAGCGCCTGCTGCCATTCGCCACGTGCCTCGGGAGATCAGCCAGGGCCAGTCCCTGCATCACAAGCTCCAGGGTTGTATCGCAATAAGGATCCGTCTGTTGTCCTGGCCTATCACATCTTCTCATGGGTTCTAATAAATATCGGAAACAAAGCCGGTTTCAATCCACCGCCTATCTGTCAGTTATAACCCATAGTTAACCAACAGGTTTCCCCTTAAGTGGAAGCTCATTTTGTAAGGGATCGATACTGAATGCACTGGTCACAGACCTATGGACGCCAAGTCGAAATCTCCTGACTACTGTTTTACCTGCATGAACTCATCCTACAGCGTCACGACCCCTTATTGGCTCACGTGAAGTGAATAGCAGCTGGCTTTGCTTTTGAGGCAAGATAGGGATTAGGAGAGAAAGACACAGAACCACAAGATACGCGCTGAAATTGACCAGCAACAATATCTAATACAAATATGCAATGCATCCTTCAGAACTTGGCCCCTGTTCAGAAAGCTTCTGGTCTATCACAACATCATCACTGAAATTCATCAGCTTCTTGAGAGACCAGATAAAAGACATCTCTTTATCTTTTCCAATTTTAGAAACCAATATGAGAGTCTTCAGTAGGGTACATGCATGTCTCCTGGGAGTTCTTACGCAACATGCCGCGCAATCATGGGCACTCTCAGGAGAGGCAAAAGCAATGGTAGAAGACTCAATGGAGTGGATGGATAGGTTCTACGACCCCAAGATCTCACAGCTATATGACCTCAACTCCAACGCCGCAATGAACCACGAGACGCTAGCCTCTACATGGTACGCGGTCGGACTTCTTGCACGGAACGCCGACGGTGATGCCTCAAGGGCTGAGGATGTCATAAGATATGTCATCAAGGACCAGCACGACGACCCCAAGGATTTGTGGTACGGCGACTATACGCGAGAGCCAGAGGAGCCAACGGTTGGAACAGCATGGTACCCTGCCAAAATGTACGGATCGTGGGACCCCAACTGGCGAGGCTTCGTTGGTCTCAGCTTCATCACGATATACGAAGAGTTCGGCGATTTGTTATCTGATGATTTGAAGGGCCTTATGCTGGACAGTTTATATAACTGCAGCATTGGCGATTCGTATCGCGTGGGTGGTGTCAACGGAGATAACCTCTATCCGTCTTACAGCAACCCTGCAATCATGCGTGCAATCGGGACGAGCTGGACTGGTCGCCAAGTAGGCGATGACAACATGACACAGGCTGGAGAGGATTATGCGAAGGAGATTATTAACCTCTTCGACTTGCATGATACGCTTTCTGAATTCAACTCGGCGACTTATACTGGCATTTCACTCTTTGGTCTTACGCTTTGGTGCAAGTATGGTGATGAGGATAGTATTCTCTCCCAAAGAGGTCCAGATCTCCTGCGCGGCGTCTGGAATTACACATCGCAACTGTGGAATCCGAGCATACGGAACCTTGCTGGTCCATGGGATCGTGCATACACGTTCGACATGACCAAGTCTCTCGGTATTCTATCTCACTTTCTCGCACCAATCATCGGGAGAAAGGAGTCTGGTCTCTGGCAGTACCCGGAAGTCATGAGCCATGCCCGTGACTGGGCCTGGGCACCTCTCATTGCCGTGCACTCTGAATTCCACAACTCATTGCTCTCGGATGATCTTAAGGAGTCGCTGAAGACATTTGATGGAGAGAGGACATACGAAGGGCAGGCATATTATCCGCCCTACGATCTTGATACCCGCAACATCACGACGTGGCTTAGCGAGTCGCTCATGATCGGAGCTCAGTCGTATCGGACAAAGAGCGCAAACGGACCGTCGAATAACAAGGCCCAGTTCCATCCCGCTGTTGCACATTGGTCTTATGGAGATGATAGCATCGGATGGCTCAGCGTAAGTAAACACGGCTTCAAATCTCACTCCTTCCTGTACTGACGCGACACCCAGCTCCGTCCTACTGAGGCCCACGTGCTGATGGAAGTCTCGCCAAAGAAGCTGAAAGTGACTTATCCTGAGGGGACCAGTAGTTCTGTGTTCACCTTTGTGGCCTCTCCCTCACTTGCGAAGAGGGATGTCCAGTCTTGGGCTGACATTCAAGGCGTCTCGATATCTGTCTCTGGAAATGCAAATCCCGAGCCACAGATCACATTCGCTGGCCGATATGGTGGTTCTGGAAGTCCGATCTACGACCACAATGATTGGACTTTCGTCCACGCGATGCCTGCTGAGTTTGAGGGCGCTCCCGAGATTATCATTGAGTTCGAATAGGAGGACCTGGTTCAAGACTAACTAGAGATTCTTTTGTCAGATAGACTACATATGGTGAGAGGATGTACTATTATTGTGTACACATGTTTTATAGATTTCAGCCAGTATCAATTTTTGATTTAATAAAGCACTTCGCTCAGAAGCATTACGCTAGTAGGCCTCCTACGATGAAAGCTGCAAGAGTGATAATGAAAGCAGCCGATCCAGGTTGTAGAGAGGCGGAATCGTTATCGTCGTCGCCACTGCCAGCGCCCGATTCAGATCCATTCCCTCCACTCGAGCCTGACCCGCCCTCGTGGCTCAACACAAATATCTCGCCCGTCTTGTCGGAACTGAACCACAGTCTTCCCTTAGAATCCCACGCCAGACCAACGGGGCGGAAGCAGTCGTCCGGACATTTTGAGAGATCTTTGTTGTATATTATGGGTGTAGTGGCGTTTGTGCTTTGTGAAGAAGATGCAGGTTTGCCGTCTTGGAAATCGACGTATGAGACTTGGTAGCCAACTGGCGGGTCACGGTTCCCTAATTGTGTCAGAGGTGGAATGGGTTTAAAGGTCGGGAGGAGGGGTCTTACAGCTTCCGTGGAAAGATACATAGGCTCGTGTGCCATTCTCGTCGAACTTCAAGTCTAGAGGTGCGGTGTGCGCTTGGAATGCTAGGACCGGAGCAACATAGTCGGATTTGCATTCCTCATCAGTAAGAGCGGTAGCATTATCACCGTCAGCCTGACGATCAGCAGGAAATTGATCGCCTATCTTGAGGTCGCCGAGATTAGGGAAGCCATCCGTAGACCAGAGGGTATAGCAAAGAGGGTAGCCGTAGTTGCCACCCTGGTCATCAGAGCCATTAAGATAGCCGTGGAAGTTCATCTCTTCGCCTGGGTTGTCCTTGTGAATATCCTTGCCGTCGCGATGTAGTTCATCGGCGGAATTCTCAACGCTGAAAATGCCGCCTGTCTCTGGATGTTCTGCCACGCCAACAGAATTGCGCAGACCCCAGCCTATAATCTCGCCGTCAAGGTAATCATATGCTTTTTTATCGGAATTGCTGCTGAAGGATGAAATATTAAAGGCACGGATCTGAGAGCGGCCGGAGTCGCGATCTTCGGCACCTGCGTCGTCGTTCCCATCGCTGCCGCGGGACACGAGCAGCATGTCTGGATGTTTTTGCGAGATGAGCAGGGTTCGTGAGGTGTGACCTCCATTGGTCATATTGGAGACCAGAGTCTGGACGGAAGAGCTGCTGAGGGAGACTTTAGATGGGTCATAGGACCACGCAAAGACCTCATCGGATGATGAAGCATAGATTGTACGTCCATCTTTGGAGAGGGCGATGCCATGGTTTAACTAGTACATGTTACTTAGTTGACTCAAGAGACGGAAGAGCTGGGAGCGTAGTAGCTCACGTTGTTTTTCTTTAGTAGAGTGGTCTTCTTCTTGACTTGCAAGCAGGTTCCTCCTTCATCATCAAGTTCGAAATGAATTATGCCATTTCCAGAGTCTATGACAATCAGGGCACCCTCGCTATCGAATAAAATACCTCGAGGTCGTCTGAGCTCGTTGGCGATGATACTGTAGTTCCAGTTATCTGCAGTACCAGGTGCTGGATAAGATGTTTTGAGGGTCTTGAGGCTGCATTGCTGGGCTGAAGCGATGACGACGAGGAGCGTTACGGTGACGATGAGGCGGATGGACGCCATCGCAAAACGCGGGGTATCGATGACGTCGGGATGGAAAGGTTAATTACCAGGGTTGATTGATCCAACCAAACTATGGGGATGCTATTAGATCCCGAGTATGGGTATGAAAATGAGCAATGTCGTGGAAATGAGGGTTAAACAGGATCATGGAGGAAACAGCTGAAATAGCTGAGATACATGAAGTCGTCATTAACGACATTGGCAAAAGAAGGTCACACGACTTCATTGCCCAATGAGACAGAAGACAGGGGTTAAGAAATTTCAAGCTAAACCAGGCTGAGCCTGGCGACGTTGACTCAACTGGCTTACCCTACATCGCCTTCAATATGAAGGTCGGGGAAACTAATAGTGGAAGTATCAACTAGCAGAATAACAACTTAATGTACTATATATGGTAAGAGTTATTTACAAACTCAGATTTACTCAGTCTCATACTCGCGGCTTATAGAGACGTTTAGACAATCTATTGCAACAATGAGGAATAAACACAGAACGGGGATTGCGATTGCTAATGTTCCGCGATTAAGGATAACAAGGCAGTAATTTTCTTATAGTTACAACAGCATCAAAGCCTTTACATCTGTGGGTTCTTTATATCTACTTATTAAGCATTAACCTACAGACACTACGTAATCTAAAGAGTTTACAATGCCCTGCAGCCAAAGAGTGCTAATAGATGCTCTACAAGCAAAAGGAAGTCACGTTAATAGCTTTAGTAGGTATCATATTTAGATCCTCACTGGCTAAGTCTTATAAACTAATTAAACAGATTGTTAATTAGCCTAATACAAGACGCTGGAGTCATTCAGCAATAATTCTAGACCACAGTGTTTAACTAGACAATTTTACAATTATTAAACCTTAGGTAGCTTGGCAGAATCCCCACTAAAGTCAACGTGGGGATAGACAATAGCGTCAGTCAATTGACACCTGATTCCGCTTCTAGACCTTGGCGGCCATCTCCGCTATCTGACCTTGTCCTGAGTAACCCGAATTCCTGGCCGTAAACAAAATGATACAGAAATTTATTCTAGCTTTTATGTGGAGTAAAAACCAACCCGCATCAGGAAGCAGGATAAAAAGTCCCTTCCCCACGGCACCTATTCCGATGCCGTGGTAGCCGGATTCTCAGCGGGTCATTGATAAGTAGCCCCATCGGGCAATGGATCTGACAGGCATTTAAGTGGCTGCAGCCAATGCCGACGTTGCTGGGTTTCTAGCGTGTACGACATCTCGGACAGACTGCCTAACAATGCTCGTGAGTTCCACGCGCATCGCACACAGTACCCTGGTATGGTAATGATAAGTGTCGCTTATCGCCGCTGGGAGGGTCTGGCAATGGCCAATAATAGGCTCTATGTGACAGCAGATTGGGAAGGTTGGTGGTCTCGTACCCCATGAACGAGGGCGATAACTAGGTGGGTACGGGAGAAGCGGCAACTGCTATCGGTCGAACCTTGGATTGTGCGACCCGATGTGGGGTTTGCAGGATTCTAGAAATACACTGTTACAGCCTGCTCATTTTGCGTCTCTTGGTGTCCGTTTTATTGTGTGACCTGTGTCCTTTCACCTATTCCGCGTCTTCAGCTATCGCCCATCTCTAGTATCCCGGGTCCTACAACGAAGGATTCGGGCAGCCATGGCATCTTACAATGAGAAGCTCAAGGGCGGAGACCACGAGCTGTCCCTCGAGTCAGGCAGCGGCGACATTCCGGCAACCGAAGCCTACACTTCATCAGCCGACTACGAACGAGGCGTCCTAGCAAGTCTCCGCCGCTTCGAGGCGCGTATGGACAAGGCTCTCGGTGTCGAGTCTGAAGCCATCGTGCGCAAAACAGAAGAGGACAAACGGCCCGTTCCATGGCATGAGGAGCTAAACATGGCCCTGATTTGGGCATCGGGTACCATGGGCATTAGTTGTTTTGCCACTGGGTTCCTGGGTTGGGAGTTCGGTCTGAGCTTGAAGCAGAGTCTATTGATTTACATCTTTGCCTCTATACTTGGCGGCTCGGTGTCCTCATACTGCGCTACTTTTGGTGCAGCAACAGGTCTACGTCAGGTTTCTGTCTCTCGTTACAGCTTCGGCTGGTATCCCAATAAGATCATTGCTTTCCTCAATGGTATTGAACAGCTGGGTTGGGCTTCTGTGGCTACCATCAGCGGTGGCCTGGCCCTTACCGCTGTTGCGGATGGCCACATATCTCTCGTCGTTGGCGTTATCATCATCGCCATCGTTTCGCTCGCCATCAGCTTTTTGGGCCTCAAGTACATTCTGATCTATGAGCGCTATGCCTGGTGTATCTACTTCATCGTGTTCATGATCATCTTTGGCATGGTGGGACCGTACTCCGACAACAAGACCCCAGCCTCCAGCTCAGGCATAGATCTCTCGGGCAATGTGCTTTCTCTGATTGCCATTGTTTACGGCAGCTCCGCATCGTGGGCGACTATGGCTTCAGACTACTATGCGCACTACCCCGCCAACACATCACGGCTCAAAGTCTGGCTCTTAACTACGGCTGGTATTGGTATCCCTACAGCGATCGGCATGACCGCAGGAGCTACGGTTGCCAGTGCACTCAACAATGTCGAAGCTTGGAAGACGGCATACGAAGACCCTCACCAAGGTCTTGGCTTTCTCATCAGAGACATGTTGCACCCTCGAGGCTTCGCCAAGTTGCTTCTCGTTCTGCTATCCTTCAGTGGCATCAACACCAACATCATGTCTCTCTACTCATCGGCCATTTCATTCCAACAAATGGCCACACCGTTTGCCCGAGTCCCTCGTTTTATCTGGACACTTGGTAACTTTGTAATCGTCATCATTCTAGCTATCGTTGGTCGTCAAAAGCTCAACACATATCTGCAGGACTTCCTCAGTCTCTTGGGTTATTGGTGCACCAGCTACTTCGTCATCCTTTTCGAGGAACACACAATCTTCCGCAAGCGTGACTTTGCCAACTACGATCTCGAAGGCTGGAATACTCGGGAGAGGCTGCCGCATGGTATCGCTGCCTCCGTTGCGTTCCTGGTGGGTGTTGTTGCGTGGTGCATGGGAATGGTTGAGACGTGGTTCACTGGACCTCTTGGCAAGTTGATTGGAACATACGGAGGCGATGTCGCAAATGAGTTGACCTTTGTGGTCACCGCCATCGTGTACCCAGTTGCTCGATATTTGGAACTGAAGTACTTTGGCAAGTAGATTATAGTTACCAACATCTGTAGGGGGTAGAATGGAATTGTCTGACTGATATATGGTCAACCTGCTCTTGAACTCGAGCATACTTGTCTTGATGTGATTTTCCCAGCGTCATTATTACAATACTCGATGCTAGTCCCTATCAAGCTCCCCCTGCATGCCCAGCCTAATATACCCTTCTCCAAATTTGCGGTGTTTTCCTACTGCTCTTAATTCCCTCGTGGTTGGTTTGAATTCTCCATGCCAGCGGGCAGCTCAGACACGGGCGTGTTGTCGTGAGGGGAAGAATATATAGGAAGTTCACAAACAGGTGATACAACTGTCTTGTAAGGCTCGATGGGAGGACTCTGATGTGGAGAACCTGTGCCCTCCGTGAACATTTGGCTATATCTGGGGTCGCTGGGGGGTGGTGGGGAGCCCTGAGTGGGATAGGCGGCATAGTTATTGTTGTTATAGTCGTGGATGACCGGAGGAGGCACATCTTGTTGGTAGCCCATTTGCTGTTGGTATGGTTGAGGGGGAAGTCCAGGTGCGGGTGCAGGCACAGGCGATACCTCCTTGTTCTGCCGCTTCTTGCTTCGAAGGAACCAAAAGGCCAGTCCCAAGATGGCGATCAGAGCGACACCGCCAATAACACCTCCAACGATGGCCCCGATTGGGGTAGGGTTACCCTTTTCAGGTGAGGGCTCAGCTGTCTTGGTGACGATGGCGCCCTTGGTCGTATCAATACTGGTAAGAGTTTGCTCTTCAGTTGTACTACCCGTTGTTACCTTGATAACGGTTGAATCGTAGAAGGGAACCTGTTGCTCGGATCTGCCACAGAGGTATATAGATAGCTCATCGCCGTCTTCCAGGGCCTTGATGCCTGTTGCGCAATACGGATAGTCCGAATTAACATCTCCGGTGCTGAAGTCACGCATTAGCCAACGTTCTGCAATAATTTGGACACCAATTAGACGAACCAACAAAGAGCACGCGGGTCTAGACTGTTACAGCTAGAGGCGCGGGGATAGCATGTCGTGAAGATATTCTCGAAGCAACCAAAGTGTGAGCCGATAGTCTTGCAGGTCGTAGTCCAGGCATTCTCTACGCCGCATTTCCAGGTAGCCCAATCTGTGAGAATGTGTTAGATCATTCGAGGCTCAAGATGATAATTAACAAGAGCCAATACCGCTGCCCAAGAGAGAATAGTAGCCACAGGAACCGTAGTTGTTTTGGCGACCGAAAAGATCGCGCTGATAAAGCGTTGCTGGAGCAGTCACAGCCGGGCCAGCCGCATCAAACGCGGGTGCAACTGCAATTGCAACCCCTGTAGGCTGAATATAAGCCATAGTTACAAAAGCTTGTTGACGGTCAAATGATGGATATACTGTCAATGTGACACGGGGATAAAACAAACTGCTTCGTTAGCAGATTGGGGCACATAAAAATGTAAGACAACAGAGGGGACTGAGCCCCCTAAAATATTTCTTCTTCCCTGGTGGTTTGGCCATAGCTGAAAGGCTTTAATTGGATATCAGCCGTGATGGTGTTGGAAATGTGCCACGGCGCTCTTTTAGTGTGCGGCTGAGAGAACCGTGCACCATTGACTTTCTACCTGCCAGCAAGGTCAGCCCTCTTATAAAGAGGAGACTGAGACAACGGCCTGGGCGTCCCAGCCTGGCTCAGATCGGCGCCTGACCGTGTCACCGGCCTCCACTATAACCGCTGACATTGGTCGGGATAGTCAGCCATTATTGAGAGGCTGGAAGCCATTTCTGCAGAGGCCTGTTCTGGGCTTGGAGGCGTCGTTCAGCTGCTGTCGGCTGCCGTGTAACTCAATTTCAGCCCTCCCCATAGGCTCCATTTACCTGTCTCAACGGGGTCCGTTCGCCGCCTCTGGCTCATGGCAAGAACCTTGATTTAACCATAAGAGGAGGTGAGAAGAGCTGCTCACGTACAAATGGATCATCTAATCCTTGTCAAGGACGCTAAACTGATCAGGGCTGCCATACCTCCTCAAATTTATTGCAAAAGTGGCAGGGGCAGGTCCCGAAGTGGGAAGCTGAAAGGCAATTAACACTGTGCAGCGACTAACTCTTTATAAGAAGGCATCTAGACTGCGTTGTAAGGCACATGTTCACAGGGACTAGCATGTGCCCTCTTTGCTTTGCTTTGCTGGACTTGCTATCGAAATTTATAGAAACATACCGGTCCTGCTAAAATACTTTCCCTTGGATGATCATACCGATACTCGACGCTAGAGACGTCAGCTTTGTTTAAGATCAACAACCGAATGCCCCAAAGAGTAGCCAATCAGCAGTCGCGCTTAATCAATAGTTCCAACTCAAATCTCAGATCCTAATGATTAGCGATTGCGGGGTTTTATTCTCTTCTTACATGCATGATTTGGTCCCATTATTAATAAATACTCTGCATTGATGGCCTGTCCGCAATGGTAACAGAGAAAAAGCGACGCTCTCGCTACACATCTGTCGCTTGGTCGGTACTTTCTGCGCGTCATGGACATGTGCTTCTGCTGACTAGGGTCGCCCCAGCGAGAGATGCCAACAGCGCAAGACCAGATGCAGCGGCGAGCAACCATGCAATGGATGTAGTAAAGCTTCCACCAGATGCCTCTATCCTCGCGCAACACGCTATCGATCTTCGCGTTGTGTATCGTAGGTGTCACTCTAAAACCTTGGAGTATGGAAGCTTACGTCGCGTACCTTAGGGCAAGGGCACCACCCCAAGTGTCAGAGAATGTTCAATCAGAGAAGCAATCTCTGGAGGACGGCTCAGAGAGCCTAGATTCAATGGCGCAGAGCTGGTCTCTAGAGGCTCCAGGTTCGGACTTGGCATATAACAACTTCGATGACTTCATACGCCTTACCGAGCGGCAGCTGTTTCAAGCCGACCATCAAAGCGACGTAAGCCCTTGCTCAGTGGGCTTCGTCTCTAGAGAACTGGATAGATTATTTCTTCAGGGAAGCGTTTCTCCTTGCAGAGCACTAGAAGCTCTTGATCACAACAACTGGTCTCAAGTTCTCGCGATGTATGAAGAGGAAGTCGGCATGATGTATCCCTTTCTCGATATCAGTCAGTTGAGCCATGAGATATTTGAGAGACGAACACACTCTCAATCCGATTGCACTCGTTCTGGTGGCCTGTTTGGCGAAGGTATTGGTAATATCGCCTTCCTGGTATTGGCGATCGTCTCAAGCTTTGAAGGCTCCAAGGCTGTAGAAATCGTGAGTCCCATAGTTGAAGAGGCTTTCGTTTCAACCATCCCTAAGATATACCTAAAATCCCCGAATTTGGGTGACTTGACATTACTGACTCTGATTGTAAGTGTACCCTTCCTATTAATTGTGCTCGTATTAATCGCTTGTTCTTCTGTAGTGTATCTTCTTCTTTCTCAATGATCGTGAGAAAGAGGCGTGGAGATTAATTGGTACCATCGTGAGACTTGTACATGAGCAAAGCTCCCAAGAGGAAGAGACCGCTCTTGAGAAAATCTCGGACACATTCTTCTGGTCTTTATATACTTTGGACCGAAGATGGAGCTTTGGTACTGGGTTGCCATTCGCAGTTCAGGACTCCGAGATCAATCGGTCGTCACTGCCAACGGTATGACCTCAATTACGGATGCTTTGAACATAAACTGAACCATGGCACAGAACGAAAACAGCCATTCATTAGCCTATCTCAAAGAAATGGTTTCATTTTGTGGCATAGCCTCAGATGTCCAAGGCTTCTTCATTAGCCCTTTGGCATCTCGACTTCAAGACTCGAGCTCAACTCAAGACTATCTGCAGTTTCGAGTACTTCAGTGGCAGCAAAATCTGCCACGTCGATTGCAATTTACTGGTATTGAGGACAAATTCGACGCTGCGGTTGAGAAACGCGGAGACTACAAGCTGCGATTAATGCTTTATTTGCGAGCTAATCAGATGAGAACAATAATTCTCCGTAAAGCAGCTAGTCGTTTCGGATCTCATAATATCGATACATCAAACTTTCAGGTCATGATCGAGGTTGCTCGAGACTCGATCCAAGTGCTGGCCAGACTGGCTAGGGAGACCGATATATATCATGCTCAGCACAAGACGTTTAACCATTTCCTCGAGACCGCTTTGTCGTCTCTGCTTCTTGTTACATGCTACGCCAACCCCGATCAGAGCAAGTCTTGTCTCCCAGATGTTGTTACTGCAACACAGCTGATTCACCGACTGGCGAGAGAGTCTCTGATCACGAGGCGGCTGAGGGATAAATTGCAAACCATACGGAAGGCTACCGATGAATTGAGATCACAGAGATACACGGGAAGCGGGGGCTTCGGGCCAGTTCCTGGTACAGGGGCGATGAGTGCTGGTAAAGACCCTGGCTTTTCAGAGGCCGAACATGCAGCAAACTTGATAGGGGACCCTATGCTGCTAAACGGCCTTGTTACTACGGCGAATATTCCAATCGGCCTGTTTGACGTGGATCCTGCCGACAACACTTGGACGGACACTGACCCGTCAATGTTTAACAATTTGAGTCAGATTCTTGGTAACTGCGAAAGCTTCACATTCTTCTGACCAGTTTTCATAGTGATAGATCTCAGACTATGTAAGAAATATTCAACGTTGTATACAACCTGATTCTCTTAAACTTCCTTGATTCCTATCTTTAACGCGAGAGGTATTACTTGTGACGAATCGGAACTGCAGTCTCTGTCGTCACATTGAGACTCAGCAAATCGGGCCGTGAATAATGTCCCACCAAATCGAGGTTCTGCTGCATCATGGCTCGGAATGAGAGATCAACATCAGCATATAGAATACCCTCCTCTCCTGCTCCCAACGGTTTGCACAGCTCCGAACCATCAGGCCCATAGATCATGCTAAAACCGCCGCCTGGGGCCCTAGCATAGTCAAACTTTTCCAAACCTGTCTTTGCCTTACTCTCTTCTGTAAGTACTTGGGAGCAGACCAAGACGAAGCAGGCGCCTTCCATCGCCATGACCTGTGAGAATCTGTTGCAAGCAGGCGGCGTCAAGTGGTACGGCCAAGGTTGACCATCCAAGGCATCCCAGCAAAGAGGCCAGCTTGAAACTTGGATATCCAGGTTTTGAGAGTACTGGTAGTAGCGCAGCAGGGGCTGGGTATGCTCCCAGCAGTTCAAACCGCCGATATTGCCGAACGAGGAGGGGGCGACAGCCTTGACGGAATCGGCTTGCCCGTCGCCCCAATATGCTCTCTCAACGTGGGTTGGCTTGATCTTTCGTCGATGAAGAACAATAGTGCCGGTCTCGTCGATAAATGACTAAACACCAGTTAATGGTTAGCGACTAGCAGCGACAGAACTAGATGGCCTACCTGAGAAATGTAGAGGGTGCCTTGATACCTCTCGCTGTATCCAAGCACAATGAATACTCCCGCATCACGGACAGCTGTCTTAATTTGCTCCATCTCCTGAGATTCCTTCTCAAGAGAATTGGCAAAATACTCGCTCATAAACGCAGCATTGCTGACTGGCGAGTTTGCCCAAATTGTCCTAGAATCATTTCCTTAGTTGACCATTGTCGCTCCACCAGATTTAGACTCACCATGGGTAGCCCGGGATGAAGATCTCGGGGAAACCAATGACGTTGGCGCCGTTACCAGCAGCCTCTTGGATCAAACCAATCGTTTTGGCAATGCTCCCTTTCAAGTCGTTCCAGCATGGTTCGGCCTGGATGGCAGCTACTTTGCATTTGGAAGGCATTGTGAAAGATCGATGAGAGTATTGTTCTTGCTGTTACGACAACGAATGAGCTTGAGTATATAGATGTATTTATGTTCAAGACCTACCCCCGCTCTCTTTGCGTACGATAAGCTCTGAATTACAAATTGCCCCGGGATCTGGAACCTGCAACGAATATCGGAATCAACTCCTCTTTCACCCCATATCGCATTACCGATCTGGTGCAGATCTCGGATTCAACCACGATACCGGAATTCTTATCTCATTCCGACGCTTCTCGTCCAATCACAGTCACGATCGAGTAATCAACAAAGCTAAAGCCAGTTTAGCTTCATAACAAGCTTTGCCACCCTGACTCGTCTAAGTTGAGTCGAACAGTTACCCCGCAATAAATCAGGGGACAATAGTTACCTAGATATTGTTATCTGTCATGTCTTCCTCACTCGCCATCGTGAAAGGGACAGACCAACCCCTAGATTAGGGTTTCGGGTCTTAGTCTCGTTGATCTATACCTCGGAATGAGATCAGCGCTATAGCTGGTATAGATAGAGTAATGTTGATAGAAAGTGTCGATGTCGGAATGAGCTTTTTCCCATAGCCTGGGTAATTAGTATCCGGGTCATTTAGTGGCGTTGTGTGAGATAGCTCGATTGAACATATCGATATGGTAAGCACAGTTAGACGAAGTTAGTGTGGAACTATAGCTAGGTATATGGTAACTTTCCCTATCTATTAATCCTGTGTCTATAATATAAATATAAATAGCTGCTCTGTCGCTGTTCTAATAAAAGTCGATTTTGTATTCTTCTTGCTAAGGAAACTTAGTTTCTAAGGAAATTCATTCATAGTCAATCTCATCAACATGTTTTACCGCGCCAAATTCCAACCAGGAGACAAGTTCATATACGGGATATATGGCATCCAGTACCAGGGCTAAAGTCCAAACAGCCAGCAGCAGGATCTTATTGAGAGGTTCGACAAGATATCACTGGACAGGCGCACCTTGATCGCATCGCGGTCCCAGGCACTGATGATATGAGCACCCAGATCTGGCTCTCATATTGGTGGCCAGAATCCCATGAAAAGTGGTGGTCGTCGCCTCCTGTGAAACAGTTTTGGGACGAGCTCCCAGCAGACGCTGGCATGTGGAGGGAGGTCCTTACAGCCACTTCCAATCGAGTGCAGAATGCATGCACTGCTGAGTTGAAGAATGGGATGAATGGCGTTGGAGAGATGGAACCATTCGGTGACAAGATCGGGTATTGGGGCTGTGTTCGTCATCGTATACCAGATGTAAGCTTGGGTGACAAGCTAGCCTCTTCGTTAGAGGAGATGCCTACGCGGGTTCCAGAGACAACAACTATTCGTCATGGCAGGACAACTGTCTCCAACCTACCAGACAACATCTGTTTTCTAGTCGAGGGACAAGATCATTCGGGAATGTCTGCTGAAGAGAAAGCCTTGTGGTTCGAAGAGTTTGACGAGCTTGTTACTGGCTGGATGGGCTACCTAGCAAAGGATACCACTGCCGACGGACTCTTCGATGTGCGAATGGGCCATGTCTCAGATCATGGAACGTTCAAAACCGGTACTCCAATCAATTTGAACCATAACAGGAAGATCGAGATGTTTTACTGGCAGGACATGAGCAACTTTGAACGGGTTGGCAGAATTCACAGAGGCCACGTCAAGCTTCGAAAGCGGTGGATGGAGGTTTACGGACCTGGCGGAGAGATGGGTGACGGTAAAGGCCAAATTAACTTATGGGAGGAAACTTCTATCTTGAGGGGTTCAGATATCTTCGCTGAATATGTTGGGTGCAGAGAGGGTACTGGTTTCATGGCATTCGACAAGTCAGGAATAATTCATAGTCAGCAAGTAGCTTGATTTGAGCGCAGTATTTTGACATTTTAGCTGAAACCGCTGTGAAGTATGCTCCAAGTGCTTATTATAGCTAAATAGTTAAAGAATGCTGTCCCAAAGCTGAAGCTCTTTATCGAGAGGATTATCAACTGTTATAGATTCCACATCAAAGTGCATAGTTGACCTACGGCTAGCTTCATATTTCGGCCATCCTGTATCTCCTTTCGTGGCAAATGCCACCCAGGCCTGATGCATGGCATCAGCGAGCTCTTGCGAGGGAGTTGGACCAAGAAGGGGTTCCGTTCCGAGAGCGAGCGTGTCGAAAACAAAGGGGATCTCGAAAGAATGTGACGCGCCAAGGCGGCCACCCATCTGAGGCGATTGCCAGGCAAACTCATACATATACGTCGATGCTCGAGCCGCCTTTGCATGGGCGTCGGCAAAGCGAATGGCAGGGATCCGCCAGAACCAATCGGTCTGGATCGCCGAGAATAGCTCACCAGTAGTGGCTCCTGGATGCAACACACGATACGCGTCGAGGCCCTCCGGCGGCAAGCCGTACACGCTGGCTATCGCGGACAGTGTCTCTTCCGTAATGCGATCGATGGATCCGTCTGGGACTAAGAAAAGGCGTGTTTCCTCGGTGTTAGAGCCAACGACCAGATCAATGTCGGCTGCAGCACCAGCGCGAAGAGCATCGATTGGATGCATAGGGAGGATATCCCCGTCGATTGTGGGTGCCCACGGTATAAAGCTGAGAGCAACCTCGCCCCACAAAGTCGGGTCAGGTCGCGTGGTCAGCTCGTCTCGCAGCTGAGCCTGAGCCTGGAGGATACGATCAGACGATCTCGCCTTGATGGCCTCCAATGTAGCCTCGATGCCAAGAATCTCTGCCAATCTCTCTCCGATCCGCTTCGACGTTGCTGCTGAATTGAGCTTTGGGTTGCTCCCACTTTGTACAATCGCTCGGCGGAACAGCCCCTTTGCCTTGGGGACAGCCAGTAGTGTGGCGACGCTCATGGCACCGGCCGACTCCCCAAAGATAGTTACCCTGCTGGGATCGCCGCCGAATGCCTTTATGTTCTTCTGCACCCATTCGAGAGCGGCGATCTGGTCAAGCAGGCCAAGGTTGGGGGTGCCATCGGCTAGATAGAGAAATCCTTGGGCACCCACGCGGTAGTTGATCGTTACACACACAACGCCGTCGCGGGCAAACCTAGCACCGTCGTAGTAGGCTACAGCGCCAGTAGCATGGAACTCAAACATACCGCCGGGAATCCAGACCATTACTGGCCGTCCCGCGGTACCGAGGCTAGGTGTCCAGACGTTAAGCGTCAGACAGTCTTCACCACTGCTGACTAGTTCTGCGAGACCCTCAGCAATCCCCGGGGGATAGGGGACCTGGGGCGACTTGGGCCCGAAACTTAGCGTGTCGCGCACACCTTCCCAATGCTCCGGTGGCTGTGGAGGACGGAGATAGTTGGGCCCAAAAGGTGGTGCAGCAAACGGCACTCCTTTGAACACATGAACATCGTCAGCGGTTCTGCCACGAACATCGCCTGACTCCGTTCTGACGATCGGGTTTAAGGTCTGATTGTTGAGGAGATCTTGCTGTGAGGAAGGTTGTTCCGACATAATGTTGCCTTTGCCCCTAAGAACCGTAAAGTTATTTACAATTGAGACTCGAGGCTGAGAGTTTGAATCAGCAGAGAGAAATTCGGATAGTAAGCTCGGTAATTGTGGCAAGCGAAGAACAAGACAAAAGTTATTGAAGGTTGGTTAGTGGTAAATGGAATGGCTTAAATAATCATATCAGAGTCTCTGGTGGGCGACGGCGGTTTCACTGTCTCAAGAGTTAAGACTAAATCGCGTGATGTGTGGCAGCCACAAAGCAGTAGTGGGGCCACGGCATACGTTGTCTGCAGTTCTAACCTGTGGCTAGAAGCATACGTATGCCCACGGACTCTCGAAATGGCTATAAATCATTCGTTTGTCAGATCATGTGGCTGGAATGATATTTCTTGGTGTGACTTGTCGGGACGAAATATGCGGATCAGATGCAAGCCGAATTCTGGGCTTTTCTTTATACATGTCAGGTTCTGGCTGCCCGCTAAGACTGGCCAGGCCGAGGTCCAGCATGGGATCAAGTTTTAATCTTACTCACGGTGGTGACGCGGCTGGTTGGAATCTGCTGTTTATTCCTAGGTGGCGACAAATTGCCCAAGAGTGAGTCAGCAAGTTGAGTACTGTTCTAGGTCTGACTACCGTGTGAATATGTTTTATATGCGAGGCCATGGGCAGTCAAAGAAGCCTGACTTTGGTGTCGATCTCAACGATGTCTTGAATGGAAGGGCTTGCCTCGTTGCTTTTAGTTTTCGGTTTAGTTTAGAGATGTGGCGAGGGTGAAGTTGACTGTTATGGTTCATGCAAGTTTTCTTTTTCCTCTCCAGGTCGTATAAAACTACTTAACTAAATATTCTACTACCTAGTACAGCTCACTGCCACTACTGCAGTCACAATACTCAGTTGCCTCCTTATCTTCACACCAAACTCCAATTCCATGTTAAAGTCCTAGGCGAGACCATCTTCAACGACAAAGCTGACATCGTTCGTGAAGCTGTTGCTATTGTCGAAGTCATGAACACCGCCATCAGAGGCGGCGTAGCCCTTATTGCCATAGTGTCTGAAGTACCTGGTAGGATAGCTCCAAGAGCGCATTGAGTTACCCTGGCCGTTAAGGCCCTTGATAGGACAGAAGGTAGCATCTTCGCCAAACTGCTTAGATCCGTCATTGCTGTTAACATATAAAACAAATCCAGAGTGTCTGATGAAGCTGCCGGCAGTGTCGTTTGATTCAAACGACACACAATCGCTATTCGCCAATCCAGTCCGCACAGTCCAGGTAGACGCACCCCTATCAGAAACACTACTCGAGCTACTAACGACCTGAGTAATAACGTCTGACCCACTATGCGCGAGGTATCGGTTGGTGTAGCCTGGGGTCGTAACGTGGAGGGAAACAGAGGACCCAATGTCAAGAGAAGGGCCACTTGTTAATGAAGTGACAGCATACCCAGCCGCAACAATATCAGCCTGCACCGAATTCTCGGTATCATCCGAGGGGTAGCCACTTGTAACGCAGCCTTCGTAAAAGGTGCCCTGGCCTGTGTTACTGTTATCGCCTCCAATTCCAAGAAGGAGGGCACCCTCTTTATGCATCGGGTTGTAGCCATCGGGACGATCTCCGTCGTAAAAGGTAGATAGTCCACCAGATGTGGCGTCACCACCACGAATAGCCCACGTTCCCGGCTCGCCCTTGATAATAGCAGTTAAGAACCGGTGATTAACTGTCGGATCCCCAGGGTTATTACCGGCATTTTTTCCGGAGAAGAGACCGTTCTCAAGATCAGCCATAACCCAGGGACCATCACCAGCCCCTGTCCCCCAGCCGTTGACGTCGCCGAAGTAGATAGCTTCCATATGAGCAGCACCGGTATCTGTACTGCTGGTTTCGGCATTTCCATAGTCAAAACAACAGCCGCCATTATAGTGGGTGCCGTCAAACACGGCATAGATGCCTTCAGGCTCATCACCTGTTGCTGATCCGCTGACATCATTGTTGCGATAACCCGTGCCAGGCGAAACAAAGACGCCATATGCTTTCTTCCCATTGAGGGTAACTGGCGCGCCGTCTGCTGCAGCCATATTGTCCCAACCATTAACATCAGGACCGCTCCAGTAACCACCTTTAGCCTGACCGAGGTGATTACCTCGGCCGGTCTGGTCGTAGATAAAGGTTATAAGGCATGTAGTTCCACTGCAAAAGTCGTCCTGGTCGGAAGACTTTGCAACACCACCTGCTGAAAGGGGACCGATATCACGGGTGGTTCCATCCGAGGCACGTTTGATCTGGTAGAGAGCACCGTTGTATTTGTCAAACAAGGCTCGAGTAGAACTATGCGCAGCGATACAGGGCGTACCCCCTGCACTGTAGATATCGCAAGGCGCAGCACGCACAACGCTGGCAAGGCCAAGGGCGAAGACGCTTTGTAAAAGCATGATAAGCTCAAGAACTCAAGAAAGAGGTTCAAATCGGCTGGCAACAAAATGTGTTTAATGGAGGAGATGAAGTGAATGATGCTTAGATGAGAGAAGACTACGCATAACCTTTTATAGATGAGGGCACGCGAAGAAGCCTTTCAATAACATCGTATAGTGAAGCCCATTTCGTGCCATCTTGACGCGAGCATTTCCCGACCTGCCTGATTCAGCAATCATCCCTTGCATATAAGTTAAAGTGAAAACTGCTCCTGAGAACGAAATAGTGCAAATAGTGTTGAAAATGGGCAAGGCTTATTGGCACGCTTCACAATGATCACCGCACAAGAACCGAGCATGACCAAGTTCGCGGGGTAGATCTGGGGTAAAGAAACAGGGTCCCCATGAATCGGGCCTTAGTGCATCACTCCGTCGGCAGTTGACTGCCGAATTTTCATCCGGACAAACCAGAGTGAGGCCGGATGGGATGAATTGGTTAGCAGAGCCAATTGCGAGTGGGGTGTTCGGCTGATCGGAACGCCTGGATAAATTAGCCTGAGGTCATAGCGTAATAAACCAATACCATCGTCAAATCGTTACCATGTCTTTATTTACCCACGACATCATTATTGGCTGTGGATTCCAGGTACTGCATTGAAGCACTTTATAACTTATTCACATTGATAGAGAAGTAGTGTCGTTATGACTCACTCCATGGTAACGTTAATTTATTAAAGTCAGTTGAACATAAGTATTTACATAGAAATGAAATAATTCAATATCTAGTTAACATCTAGAGAAGAGCAGGGGCAATAGCAGCCAGAAGAACAAAGAAACTAGCAATGTCCTTGGCGGCGGCGCTAACAACAATGGGAGCGCCAGTTGGCTTGCCGCCAGGTGCCGGCTCGCCGTGAGAGCCACTGCCCTCAGCCGGTCCGGTGGGCTTGCTTCCAGGTGCAGGCTCGCCGTGGGTATCACCTCCACTGGACTCATGGGAACCATTGGGCTTGGAGTTGGATTCGCCGCCGTATGATCCTGTGCAGTCATCTCCAGTACATCCGGGGACATCACCCTTTGATCCGTTGTTGTCCGAGCCCTTGCTGTGATCACCATAGCTGGAACCACCGTGGGAACCACTGTCGGAACCTCCATGGTGCATACCAGGCTTGGAGCTGCCACCGTGGTCACTGCTACCACCTCCGTTCTGACCCTTGTTGTTGGTGGGGTAGACAGGAGGACACCTGTGTCCCTCACAGGCAGGAATCTCCTCAGGCTTGCAGTTCTCAGGCGTGCCCCAAGAATTCTCCCAAGGCTTGTAAATAATCTCTCCACCGGAGCATTCCTCGCAGTCGCCTGGAACATAGAAGTCCTTGTGGTTCCACCAATCGCGACATTCCTGAGACTTGTATACAGTCTTTCCAGAGCAGCTGCCTCCGAAGCAGAAGTGAGGAACATACTGGAAGCCGCCCTGGCAGTCACAAACCTCAGGGATATAGACCCACTCGCGGTTGCAGGCGCCGCAGTCGGCCTCAACAAAGATGTACACTACGCGCTCGGTAGCGGTGGTGACGGGTCCAGCAACGGTAGTGGCGAAGGTAGTAACGAAAGTTGACTGATCAGTGATGGTTCGAGTGACCTCGTCGGTGACAACATCAGTTTGACCGCCAGCAGAAACATAAACCGTGAGAAGGCGATCGGAAGAAATGGTCTGGCGACGGTGCATCCTGCGACGCTGAGAGTCACCACCGCAGAACTGAGAGACATCGCCGGGGCACTCGATATCGCAGGAATCGAGCTCAACACGGGTGGTATCCTCGCCATCAATCTCGTCACCACAGTAGCAGTCACTAGAGATATCAGCAATTGCATACAATGTCAAGGGAGGACTATTTGACTTACGTATCATAGACACCAAAGTAGGCTCGGCCCTGGCAGAGAGTAGAGCACTGATCAAGATCCATAGAGGTATCCGATTCGGCAAGTTCGAAAGTTGGGAAACCATCGCTAGATCCGACACAGCCGAAGAGTGCGAAAGCATCAACAAAGTCAGGGAAACCAGCGAGAGAGGTGGCAGTTGGAGCGGAAGTTTCATCCTCAGTGCCAGTTGCGGTTCCAGTGGGGAAGATGGTCTCGCCGTTGGAGTTGGTGGTAAAGCCGGCAGAGTTGGTTCCAGTAGGGAAAATGGTCTCTCCGTTCGAGTTGGTGGTGAATCCAGCAGAGTTTGTGCTAGGAGGAAAGATGGTCTCCCCGTCCGAGTTTGTAGTGAAGCCGGCAGAGTTAGTCCCTGTGGGGAAGACAGTCTCACCGTTCGAGTTGGTGGTGAAACCAGCCGAGTCAGTTCCAGTAGGGAAGATAGTCTCTCCGTCAGAGTTCGTGGTAAAGCCAGCGGAGTTGGTGCCAGGAGGGGAAACAGTCTCTCCCTCAGAATTGGTAGTAAATCCCTCAGAGTTAGTGTTCGTACCACCTGGCGTTTCAGTGCCCGTTGGGAGAGGTGCAATGGGCGTGGTCTCTGCATCCTCGCCAGCTTGGTCAAAAGAGAGATGAGAAACAACAACCTCAACAGCATCAGAGCCACAAGTCAGGAAGTATTGGAGATCAGGGCGACCTTCGGCGTTAAGCCTGACAGGGTTGCTACGCTGTCCAACCTCTGCTCCACCTGTGTCGCTCATTACTTCTTGGTAGATAGTTTGGCCATCCACCTGAACTTCGAGGGTACATCCTTCGAAGACCTGACGCTTAAGACCTCTGGGAGGAGGCCTGACGAGGATACTGAAGACGACAAAGACACGCAGGCCTGCGAAGCTGGCTAGGAAGGGCACAAGTCTGAACGTAGCAACTCCATTTCGGATGAAGAGAGAACTAAAGTCTGTCAGCGCCTCTCGCTATGTAGTCGCTAACATATACTTACACTGCCGCAGAGCCATCAAGTGCAGTGGTGTAACTAGCACCTGCACCAAGCTGGGCTGTTCCAAGACTGATAGGCGCAGAAGACGGAGCAGTGCTACTAGTCGTAGAAGCACTGGTGTCAATTGAACTAGGAACAGAGCCAGTAGTCGTAGTGGCGGGAATACTGGTGTTTGTGAATCTCTTGAAATTCTGGTTGAACTGCCCAAATGCACTCGAGGCACATGCCGCGAGGAGAAATGAGGACAAACGCATGTTGAACGAGTGGCTGCCAAAGAATGGCTTGTAGTAGCAAATGAATGACTGAGTGATGATATCGAATCGAAAACAGTAAGCGAGTTGAACATTTATATGCATCAGGCAGTAAAATGAGCTGAGGGGATAATTTGGGTGGCTTGAATTATGCCAAGGTATCAAATCTCCCTCCATTTCTAAGTCAACGCCCAAGACACCTGCCAAGGTATTACATCCGAGACCACTGCAATTTCAATCAGTCTGGCCTCTGCGCTATTGTGATAGTATAGAATAATAACCAAGAAAGGAATAGTAATTTGAGATGCATTATTTGCCTTACACCACTATACTAAGATAACCATATGTCCATACATTCCCAAAGCGACGCCTGCAACATGTTGAAGGGAGATGGCGTATCCGGGCTTATCCCAGTCCAATCAGCAGCTTCTGTTGTCCAAATTTTGTGGTTCGAGAAATCCCGCCACAATTCGTCGGGAAATAAGGGAGAATGTCGTCCAATCACTCATCCCTTGGTGTCTGGCTTCCGACTCCATAAACGTTCGGTAAAGGGGGAACTAAGCGCCTGCAGAAAAAACAAGATTCAATCGCCGATGCATCCAGGGTATGTCAAGATTGAGTTTGAGTTTGTTTTTATTAGTTCATGTGAGCAAGATCTCATAACATTCAAGTGAATTATATAGGCTTAGCTCTAAGTTCTGTCTCCTGGGTTCTGTACTCTGTACGCTACCTAATTTAAGCGCTCAGCCACAAGCCTTAACTGTAAATAACAATTACAGGTTCAGCTGGTGGGACTATGTATTCTTCAGAAAAGAGGTCCAAACTACAGTTGACACATTTTTGAGATAGAGATAAAAACTAGAAAACAAGCATATGAGCTCACCAGCTTAATGTCTTACCCCCCCTGATTGAGATGGCATAAGTTATGTGCCAAGGTCTTGGGACAGATGTCTCGGCATGTCATGATCTACCCTCCCTTGAGCCACTTTTATAAAACACTCTCGTGGCCATATGGTAAGCTCGACAGGAATTTATCTCATCCGAATTCCAGGGCTTGTATTCGTTTGTCAAACGGCTTTTCCCCTCTCACATTATCTGGAATTACAGTCTTAAGCTTATATATTCATTGTATACTCTTTACTAGCGATAGGAGATAAGCAAAGCTAATACAGTTAATTCTTCATCGTAGGGCAAGACATGTATATAAATAAGAGCATATTGTAGATGCCCCAAGCATCTTACTGCACAAGGCCAAGGGCCTCTCTACGTGACTGGGAAGCAGGGTCATAGAACGGCTTCTCCCCCAACGAGACAACCCTGTTTCCTTGACGTTTTCCAACGTAGTCACTAGAATCATAAGTCAGCATGCTGGGCTCAGAAGCTAAAGAGTTACAGTATACGTACTTGGTAGCGGTGTGGAACACAGAGCGGCTATAGAAAGTCTATGGTTAGTTTTTGGACAAACGACAGGGAACTAGACCGGCTATTTAACTCACTTATCCCAGATGGCGAGATCGTTCTTTCCCCAGCGGAACCGCACTTGAAGGTCGTGATTCTCGGTGATAAGTTGGCGAACTTGGGGTAGTTAGTATTGTGAACTCATTTTAGGAAGTCATTGCTCTCACAGTAAGTCTTCAGAATCTCGCTTTCGGTATGAGATACACCGTTGATGTGTCCAGCTGAAAGCTGGTGACCCACGGCGAAGAGACTCTTCCAACCAGTCACAGGGTTTGTACGCACAACAGGGCTGATCGGTTAGTTTTTACAATCATCAATACGGCGGAGCTGACATGAGATGCTTACTGCTCAGCCTTGAAATCCAACCCAGTGTTCTCTGGAGCACCACGGTAGTCGTCAATGAGATCTTCACCGAAAGTCTCCTTGACTCGCACGAAGTTGGGTTGGTGGTGAGTCGCAGTCAAGTTCTCGGCCAGCTTCTTAAACGGTGGCGAGAGGCGATCGTAAAGTTCGTACCCAGACGCCCAGAGTGTATCCCCACCAACGTCCTGTGGAGGTTGGATGATTTTGAGAATAGCATAGTCAGATGGGATATTCTCAAAGGTGATGCTGTCACTCATTATTAATACGCTCGTGTTTGACGTTCCCTTTATACACTTACTCGGCATGCCATCCCTCCCCAGCCAGGTTCTTAGAAAGGGAGCTCCATTTTTCATTATAGAACTTGCGGTTCTGCTCAGAGGAGATGACGGATACTTCATCATCAAGTCTTCCATTCTCATCAACAGCAATACCACGCTTACTGTTTGAGAGCGCATGTCGGTGGAGCTGAATGGTCAGTTGAATAATCAGAGCAAGTGTTTGAAGTGACAAACCTTGGATGTCTCTGGTTTGCCTGTCAGCTCCCCAAGCTTCTGTCCAAGATATTTTTGATTGTCGATGTCGAGGTCTTGGTTCCGGAAGAAAACGACACCGCGTTGGGAAACTAGAATAGTTAGCACTTTTTTGTATAAAATACTAACGGCCAGATCAGGTATTCATACCAAGCACAGCCAAGTCTCTAAGTTTGTTGTCATCCTTCAAGATCTCGCTGAGCTGCAGCTTAGGAAACTCTCGGCCGATTACAGCAGTGACATCAAATTGCTCTTCACCGTCAAGGCTACCGCTGTAGGACAGGGGGCCATCCAGGCGTGAGGCACTGCTGGTTTCGGTACCTTTAACGGGTTTAACCACAGGCTGGACTGCTGGAGCAGTGCTGGGGGTATCAACGTCAGCAGCAGGTGGCGACATGATGAGTAACTAAGAGTTTGTATATGTTGTATTGGAGAAAGGGAATCTTAAGAGTGCATGAGGTGATAATTCGTTGAGGCAGATGTTTCTATAAGTGCGGTTTCCTTTTACTTATGCTATGAACAGCAGTACGCCTCTTTTAAAAGCAACCACGAAACCTCACAAGAGCCCAAGTCGCTTGTTCACAAAAAGCTAATCACAGGCCGATGTATCCTTCATCACCTCATCTGGCGCAATCCGCTCGACATATCTCCTACACACCATCTCAGGAATACTAGGGAATCACGCTCATCGGATACAAGCATCCGCTTGGTGTGTGTGTGTAGGTTTCAACTGGTATGTACAGAAGCATCCGCTGTATATGTACTCTGCAGTTATGCAAAGGCCAAGAACTACTTTGCGACATGTCCTTTTGTGTTATACTGTTTTCTTTAATTAATTTGTAATTCTATCTAGGTTTGAACTAATGCGATCTATCAGTCTAAGTGAATCAAAAGAGTCAAGCTGTGAATTACTGAATGATTCAATAAAAGCACGAGCCATGGGGGTTTTCATTGCGCGATTGGAAGAGCATGAATATGATTGGTACACGATGACGTTCAGATTGAGATCAAACAGCTCATACCCCAATTAACGGCGTTAACCAGGTATCTCCGTTCTATTGTCCAATGAATTTGTTATCCGAGCTGCGATAGAGCTAGTGTATTAGTCTAATTCTTTTCATGCTGCTGTGTCAGTAAGCAGAGATAACAGGGTACAACGTTGTGTTAATCGAGTTGCGTCATTGTATATGCAGTGTTGTCAATACAGTGGAATAGACCTAACCAATATTTACATCACGACATTTACAGTATATTGTCATGGCGTGTTAAAGATGGTGTTTGAGCAGAGAGTTTTGTCGTGGTAGCTACGTAATTGTAAGATTAGATTCTATCCGCTGCGCAGATATTGAAAACAGATAGAAGTTGATGCTGTGATATGAAACAATTCATAACGTGCAGATAAGCCTGTTTATTACTGGTTCTTATAGGTCTATATATTTTAAACAGTCGTGAGAATAGCACGGATGTTCCAGTACCACTACTTGTCCATATTTTGGTCAGGCACCTCTAATAGCTTAAGAAATGGACACTATTTACGTATATATAGTCAATTTATATATTTCTAACTGCCTCTCCTGTTTATTGACAAGCTTTAGTCAATCGATGTGGAAGTAATTAGGATAACGAAACTTTCGTCGCGGAAAGAAAACCACGATATCTTAATGAGCGAATCTAAAATCCAGTCTTCTGTTGCCTTCATCCTTGGTAGTGTCAAGATAATCCAACCTCTCCGACTCAGTCATAGCATTCCATTTCTTATCGCGCGACTTATTACGGAGGATATAGTAAACCTTGACCAGGACGTAAAGGACAAGATTCATGATGAGAATAGCAAGTAGCTGTCGATTACCGCGGTGGTATTTAGGAGCATCATCCTTGCGATAGATGTTAGAAGCGATAATACCGCCAGCTTGACAAAACATGTTGTAACAGGCGGCTGATACGGTTCGAGAGCGTACGCTATTCGAGTTGCGAGAATTCCAAGCTACCTGGATAGGATGGGCTGAATGGAAACAGTTAGCTATAGTTATTACACCTTCGTTTCCACTCTACTCACCGTTTGGATAGGACAGCAGCACAGTGGTGACGGCGTAGACAGTCCAACGGCTAGCTGTCTGGGTATTGGCGACATTGAACCAAATAAGACAAGGCAGGATCCAAATCTGACCAATTATTCCCATGAGAGTCAGGTTCTTGACATACTCGGCTGTATAAGTGAGGGCCAACATGGTAATAATATGAAATACCGTATATGGAATGCTTAAGAGATTGGACTGGAGAGTGTTAAAGCCGAGGCCCTTGAGCGACAGAGTCAAGTACCGCCCCTCCGGTGTGGCAGGGAGCTGGAAGGTCAATCCAAGCAGATACAATGGCCAAAGGTCGTAGTCACTAAGACTCTGGAACAGGAGTTTGAATGTAATGGGCTGGCGATTGTGCATTGTGCTCTTAGTGGGATCTTCGCGGATGATGCGGTTGACCATGATGACTTCTTCTCTCTCGGTGAACCAGCCTGTCTTTCCACGGAACCAATTGGCAGTTTGGATTGGGCCCGGGGGCATGAGACCATAGGCGAGGAGGCCAAAGATCAGAGTGATGAGGCCCTCAATGAGGAACAGCCATCGCCAACCAGCGTGACCGTTGACACCTCGCATCTCCAACAGGGCAGCCGCAAGAAGCGCCGAGATGATGTCGGCGACGCTCATCATGGTCCAGAAGAACCCTAGACGGATCGAAAGCTCGTGGTGCTTGTAAAAGTATGAGAGGTACAAAATTACCTTGATGGGATCAGTTAGCATGGTTGATGAACCGGTAGTGAATGACCCAACCAGACTCAACTTACATCAGGGATAAAGCCACCTTGGAGAATTCCGAGAAGTGCACGACAAGCGAGAAATGATTCGCGGCCTGACAGCCAGAACTGCGCCGCCGCAACAATACTCCAGAGGCACATTTGGGTCGGGATCCAGCGATCAGGGCCCATCCATTTAGAGACAAGCTGCGATGGCAGCTCAGCGCAGAGGAACGAGAGCTTGAATACCGTGTTTCCCAGGTTAAAGTCTGAAGCATCATGATCAATCACTGAATACAATATGTGTAAGCGGGCCAAACGTACCGTTGGTCGTCAAGCCCAAGTCGCCTAGGAGGTTGTCCGTCAAGGCTTGGGAAATGTTGGCTCTGTCCAACTCCAGGGCCATGAACATGGTGCATGCCCAGATCATAATTTTGATGTCGACTTTACGGACCAACTGCTTTTCTTCACCCCAGGTCCATCGTGCAAGGGGATCAAAGCGACTGAGGTTTTCCCTGATCAAAGCTATTAGCAAGAATTATCATCAGGTCGATAGGTAGTTGGATGGCCTTACCAGTCTGATCGCGGCTGATATTGCTCGGCAGTTTTAGGATCATCAAAAACGCTGGCCTGCACAAATGGTGTTAGAGGCAAGTACTAGTAATGGAGAAGATCCAAGATCACTGACTTGGGTGGCGATTGCATCTGCATCAAACCCCTTGCCCCGTTGGAACAGGTGAGTCTTCTCAGTTACAGGCGCTCCGAGTGGTGGCACCGAGTCAACAGAGATCTCAGACTCGGATACATCGAGGTACTTCTGGTCCCTGACCAAAACAGTAGCCATGACGAAACAATAGTTAAGTAGACGGTGAGGCGAAACAATAAAGGTCTAAGCAATAATCCAGCATGTGAGTCAAGAATCGGCTTTTTTTCACAAAGGTGCGACTGCAGCAGCGATATTTATGATTTCATTGAAGGGAGAGGTTCAGAAATTACAAGATTTATCATAAGTACGCTGAAGCTCGTTATCTCTGGAAGTCGTGAATATTAGAGAAAGGCGTGAAGATTTCTCGGTATTACGTGCTTTCGATAGCTGTGGGGGTTGTGATACATTAAGTATCCCTTTTGGGAAAGACTTAGAGCAACTGCTCTCCGGTAGTTAGTATAGATAAGAATCTTATTGCCTTATTTAAGCCAATCGCATAACCTGCTAGCATGCTAACGTGACAGGTGCTCCATATGTTGTTAAGCTTATTCCGCACTTCGGGACCTCGATACTTTGTGCCACATAGTTCCGACGTAGGGTACTAAAAAGAAGATGTATACTAGTAGCAGTTGTTTATCAGTGGCGGAATAAACGTGTTTTTAGACATTTATTGCGTGCTTAGAGGGAGGGGGATTTCTTAATAATGCATACACTTATATTATAGATCATTGTCTGGGCTATTGCGTAGTCCGCACTAAGTTTGCGTTTGCGGATAACGAAGGGCTTGATGATGAGCGATGCAAAGTAATACATCTTTTAATAATTAAGGAATGTATGTTGACCAGACTGATAGTGAGAGGTTTATGAACATGGAAAGTAAATAGGTAGCACCAATCCAGACATAGCTTGTCTGAGATTCTAGGTCTTGAGAAGCCGTGGGAGCCGCTGTTGCGACGATGGTGACATTGAGAGCAGAGAGAAAGAGCGCGCTCACGAGCGAGGTAGTAACGACAGTAGTCGGGAGCCTACTACGTTTAGTACTGCTATCTTCAGACGAAGCAGGACTTGGCTCTGGTAGTTTACCACTACCATTCCGCTCGCCAGAGATATGTGGCCGGCCAGTTTTGACATCTAGCTAGTACGGAAGGGTTTCGGACAAGGAACTCATGGTCGTGAAAACTGAGAAAGGCTTCCAGCTAAAATGTTTCGGTATGTGAATAATGAGAAGAGCACTAAACTAAGGACAAAATAATAGACAGAAGCAGAGTATCTCGACGTGATGACTGAGAGAAAGTGCTGAATGCGAAATTCTCACGATTGATCGATGGAATTGACTGATAAGAAACATGCCCAGTGAATCGGAGATAAACTCAACTCCGAGACGGATGTCACCATCCAGGGTCGTGAGGGGTTGCGGCTGAGAATCTCGGCATAACCTGTTAGTCTAGGTTAACGAAGCTGAATTCGATCTCAAGGTGCATCGGATCCGGCTATGGAAGGAGTCATGAAGTTAAGACAGAGTCGTCATGCATAAACCGTCGGACTTTCAACAGTGTGCAAGGGTGTAAAGGCTTTCTGTCGGTCAGCGAACTATGGTATCTCTGATTGGACTTACAAACCCTTATGGGACCATGGGAAATGCAACGTCTTAATGGGTAGCTTCACGACAATAAGTCCATTTTGACTAAACCCTTCTCCTGGTGATAACGACCGATCACGTCAGATAGAATCTGGCTCAACATTTTCCGTTGGATTCTTCAAATCAAGATTCTCGAGATTTATTTATCTGTAGCAAGCTATGATCGTCAAAATCCTTCTCCTTGCGTTGGACCTCCTTATGGTCTGAACATCTTTAGCTAGATTCGGAGAGGGCATTAAGCAGCCTCTTCAAACCTTCATCCAACACGAATTTGGGGTGTGCGATAACTATCCTAAACCAACCTGGTTCCTCACTCCTATGAGCCATCGCCGAGGTGAGGTAGGCTTTTTTTCGTCTCAGAAGGGCGAGAATGTCGTCATCGTTAGAAAATTGACGGCCACCCACAAACGAGAGGTTTACCATCAAGAATAATGATGCATTTGACTCCCGATATACAATTCAATGTTGATCTAGAAATCCAGTTACATGCTTGTAGCTCTCTGCCAAACGTGATTGATATGTTGTGATGTACTTGTGAGAGTACTGCTCATTTAAGAGCAGCGAGGAGACTGCATTGTCAGCAAGGCTGGACGGGAAGTTAAAGAGACTGTGAATTAGTTAATGTATGGAATTTCGTGGACAGAAGTCGGCTTTACGGCCATAAGACTTACTAGAAGCCCTCAAGCGACTTAAGGAACATTTCATTCGATTGACTGATAAGGCAGCCAATGCGCAGACCAGTAGCCCCAAAATCCTGTGATGTGATCAGACCGAAATCGTGTAAAGGATAACGTGATGATATACTTTACTCATTCCCCACTGTACGTGGACTTTTCTAGGATCCATGAGCCCCTTGGCCTGTAAAGAAAGTATCGAAGTGAACGGGACAGCATTTTGCATTTTGGCGTTCTCGAATACAGATAGTGCATATATCTCGTCGACAATGAGATGCAGTCCAAATCTACCGCAAAGACTCATATATGCTCTCAGGACATCTTTAGGGTAGCAGCGGCCTGAGGCAAATATCAGCTTCTGTGACTTGCTTTGTAGCTTCTTTTTTAGGGGGGGAGTTACGCATACCGAGCGGGTTATGTGGAGAACATAGTAATATGGCCTCGACACATCTTGCCTCTTTCTGTGCTTGCAAATACTCTCTTTCATACTCATGGACGGCCTCTAGGCTAAATGGATCAGTGCCACGAAAGGAGACCTCTCGAACTCGGAACCTGTGCACTTATTAATTTATGCCACAATGATGTGAAACGACACGCACCCAGCTCGGATTCCAAAGATGTAATTAAAGGCAGTTCAATAAGGCCAGCCGACAAGCATTTGGTCTTCTTGGTCAAGAGAGACCAGGCACAACACTCTAGGGCGTTACCTACTCCCGGTGTCACATGCAGGTGCGAGGGGATTACCGGTCTAGAAGGGTTGGAATATTTGTTCAACAGTTGACACCAAGCCTTCTTCAGCTGTTTGGAGCCAGTGAACCCGTCACCATATGTCAATGCATGAGGGCTAGCGCAAGGCTATAAATATTATTAGAATGCTCCATATTACCTATGTTCTGGGGGGTTCGTACATGGGAGTTGATGAATTCGGTCAATTCTGTTTGCATTAGACCCTACACTATTAGCCAAAGTGACTTTGTTTATAAATAACGACATACATTTTCTGCCAGTCCGAGATTGAGGATGCCATCGGGATTTGTTTCGGGATGCCACAAGTCATTAAGAACATCGAAGAAGTTGGGGGCGGCCGGAAGATATCCGACAGCGCGGCGTGAGATACAGTTGTCTGTGGACATGACAAGCCATTGTAGGCTGTAAAACGAGTAGAGATACAGCGGAAAACGGTCTGAAGCACGATGCAATCTCAAGAACAAGGTGACTTTATAAAAAGCCCCAGTACAACTTGTAGTTTCCACAAAACTAAGATCCCCGCGCGATATCCGCTTTTGCCACCAGTCAGTTCGCCGATGGTATTATTTCCGACCATTTCTCCGAGTGCGATTAACCTCTATTTCCGACCCTTCTCAATTCCGATTGATGTTTAGGCATCTTTATGTAGATAATGCATGCAGGTAGTAATAATAAATTTGTAGAAATGCCAGATTAGACATTACAAGTTAAATGGGATTTTTCAGTGTCGTGGAGGGCGTCATAAGCCCTAGGCATCGATCAATTTAACTTATTTATGCTTTACATTGGCAATAGTTCTCTACTGTATTGGAAAAGCAGGTTTACTGATTTGTAGCATGCATTCGGTGCTGTAGACTATTGGTGGTTTGTTAGACTGCAAAACCAACCTGTAGATCTTGAGTATTTGTAACATGCGCGTATTCAGGATGTCCAGCTTCACGATGAGTGGTGTAATGCGCGGGGATGTGAGACTCTGAGTTATCCCCTGCTAAAAGAATCATAATGTGGGTCGATTTGCTAATCTTGAGGACTAATAAGGACACATGTTGTGGGGCATATGTAGACTTTGGTTCAGCCTTAAATCTTACACAAACACTTAATTGCGTTTACAGTTGACAGTTGGTACTTATCTTTCATTTATTTCGACTTTCATGGCCTCAAGATGGTTTCTGGTAACTTCCAATACAACAGTTTGCAGGAGAATGAGATCAGGGTGTTGGTGCTGGATGCTGCAGCTCAAGAGGGAGACCCTCTCTCAGGCGCTCTCGTCGTTGTGAAGCATATCCCAGGCAAACATGTTACGCGGTACGAAGCAATGTCGTACACTTGGGGTGGCCAGTCAGATCCGGACTACATAGATCTCAGGCATCCAAAACCGATTGGCCACGATAAATCGTGCATTTGCAACAAGGAGTCTTCGGGGTCGCTAGCGATCTGTCGCAATCTTGCTTCTGCTTTGCGAAAGATCCGTCACCAAAGCAATAACCAGATCCTCTGGGCTGACTCAATTTGCATCAATCAGCAGGACCTTGACGAGCGAGCTGCGCAGGTCCAGCGAATGCGCGATATATACAAGCACGCCCAGCGCGTCATTGCCTGGCTCGGCCCCGCAGACGAGCACAGCCCAATCGCTATCGCAATGTTGCATGAACTCGCCGAATGCGTCGACTTTACCAACGAGGAGGATGACATCTTGAACAACCAAATAAGGTTCAAGCTAGACAAGTATGACTTTATTATGAGAAGACTCCCAGACAACTCACACGACTGGTCCAAGCCTATGCCATTCTCTGACCGCCAGTGGCAGGCCTTGGTATCCTTGATATCGCGGTCCTGGTTCCGTCGACTATGGGTACGTCAAGAAATCCTACTGGCGGGTAAAGACACAATTATCTTGGCAGGGGATGATAGCCTGCCTTGGCCGCATTTCCGGAGTGCCATTGACATAATTGCGGCAAAGAGAGAGGCATTGGCTGACAAGGTCGACATCCTTATCATGGTTGAATTTTTCAACGCACGCAGCTTTTCAGCCCTTAGACTCTTGAGGGACGTCGTCTCACTTGTGGCTTACACACACGCTTGTGAGGTAACGGAGCCGAGGGATAGAGTCTTCGCCCTGCTGGGTCTCGCAGAGGGCGGCTTTACTAGCAAAATTGTAGTTGATTACAGAAAGGACATTAAAGACGTCCATCGCGATGCTTTGGTTCGGGCGTCGACATATCATCAAGATCTCAAGTTGATGTCGCTGTGCGACTCAGCGTCTGAGCCGACATGGATTCCCGACCTGGAGCGGATACAGCATCAGCAGCTCATGACTTACGGTCGAGCTGCTCTTTGCTCCGCCGAGAATGGGCATGCGTTTACCAAAGAGCAGGTGTTGCTACAAGGTATACGTTGCGACTACATCATAGAGCTAGTCGGGCCCCAGGACGGTCAAAATTCCCAAGCAGAGCTCCAAGCCACTGTGCTAGAGGCAGCACGACGCTTTCTAGGACCCGAACCAGATCTTTGGGATTTTCAGAAGATTCAGAAGTTTTCCCTCATGTTGCATGTAAACGACTTCTTTATCCACTCCCCATTCATCAACAAGATGCACGAGCAGTTGGCCGAGCGAATCAGAACCCATAGTAAGACGCTTGGTGGCCAACTTGCATACTTGACTTACTACATGCACAATCGCTCTATATATCTAACCAGAATGGGTTGTATCGTACTGGGACCACGAGGCTGTCAGCCTGGCGACCACATCGTTGTCTTTCTTGGCTGCCATCTTCCCATGGTCCTCCGGGCGATAGAAGACGGCGAGTACAAGCTCAAAGGGCCGTGTGCTCACCCAGCACTATTGACCGGAGAAGCCATCCTTGGCGAGATGCCAAAGGGTTGGCGTCTAAGCTACATCAAACGAGGCCAAGACCCTGTCTTCGAGGATCCAGAAGGGAAGCGGCAGCATATAGACCCGCGGCTAGATGGCATCGCTGTCCCGGACGAATGGGAACTACGCTGGAGGGACAATGGTACCCCGTTTTGGTATATTGCTGCAGAAGATCGATGGACCAACTTTGATCCAAGGGTCTCGTTGGAAGGCCTTAGGAAGAGGGGGATGAGAGTGGACGATTATGTACTACGGTGAGAGTAAAAATCTCAACTTTTTTGCCGTCTATCACAGGCTATCTGTCACTCAATCTCAACATTGGAGAGGAGAGAAACCATGAGCTACTCAAGAAATGGGCTAACTGTACCGAACTGTAGCTATTTTTCTAGTTCTGTCTGACAAACTGCTTGCTGTGTGACTTGAAAAGCTTGGATTGATCCAACAGCTTGCCTGTCGATGACTGGAAGAAATCGACTTGTAGATTTTGGGCGTCATGGAACCGAATAGTGGCGTAACTAAAGTCATCGGCATACGCAAATGCGTTACCAGTAGCATTCTTCCCTACAGCACTCAGTCCCTCGATGTTTCCTGTACCTCCAGACACAATGTACATAGGCGCCTTGGGGTCTTTCATTCCCGCAGTATCAACAGTCCCGTTGTACATGGGATAGAAGCGCTGCGAGTTGTGCACGTGCCCAAAGACGGCCAAGTCGACGCCATACTTGTAGAACAACCCTTCAAATGCCTTTTGGCAAGGCTCGCAGCCTTCATCGCCAGTAGTGTACCAAGGGCGGTGACCTGCAACGATGACCCAAGGTGTGACTGTACGGTCAACTGATGCAAGATCGGCTTCAAGAAATTGGAGTTGCTGATTAGGACTGCCAAAAGGTCCGCTGTTCAGGTTTGCTGAACCGCCTGGTGCATCTGGTGCATCGGGAAAATCGGTTTCGGTATCAATCATGACGACATGTGCCATACCGTATTCGAAGGAGAACCAGAATGGCGGGTTTGCCAGTTGCTTGGCCTTGTTTGCGCTCACTCGCGCCGCGTCACTGGAAGAGGTTGAAGGAAAGGCGAGGGGCATCACTTGGCCGAATCTGTACATGAAATCGGTGAAGTTCTTCTGACCCTCGGGACAGAGGTTGTTGAGGATGGGGATCTCTTCACATGCTGCTTCATGGTTCCCGGGGCTGACCATGTAAGGCTTTCGGCCCGAGATAGGGGCCAACTGATTGTAGAAAGTCTCGAGGATAGCCTGATATGCCTGCTCGCCGTGGAGTAGATTCTTGGGTTTCAGGAACCAGTCGTCAGCGTATGCGAGATCTCCAGGATGAATGATAAATTCGTAGTCATCAGCTGTTGTTGCAAGACGGCCGATGGTTGTGTGGTTCAAAGCAGGCTGAACGTTGGGGATAACATCTCGCTTTGTTTGATCCATCTTGATAGTGAAGCCATCCTCTCCATAAACACCAAGGTCAATGATGGCGTTGATGGCGAATGGTGTCTTGTCTCCCGCTGCCCGGGGACTGAGAAACTGATCAACAACTGAACTTTTAGACACAATCCTGTAGTAGTATTTCGTTGCTGGAGACAGATTGTCAAGGGTCACAGCGTTTGCCCAGGTGCGAGAAGTCGGATATGTCAATGATATATCCGAGCATGCTTGTTTATCAAGCTTGTCTTTTGACAGGCCATATTGCACGCAAGGTTTGGATTGCTTGGCGTAGGTGTTCCATCCAATGGTCACACCTACTGGAACTTAGCAACAGACCTTTAGATAGTTTGATGTTGAACTTACTGTTTGGTCCATCCAGTGACAGTCTTTGTTGTACTGGGGTTGAGAGATCGGACGGGATAGGCGGGAAGCTGACCTTGGCTAGAGCGCCAACAGCAAAAACGAATAGACTAGCAATCATGTCTTGAGATTATGTCGCCTTGTTGCCAAATCGATTTGAAGTCTTTAACTCAAACCTGCCAATGCGAATGGAAGCGCCATCAAAGCAATCAGGGTCCTTCATCTTGGAATTTATAATTATTCTTTTTGTCTGCAATCCAGATAATCGTGCCGGATAGCCGACTGGATACCTTAGCTTCTGTAAATATCCTGATCGAGAATGTGCTCCGAGGCCATATGCATGAAGACCGTCGCATTTCAATCTTTGCTTGTGAATACCAATCAGCGCGTGGTTATTCAGCAGCATTTGATTGGCAGAGCACCACAGTCTAGTCGGTCACCTAAAACGGCAGGCAAATGTCTATCATTATGCACCTCCACTGGACTGACAGTCTTGGGCCGAGGCGTGATATATTTATGGGCAAAAGTTCCATCTGCCAATTCGGTCATTTGCTGCTGTAGTAAAGTTAAAGATCTTGGTCCAATATCTGGACTGTATACCTTTAGGTCTGGGCTGGGCCGATTTTCCATTTGTGGACAGGCGCAGAAACAGCTGTGATTACTCAGAGAAGGACCGGTCGGTGCAGGGTAGAACGCCCAAAGGCGCAGGATGGCTAAAGAACGTATTCTCATCTGTCCAAGCGAGCTTGACATATAATAAGATTAGTAAAATGAAAGTTGATATTTTTACTGTATGTTTACTATTGTAAATGCAATCTTTTTTTTGTATAGTTAATGGCTATTGTCTTAAGCTAGTTGTAAAGCGTTAGTTGATAATCTTAGAGTGTAAACATTCTCATCAGTAGCAGCAAGACTTCTGACTGATCTTTGTTAGATCTTCGGCTAATCCTCGGCTAAAAACCACATCTTATCGTATTAGTGTGCTGATTAGATTTGAAAATTCTGACTAGTGTCATTTCCCATCCACGTGTCAGTGTGCCTGGTTGGACCCGCATTCTGGGAAAAACGTTGAGGCAGCGTTTCCTGAGTCAAGATGCATTAGCCGATTGTGGGGTATGGGGTAATGTGATCTGGGGAAACAGAAGCCAGCCAGTTCCTGGCTGAAGTCTCTGGTTTTCACGCCTCTTGACAACTGCAAACTTAGCTATCAGTTGTGGATCTTCTGAAAAACATATCCAATGCGCTTCGTCAACCTCGGTATGCCAAAACGCCGTGCCAAACAAGCATGTCTCCATTGTAGAAGCAGAAAGATCCGCTGCGATCTGGCCTTTGGTGGTTCACCCTGTCTGAACTGCCGTTTGGATGAGGTCCACTGCGAGGTCAGGAGCCGAAAGCCAAAGCGGTAAGTCACCCTTTACCCGGCAGGGAATCAGCGAGACCAGTAAAGCTCACCCGTTCGATAGCAGAAGGCTCGACACAAAAAACGCAAGAGTCCCGATCACGACCATCACTGGCTCCGCGACCACCATTTCCAACGACAACTGGATCCAGGATGACATGTTTGCAACTAACGACAATTCTTTGGGAGTCTGCCCATCCTCACCATCGAATCCCTCGCCATGCCATCTCGACAGCGTGCAAATAGAGTCTACTGTTGCTAGGTCGGAAGGCGATAGCACGATGCTAGAGCCGCCAGATAACCGCCTTGCTTTTATTAGCAACCCAGACCTAAGCAAGCTTCCTCCAGATGATGTTAGCTTCCTACGACAGCAAGGATGCTTAACCGTTCCGCCCAGACCTATACTCGATGGATTTATACGAGAATACTTCTTACACGTCCACCCGATGCTACCCTTGATGGACGAGTCTGTGTTTTGGGAAGAATACGGACAGGAGACAAACAAGTTGTCGCTATTCTTGATCCAGGCGATGTTATTTGCATCTTGCAGTGTAGGTACACTTTATCCCATTTTCGACGTGTTGCTGACATTGCTATAGTTCGTGCCTGAATCTATAACGAAAGAACTGGGGTTTGAAAGTCCTCGCCTTGCAGCTGCTAGGTTTTACCAACGAGCCAAGGTCCTTTTCTTCTGTCCCGCTCAGTGCTGATAATAGCTAACTTGGACAAGCTTCTTTATGTCTTCGACATCGAACCGTCTGCCGTCGACCTAGCACGGGGCGCCTTGCTGCTCACCTTTTTGCCTGTCTCGTTGGGCAGCGATCACCCAACACCTAACTCAGTATGGTTGACCAGAGCGATCAAACACGCCGAAAGTGTTGGTGCCAGTCAAGTGGAACATGTTAATGCACCTGACACAGGCTCACTGAAACGTCTCTGGTGGTGTTGTATCCTCCGTGACCGTAGTATTTCTCTTGGTCAAAGGCGATGTGTACAGATTCCTGGTAAATACCCGTTACCAGCGGAAGAGGACTTTAGCTCCGAGTTCAATGGGTCTTTGGTCTATACATCACACATAAAAGCCCAGCTGTTCAGGGTATTCCGTCGACTGATGGCATTAAGCTATACAGTAGGAGATTTGCTTCAGCTAATGGCTCGATATCGCAGTGCTTCACATCACCTGGAGACTGTATGTGCTGACGACCACACAACTCTATCTAGATGCAGAGAGGATCTCTCGACTTGGTTCAGTGCCACCGGGGAAGAGTTCCTGGAACTGGGCCACGGAAGTGAACAACGACATCCATCTGTTATTGTCTACACGAACTTTGTATATATGCAATACTAGTAAGTCCAATTGGTAATTTACCCAGAGACAACGAAGTTGACAACCCTCAAGTACAGCTAAATTGCTACTCCATCATCAAAAACTCATCGCTGATGTTGGCTTGTCTGATTTGATCGAGTTCCTTCCCTCTGCCCTCATCGATGAGGTTCGTTCTGCCACCTTTCGTTTTATCGACCATCTATCGGAGCCCGTCCGACTTGGACTTGCGAGGTTTCTACCCATCAGTGTGTAAGTACATTACCATTCGTGACCATGGAGCAGTAGTAATAATTTATTGCACCAGGGCTGCCTTTGCCGCTGTCCCCATGGCTATGCATGTGTTTGAGGCCAGACTCGGCGGTCAAGTCACAGAGAACGAGAGGCGGCTTCGCATACTAATTGAAATGTTGGAGGCACATCAGCCACGATTTGAAGGGATCGAACCACTGAGCCTTCTTGTTCGCCAAACTGTCACCTCCGTCGAGAGTGGTCTGGCGAGTCAGGGGAAGGACTGCCTACGAAGCTGGACAGACATTATAGCCTATCAGCCATACCAATATTTGAACTGCACATCAGTGTTGGAACGAGCTCTGTGCTCCTCACAAGAACTGAAAGGCTGTTCCATGCCGAGTAGTAGCTGGTCTGCTATGATGGAATACTGCCGTCCCACTGAGAGCGGGACCTCATCGAGTATTTCTGACGCTGTCGAAGGTCTTGAAAGCATTCATTCTCTTGGTTTTCTCGATTTAGTAACAGGGACGGACGGGCCTAGTACCCCTCTGTTGGATCAAGACGTATTTAATCTTTGTAACTTGGACTGGGACCCTTTTAGTAGCATGGAGCTTGAAGACGCAGGGCCGGACAGCAGTGAAGACGGAGTGGACCTCTTGGACGAGATATTAAATGACCTATAATAATAGTACTGGATAGTCAGCGTATGCCACTGATGCTTACAGCACGCGCCTCACACGTTGGTGACACCATGGTAATAAGGCACCCTTTCTTGCGGAGAGGACAGCAGCGATATCAGATTGAAAACCTTAATGTTTATGGAATAATCTTTCAAATATGCATAAAGTTACCATGAACATTCAGAAATTACATCATTTTATCCCCAGCCTAGACTCAATCATGGAATGACTCTGTTCCACCCAACTGACCTCTACTGACCCTTCCGTAGTCTATGGGTTAGCCGGCTTACTCATGGTCAACTGACTCAGGATCATCAAATATCTGGGGAAGCGCAATGAAGGCTCACATGCCTTGCATAGTAAATTTACAGAAGTGGCTAATTACCTTGGCAGATCATGCGGGGTAATGATCTTGCCCCTGAGTCAAGATATCAGATGTCAGCGTACTGCATATAGTTAAATAGTCATAGTATAGGATAACTTTCAACTGATCAAGTGATAACAATAACACATAACTCTCTTTTGGCCACCAAGAACTAATCTTCACTATGATTGACCTTTCCAATGTTCAACTTGATAGCCTTTCTGCCCTTTGTTGTGTGGGTTTATGTGGCGTCGCTACGCACATAGCTATATTTCGGATTGGAGAGTGGGATGTTGCCGTTCATCGTATCATTGCTTCCTTCGGTCTTATCTATGCATCACTCTTTAGCCTCTTGGCCTATCATGGTGACCTGGAGCGCCAGAGCCTTCTCGGTGCCTGGTACATTGCTTCTGAGCTCCTGGCAGCCTTCATAGCTGGGGTATACGGCAGCATGGTCGTCTACAGGCTTTTCTTTCATCCCTTGCGCCGTTTCCCTGGGCCAACGTTTGCTCCCCTGTCAGCGTTGTGCGCGATATCAATGTCAATGAAGAAGTTCCATATGTTTTTGGAAGTGCAGAAGCTACACAGAACATACGGCGATTTTATCAGACTGGGTACCACCTATCTACTCACTCTCCACTCCACATCGACCCAACACTAACTAAGCCTAAGGTCCATCCGAGATTTCAGTTGCATCACCGACTGCCGTGGCCACAATTTACCAAAATTCATCTCCTTGTCAAAAGGGTCCTTGGTATAATGTTTTTGTGCCTACTATATCTTTGCATGCTACAAGGGATAGGCAGGAGCATACAATTCGAAGAAAGGTATGGGACAGAGGTCTCAATGCAAAAGGTATAAACAAGTTCGCGGTTTGATTACTGTAAAGCAAGGCTAACTAGTCCAAAAGCCATGCGAGATTACGAACCAAGAATCGAGAAGTATACGGGCTTGTTAATGAGTCAGCTGCAACAGAGATGTGGTAAGCCGATCGATATTACTGACTGGTGCGGCTTCTACGGTTTCGACGTCATGGGCGACCTCGCATTTGGCAAGAGCTTCAATATGCTTAATGACGGAGTAAAGCATTACTACATGGAGCTGACGCAAATGTCTACCCTGTGGGGGAGCCCAATTGGTCGAGCTTCTTGGCTCTATCTACTTGTTAAGGATATACCCATCCTGAATCGCCAGATTGTACAATTTCTAAAATGGCTTCGAAAACATGTCGATCAGAGGAAAAAGGTAAGGCCATTGTCTGTTTCTATCTGTCTTCTCGTCTAACTACATGGTAGAATGAGCCACATCTTCCCGACTTGTTCTCCTGGCTCCTGAATGCCTACAAAGAACAATCAGTCCACACGAAGCAAGACGATCTCAACCTATTGGGTGATTCACACCTTATCGTGGTTGCAGGGAGGTATAAATGCAAAGTCAAATCAAAATATGATAATAGTTAACTGATTTATTTGCATAGCGACACTACTTCGACAACCATGACATGCGCACTGTTTGAGCTGGCACGCCATCCCCTTGTCTATCAGAAGCTACAGAAAGAGGTTGACGAGTTCTTGAAGCAAGGGGACTCTCCTCATAGCCACAGTGCTCTTGCCAAACTCAAGTACCTCCAAGCTATCATTGACGAGACGATGCGGCTGTACCCAGCTATCCCATCAGGCCTGCAGAGAATCACACCCCCGCAGGGCCTGGAAATTGACGGAACATTTATCCCAGGAAACACCATTATACAAACACCTACATATACATTAAACCGAGGTAAGTGGTGCCCCAAGCCCGCCTTGAGACACATCTGGATCTGACACAATTTGACTAGACGAAAGATGCTTTGCACGCCCCAACGATTTCATTCCTGAGCGATGGACAACACAGCCCGAACTTGTCCGCGATGATTCAGCATTTGCCCCTTTCTCCATTGGTGAGTCCCAAAATCAATCTAATCCAGAGGTGGATTCGCTGACATTGAGCACAGGCCGTTATTCCTGTGCTGGAAAGCAACTTGGGCTTCTTGAAGTTCGGCATGTTCTAACCCAGATTGTCTCCAAATTCGACATCCGCCTTGCTCCAACCCAAACAGTTGACGCATTCCAAGACGGGCTAGCAGATGGGTTTACACTTCTCTGCCCCAAGCTGGAGATGGTTTTCGAAACGCGAACCACCTGATTTGAAGCAGTAAGTAAAACTCCATCCGACTTTTATACTGTGGCATCTCCAGTCATTCAGTATCTGGTGAAAAAGAGAAAAGAGGGACCAAAAGAACACCTAGGTAGCTGTGGTAGTAAAAAGCAATTTACATAGCTAGAGGTTCCCCAAATCCCAGTTATACTCTCCAACAGCAGCATCGTAACTCCATCCTTGATCTTCCTCGCCTCCTTGGGAAGGGTCAGAAACTGTGCCCTCCGTGACCGTAAAAGTGTTGTGGTGATGTGAGGGAGTTCGGCTTCGAGATAGGTAACCCAATGAGTTGGTCTGAAGGGGCAAAGGGTGAACTGTGACAGGCAAACTGGTTTGCGGGGACTTGGGCACGTCATGGATAAGTGCAGGGAAATGATAAAAGAAATCCGAATGCATGGTCCAACAGCCAAGATTGGAGATCGTATCCCGGAATAAGGATGAAAGTCCATACCTGCCCAGCCCTACGTTGACGGAATACACATCGCGGAACTCATATGGCCAGGTGATACGAAGGTGCTCTTTGAACATGTGCCAAAACAAGTTACTACAGTATCGATGCGGGTAGCGTGAGAATTGCTGCCGAAAAGACGGCCTATTGATAAACATAAGCTCTTGAAGTTAGGTTTATGGAGGCTGATTTTATTCTTACCAGGCGAAGTAGTCTACAGCTGGATGGCCAGAGACATCCTGTGATGACGTACTTGGGTAGGTTAGTTCCTCAAGGAGCATTTCAAGTTGAGAGAAACACCAAGACTCACGATTTCATATACCATCGCGGTAGAATGGTACTAATATTGGCCGATGTTGGGTCGGCGTAGGCGCGCATATAGCGGTGAACCATGTGAATCACGGCAAGACGCTCAACCTGGCCGCAAGCAGAAAAGCAAATCTCGTCGAGGTGCCGAATCCTCTTCCAAAGTGGTGTCATTCTCCCCGACTGCTCCAGATGCTCCCAGCCGTAGAGCACAACGCGCACTGGAACGTCTTCGCTAGCCTCGTCCTCCAGTTCCAGCATTGAGGTTGATAGGTGTCCTGGGGGCCCTTTTAAGACCTGGTTGCCCGCTTGCCATATATTACGGCTCACTACCGATCCGTCTGAGAGCCGTCTTGTCTCTGAAGAAGTGCAATCGCAGGGCGATGACGCTGCTGAAGTTCGGTCATTGATGGGGTGACCAGGCGATGCATTGTACATTGCAGATTTAAGATTCATACAGGTCTGACCGCCTTCTAATGCCGTGTCCCCCGGGAGGATCCCATTGAAGTCGGGTGAAAACAGACCAAGCTCATTGCCGGTCGGAGGTGTCTCCAGCAAGTCCGGTAGCAACGCCGGAGATTCCCTGTAGACAGAACCCGACACGCTTGGTTGCTGTTCTTGGGGTTGTTCTTGGGTTGCAGCCCTACTCTCCCACTTTTTAGCTTCAGAGAGACGCCTAGTAAAGGACAAAGACGTAGAATCTAGAAAGCGAATCAGGGAGTCACGCTGCTTCGTCACCTCAGACAGCTGAGCCATCAAGGATAGGGTTTTATCGTGATCATCCCCGCTGCTCAGCTTCTGAACAAGATCCTCGAGGTATGCAATGCGGCTCTTGGTTCTCTCGCGCGAGACGCGCTGAGCCTTGCGGTCAGACTCCCTCTTCTTGAGCCTCTGGGAGTCGGTAGTAGGCGACTGGGCTTGTCGACGCGTGGCAGGGGTGTTTGCGGGCATGACGGAATTTGAAATGCTTTGGGTTCCACTGGCTAGATGCTTAGGACATAGTTCCACGGAAGTCGGCCCATCTTTATGCCTCGGGTCTGAAAGTGGAGTAATGAGGGGCTGGCTCGCCGGCATTTCCTAATTAGTCATAGGCTAGCAGCGTCCAATGATTGTGAGCTTTACCTCTTTAGGTCTCCAGAATGCGGCAAAGCACCCAAAGCGTAATAATTAAAACACCAGGAATAGAGCACAGTGTAGCCAAAATGCAAGGCATTATATATACACGATTGATCAGATAAGAGGTACAAAGTCACAGATTGCAGAACCCTAAGACGCCTTAACAAGACCTCGATTAACACATCCCCACCTGATGAAATTACCCAAGAAGCCAGAAGATGGAGCAGATAGAGGTCTCATTTCTCATATCGTTGATGTAGTCGCGCAAACCAAATGTGTGACCCTGCAAAGAGTGTTTTAGTCCATAACAATGTTAAGGATCAGAGTCTACGTACCGACTCATGGACTAGAATAGACCAGTTGCCCGTCTTGCTTCCAACAGTGTCCCAGCCATACTGACTGACATTGATACCCTCACCTGAAGCGGCACCCATGTTGAATTCACCCCAGCTGTTGTCGACAAGGAAGTACTGGTGGAACCGATTCTCGGCACCGCGCCAACAGCTAGAGTAGTCTCCGTCGGGGTGGAGATGTCGTGAACAACCAGGATCACAGGCAATGATTCCATCTTTGTCTTTGAACTCGGTGTAGACGTGGAAGTCATCACGATTTCCTATTAGCTAGCTGTCGTTTGCTATAGCCCACGCGATGATGTTGAACTTGACCTCTTTGAAGGAAAAGTTATCCCAGCCAGGAAGCCACTACTAATACTGTTTGACGGGCTGGATGGATACATCTTTTCTCGTCTCTTCATCAAGAACCAAATCTGAGTTCCATCTCATGCAAACATTAATCGTACTGGCATATGTCAGTCAGCGTCTTTATCATAATTACTCTTGCTTGTACCCATTCCCATCCATGATCTGGTCAATAGTCCAGTTGTGATACTTCGAAAGTCCAATATTACCTGGAAACATGGCACTCATCATTATTCCAGTATTATCCCATGCCATTGGCAGACACTGTTTCCATTGATCGGGAATGTGATCATTGGGCGAGTCCACAAAGGCGCAGGTAGCAAGACGAGACATGACTACCATTGAGAAAGTGGCGGTGCTGGTACGCGATAAGGTGAAAGCTGTGTGAGATGAAACCCTAAAAAAGGTTGGTCGATAGCAGCTTTCTTATAGTAAAAATCTAGCAATATTCCTTGCCGAATAATGGATGCCAAGGTGGACACTATTATCGTAGATAGTGTCCATTTATGCGACCTATGGTAAGGCAATTCTCCGAGATAGATATAAGCATTACCCAATACCAGTACTCGCCAAGGTCTACACAATCTTTCACTTACATACATACAGCCCTCAGGGATAGCAAATGTAAAATCGGTACTTCTTCCAGTGGCTAATCTGCTATATTTCCCTTACTAATTACTTTAGTATTATCTCTATAGATATACTTAGCCTATCTGATCTTATTAGTATATTTAATTCTATTATAAGAATATATACCTAAAAAATCGCAGAAATGCACATTTGCTATCCCTGCGGACTGTACCGCACCCATGCTCGTGATTTCACCAGCCTCGTTTTGGCTAAAGATCGCCGACAACTGGCATGGCCCCACTGTACGCCCATTAATGTATTTCAATTTGTAGATGCGCATCTTTGGACATACGGACGTCATTGGTAAAACGATGGTCACTTCGCACGGGTTTTACTGGCCCTGGCTCAGTGACACACGGCTCGGGACTCAGCGTACTAACCAAATGTAGTATACATTGAGCTGTCCAATCAACATCGAGGAACCCTAAAACTAGCTGCATGAACAGGCTTAAACAAGTATTACAGTATTGTTAAATTATCTATTTAAGGACTCATATTTCTACCTCTTTGTCTCTATCTTGCTCATCAGTCTCATCTTTCCTTGCCATCACAATGTCCCCTACTCTCAATTTCCAGTCCGAGGCGCCTATGGCTCTGGGCGAAGAAGATCGTTATGTGGTAACCTTGGAGCAGTATGGTCTACAGCCACCCTCTGCAAAGCAAAAGCTCACGCCTTTGGACATGAATATGCCCAGGCTGTATGGTATCCGCTTGGTTCTATGTTTTCCAACAAATCCTGATATGGATAAGCGGCAGATGTGAGACTCATGTATGATGTTATGATACACAGAAGACTGATGGAAGTAGATATGAGAACCTGAAGAAGGGTTTGGCTCACACTGTCGCTTCCATTCCTTGGGTATCTGGACAAATTGTAAGTATTGAATTGTCGATCTGGACTTACAATTGCTAATGTCACTGTCTGATCAGGGCCCGGAAGAAGGACAGGATCCCAAGACCCGAAGGGTCCAGATTCTTGACTCGCCATCTGGATTTAAGTTCCCGTACGTGTTATTTATTTAGAAGGCTCATCCAGAAATTCCCTAACAAAGCCCTTTTCAGGTACAAGGATCACACTGATACACTGCCATCTTATGCAGAATTACACGAGAGACACTTCCCCTTGGCAGAATTCACCACAGCTCAGGTCGGCCCTATCGATGTCATGCCACAGGGACCCAACCAGCCTGTCTTTGCAGCTCAGGCTAATTTCGTCCAAGGTGGCCTTCTGCTGACTGTCGGAGTCCATCACTCGGCATGTGATGCTTCGGCCTTGGACGCTATCCTGAGCACGTGGTCACACAATACTGCCGTAGCTAGCGGTGGTTCTGGATCCTTTTCCATGTTTGATGTACCATCCAACGATCGCATGCCCTTGATGGAAGGAGATCCTGGCATCGTCGACATGGCTGCTTTTCCTGAGTATGTGCTGATGCCTACGCCTCACTCCATTGAGCGTGATTTGTCAAGCATGTCTGGATTCCAGATGCCTCCCCTCGCAAGTCACCTTTTCCACTTCTCGACGGAGTCTCTTACAAAGCTTAAAGAAAAGGCAGGAGCATTCTCTTCCCATGATGCCCTCTGTGCTTTTGTATGGCAGCGCATGACTTTGGCACGAATGCACTCCGGGGTCTTCAGTGACCCCCCTACAGAGAATTCAACAACACGCTTCTGCTTTGCTGTTAATATTCGCAGCCGAATGAGCCCTCCGCTGCCATCTTCTTATATGGGCAATGCTTCCATGGGGTGCGTAACGGAGAAGATCGCCGTAGCTTCCATTTTATCGAACAATGGATTGAAGCAAGCTTCAGCCATGGTACGGAGGTCACTGAAGGACTTCAGTAGCCCCGGAAGGATCACTTCAACTATTGGTCTATTGAAATCGCGACCTGACCCTACCGACTTCAAGTTGTCCTTCAATGGTTTCCTTGGACCAGATGTTGTTGAGTCTTCTTGGGCTGATCTTGGTGTTTATGGGCATAAATGGGGCGATGCTATTGGCCCACTAGACGCCGTTCGTGTACCAGGTGAAGGCTCTGATGGTACCATGATGATATTGCCCAGGTTGAAGGGTGGTGGTCTGGATATTGTTATTGGGTTATCGTCGGGAGCGATGGAGAAGCTCCTCAGGGATGAAGAGTTCGCTTCTTTTACAAACTCTTAGATGATTGTGAATCAGCATATTTGTGTGCAGATGGTATCTATTAATCACAATTTCTCTGAATACACCTTTTAGATTTTACCAGTTCACCATTGGCTTCCCCTCTAAGCGTTGGCCGAGGCTTCATACGCAATCAAAGCGAAATAATTCAGGCCTACCCAGGAGTATCTGACTATCCGTATTGCAGACCTTCTCAGCAACCGGAACACCGGCTTGTGCAAGACCTTGAAGCTGTTTGCGTATCCAACCCTTTTGTCCTTGGGGTACTTCCGAGGCACTGCAAGCGACATATAAGGGCCATACGAGAGAGAACTTCCCAGTCTGTACATTCATCTCTCTTTGAATAGTAGATTGTGAGTTCAGCAAAGAGACTTCCTGCATCCTGTGGTTGGTGATAAACTGGAGGTTCATCTTGCAGAGATCGTTGCCCAGAAGATAAGGCACAGTTGCGCATATATCATCCACTAATGCAGCCATTCGCTTTCTGATCTTGCTGGTATCCAATGATGAAGGTAAGATAAAGGAGGCGCGAAGCTGGATTGAAAGTAGGATAAGCTTCGATATACGGTAGAAATTCCATACACGAGCCGTGTAGAAGTGAGCATAGCGGTGGACGCTTTGCGGAGCGTATTCTGAGTGTGAATCATTGTTAATATTCAGTGCAGTGGCGTAAGACCAAGCAGGTGGGAGTCTTTTTGCCCAAGTGGACAGGAGTAAATCCAACGCCTGAGCATCGTAGACTATTCTTTCTACAGCAATCGTCCCAAGTTGAGCAAGATCGATACTCTGGTATTGAAGCCACGGGATGCCCGCTGCTATCGAAAGGAGGCGGACCTCCGGGTCTTGACACGAGGGGGGTGGCCCCTGAGTGAAGATTTTATCAACAGGCTGACATATCTGCATCTGGCTCACAACCTGCCGACGTAAGTATGTAGCATCTAGTGCAAGGATGGCACCGCTGTATCTTACCACGTTCTTCTGGACAAAGAAGTATATACTGCGGGAGAAGGGAGAGTCAACGTGAGTTGCCTGGAGCTTCAGCAGAGCCAGCGCCCCGTCTACATGAGTCCCCCATGCTGAAGGCATAGACAAATGGCCAGTGATAGTCTAAGACGTGTCAGTTCAAGACCCAGAGATTGGGGAACAATAAAGGCTCAGAGTCCGACCTCATAGCCACAAAGGAGCAGGACACCATACAAAGCCTGGTAATCTGAACTCAGCTGCTCAGTTTGCATCGCTTTTCTCAAGGCTTGAACGGCTTTGAGGTATCGATTCAGGCCCAGTTGGGTAGCGTGCGGAATGATTTCCGTAGAAGCGACAAGCGACACTGCCTCCAATGCTAAGTGCAAAGCCGAATCCTGCCGAGATGAAGCATGAAGGCGCGGTAGCTGCTCCTGGAGGGAAAGCGTTGGATCATGGATCGATAAGTTCTTAACTGTAGAGTGATAAAAGTAACAAATCGCTATCTGTTCCTGAGAGGGGAGCAATGGAGGATGCGGGGTGCCGTACTTGATAAAAGATGTCTCCATAACTAAAGAATCCGCATTATTTAACCACTGGATTTCCCGGCAATGCTGCAATCTCTTGCGCTGCTGAGCCTTTTCTTTCGTTTTGGAAGTTTCGTCTCGAAATAACAGGCTTGATTGATCTCTATAACCAGAACAGATCTTGCCCAGATTCAGGCATCGCGAACATTGTGGATGCTTCTCATCGCACTTAGTGCTGTTAGTATCTGCTTGATTAGGCACTGCCGATGTTACCTGCCTTTTTATGTGCTTTCCTGTGTGAATCTCATTAAAACCCGTAATTCAGACAAGGAAGATTCAATCGTGGTCAAGCTTACCTGCAGTTTTCACAGGCTTTGCTTGGTATACCGTAGTAAACCATTGTAGTAGCAAACTTGACGCTGAATCCCGAGAGCCAAATACAACATAGGAAAGGAGTTGGTGCTAAAATTGGATTGAGGAGATAGGTCTCGTTCGGACTCAATGTGTGAAAAGGGGTAGTGGGTCCTTTCATCTTCATCTAATCTTATCTTATCTTCTTATCCATGAACCGAGGGCCATAACAGACACTACCCTACCGTCCTCTTCAATTTTATAACACTTCATTACAGAAGAGAGTAAGAAATTAATTACTATAGTAATCCACTCGTTGCTACTTATAATAGATAAGCTAATTAACATAATCTTCTCACTGTGGATGCGTCCTCGCCAGCAACTTCCGATCTCCTTAGCCATTGATGCAGTGGTGCTCGTTGTTCAGACCTTTTCTGTTGGGTGCGTGGTCTGAAGCTCAGCTTGGTGTGAAGTTCTCGTCGACGCAAATTTCCAAGCAGGAACTCGTCGCTCAAATAGCTCATCCAACTCATGGTACGTTCGACCCTTGGTCTCAGGGAACATCAGGATACAAGGAATCAAATAAACCAAGGTGATACCGCCAAAGAAAAGGCCGATCTTTTGACCCCATCCAGCATTCTGATTCGACAGCATGAGAGGGACAGTATAGTTCTAGATCACGGTTAGAGGAACCATAGAACTAAGATCGGGATGACTTACGAACAAGATGCCAGTGGCGTACTGGATTGTTACTGCAATTGATGTCGTCTTTGCACGCAGGCTCGGGCTCGATATCTCCACCAAGCTGATCCAGCCTTGAAAAGGTTAGTCACACGACGACACGAGCACTGAATTTCAACGTACCAATAGGCGCGAGCGTGTTTGCATACACAAAAGCCCAAAGAGAACACAAGGCGACCAATGCCATTCCTGAAGCGCTGGTCTGCTTCATGAAACCGAGCCCGCCAACAATGAGGCAAATAGTCGCCATTGCTGCACCACCACCGATGACGAGCGTCCGTCGGCCAACCTTGTCAACAGTGTAGAAGGAAATGATGATGCCTACTACAAGAACCATCTGCTTGACCATGTTGCCCAGAAACGGATCACTGACTCCAGCCAGTTGGAAGAAGTAAGTAGTGTAGCCGAACATCAAGGGAACTCCAACAACGTTTTGGAACGTGAAGGGAAGCGTTGAGATGACGGCTCTCTTCATGTTGATCTTGTTGGTGAATAGAGCTTTCCAGTCTGAGTTTTCGTTGCCGGATTTAGCGGTTGCTGAGGACTCGTCCATCTCATACTGGATAACCGAGTACTCGCGATCGATATCGTAGCCTTCGACATTGCCGACAAGTCGCTTCAAGGCCTTCTTGCCTTCATCATGTCTCCCTTTGGATGCATACCAAGCTAAATAAACAAACGTTAGCTATTAGTCTAGAAGGGTAAACGATCCGGGGACTTACAGGGTGTTTCGGGAAGATAAAGCATAGGGAACAGCCAAAGACCAGTGAAGACGAACTCCGAGTAAAAGATATGACGGAACGCCATTGGGTTTGTTTCCTCGAGGACCTTTAGAGCAATGGCAAGAAAGACTTGGCCTAAGGCGAAAGCAAGGGAGAAACTGCCCAGAAGAGCACCGCGGAACTGAGGGAGAGCGACCTCTGACATGTAGACCATGACTGATGTTCCCATCATACCGCCTGCACAGCCCGCCACAAGCCTAGCAATAAGAAGAGTCCACCAGTTGGGTGCAATGACCTGGATTACAATAGACTGATAGTTTTCTGTTAGTACTATGCCGCCGTGGTTGGACTTGAACAGACACCTACCAGAGTGAGAAAGAATGTCACTCCCCACATGTTAAACTTGCGACCGAACTTATCTGCAGCGACTGGGGCAATAGACTGGATCAGGATGGAGGTGACAAAGTAACATGCCGCCCAGAGCGAGATATGCTGCGAGTCTAGAGCTGGTTTGCCGGTTTGGGGATCTCTGACGGTAGCAAAGTACTCGATGAAGCCTTCGTTGGCAATGATACTTCCGATGACTGAGTTGGCATACCCAGCATACCTGTTGACCAGTGAATCAGTACTCCCAAAGTCAAAGTTGGTGGTTCAGAGACGGTACATACATTCCTGCCAAAGAGACACCTAGTCCGGTGATATAGAGTCGCCAGAACTTCCTGACGCACTGAGCACGCGTCAAGCCCGCAAACGCAGAGGTTGGTGCTACATCACCAGTCCCTCTTTTCTCGTCGTGCTCATGCTCAGCCTGAACGATATCGACATTCTCGAGGCTTTTCGCCATTGTTGATTCTTCTCTCTTGGCGTTATCCTTGAGGCAAAGGTGAATGGAGATCCACTGTCTTGGGGAGATGAAGTTAATAATCTGCAGAGACGCTCTTATTTATATCTACCAATGATCAAGACACCATCGGCGAGAATTCCGACCAGCATGATGCTGTACACATGATTTGCATCGACAATTCACCTGTTGAAAGCCGTTCGTACCCCGGATCCCCAACAGATTGGTAGCAAGAAACCGAGGAAGTGGTCGACTGTTGCAATGCGGGGATTATGGGTCTAACCCCAGAGTAGAGTAGTAGTGCGGAATTTGCAAGGCCACAAGCGTTGTAACAGGCCATCCATGACGGGCTTTTCGACAGTTGCGGTATTTCGGTCCTTTCATCGGCCGATGATTCCTCCTGTGGCGGCAAACTCATAACATGGCCTTACCATGATTGGCATGTTATGGGCAGCATTTACAAGGAACGCCTTGAATTTCAATATTAGCTAGTCCACGTTGACGGTTAACGGGCAAATATCGGAAAAAGCATGGAATATTGATAATCTAGACTAAAGTTCAGCAGGGAAAATGGGGTGATTGGCGAGGTTCAAGCAACGTCAGGAGGTCTGTAACCAATGGCCTAGATGTTCCGCGTACGGCCGCCACCGGACAGCTGTCCGCAGAATGGTGACTGAATGGCTGTGCTGTAGCTCAGTAGACAAAACGATTTGGCGTAAGGTTCAATAGAAAAGCCTGCCTTGTGAAGAACAATATCTATTCAATTCAGTGTCGTGCTCAAGGAGCTAATAGTATACTTTGGGATCTGCTTCTACATAATAGGAAAATCGCAATTACGATGACTTCTAATTTAATAATGCTTGTGGAAAATCATGCTGATCCATCTAAAATATAGTTCTAATTGACAGCTGCCATCTCGGTCCACCTCTTCCTGAGCACCTGCACAGCACTCTTTGGTCTCCGATCCCGCGTAAATACACCTTTCTTGTTGCCATCCACCCTAAAAATGAAGCTAGACGGAGTCTGGAAATCTGCAAAATTCCATACTTGCTCTCCAACAACGCTCTCCACCCTGTCGAATACTCGATGTGACATTTCTAGGACCCGACTCTGATATTCCTCACTCCAGGGAATGTCTCCAACCGTATGCAGCCCAGCCATGGTATCAGCGCCATACTCCGTCATGATGATTGGTTTGTCATATTTGCCCTCCCAGCTCCGCAAACATTCTTCCAGACCTTGCTCTGCTTCTTCGAGGTCGCCTGTATTGAGATACCAGCCGTAGTATCTGTTGAGGCATATTACATCGAAAAGATCTGCAATTAGATCAGTGTGGATGTTCGCTTGGTTCTCATTGGCAAAGCATATAGGCCTTGTCGGATCCAATTCACGGTTCAGTTTCACAAGTGGCTCCATGTACTCTCTCACACCAGGCTCACTGGCTGCAGGCTCATTTGCAATCGTCCACATCACAACACTAGGGTGATTCTTGTCGCGAGTAATCAGCTCACGTATGGCTTGAGCATGAGAAGCGCGTGTTTCGTCGTTCATCGTCTCTGGTGAAAAGGTCGGTATCGGCTTGTGCCCAAAGAGCCCAGCAACAATGGTGAGGTTGAGACCGACTGCAGCTGTCTCATTGATGACAACGATACCATGACGGTCCGCATACTCGAGAACTTCTTCTGCATATGGGTAATGAGAAGTTCGGAAAGAGTTGGCTCCCATCCACTGCATCAATTGGAAGTCGTGAATCATGTAGGCTGAATCATGACCTTTCCCTCGGATTGGTGTATCTTCGTGTTTACCAAATCCTGTAAAATAGAATGGCTTTCCATTGATAAGAAATTTATTTCCTGAGACCTCGACTGTTCTTATCCCCACTGGTAGTTCGTAAGTGTCTACTACCGTGCTCCCAGAGAATATTTCTGCACGAAGTTGGTAGAGATACGCTGCTCCTGGTTGCCATAGATGAACCAATTCAGCGATCAGAGAGCCATTCAACCCAGAACGGCGACTAACGGGACATTCATCTTCATCCAAAAGTGTCACTTTGATTGAGTGGTGGTCCAGAGGGATGCTTGTAGCAATATGGAAGTCCACAACACCAGTAGTCCCCTCTACCTTTGTGACAACTGTGATTTCATTGACAGAGATACTGGGAACTGTGAATAGCCACACAGATCTCGCAAGACCTGCATAGTTAAAGAAGTCATGCTGATAATGTTGCCTTCGCTTGCCATTCTTGAGTGTCTCTATCCTTCCTGGTGGAATAGTATGCCAGTCAAGTTCATTGTCAACCGCCACAGTAAGACGAACTTGCTTGCCAGGCTGAACAATGTCTGAGATGTTGATTTCGAATGGCGTGTAGCCCCCAATATGTTCAGCTACGAACTGATCGTCAAGGTACACACGCCCTCGATGCGTGGCAGCGTCAAAGCGCAGAAAGTAACGCTGTTGAGACCAGTTCAGTGGGATGGTGAAGCGCCTTTGGTAGTAGACCCATCCAACATGGTTGCGAATATTTGAATCAATGAAAATATCGTTGTAGCTGGCGGGAACAGGAACTTGGAGCTTTGGCGGTATGTTTCGTTCCCAGGCTCTTTCATCGTTGATGTCGACTGATTTGGCGAGGGCAAAGTTCCAAACGCCATCCAGTGAGACAAGCTCTCGAGAAGCGTTAGCCTGGGGTTTGAGCATAGTAAAAGTTTTCAATGGACAAGGTGATGCGGCTGAACTCGCGGTGATATTAAAATATGTTAAATGCTGATTGAGAAAACATGTCGCTAATAGAATCCTGAAAATGGACCTTTTTCTACCGAGTACGGATGGGATCCTTTGGAGTAAGTAGCCATCACTCGCACAGGTATCCGATCTCCAATTATCCTGTGGAACTGCAAACTGGCAATTTGATCTCTAAACCAGATCATAAGTTTCCTTGATTGGAGAGTCATGGCAGCAATAGGTCGCACAAGAATTACCCTGGAGAGCTTCGCGTATCCTCGGTTGAAGCATCGGCCGATGATTATGCGAGGGCCGTTCCCAATGTGCTCTAGCGCAAGAACTGCTCCCCTGCCACAGTCCTCGTGACAGCATTCCACTTTGACAACCGCCAATCATCGTCGCCAACAATGACTCGCGAGTCGGTTTGCGGGGCAATACAGCTAGCAAATGAATCGCAGCAAAGTCAAGTGGGGAATAAACAACACCAGACGCCCCTCCACTCAGATTGGAGCCAAGGCAGCTAGCCAGCCATGTTAGCGGCAAGTTCGCCGACCGTAAAAACGATTCGACCTCGTTCCAACTTTCATATCACTTCCGGACACGATGGATTTGTCGCACGATGACTCCCCCGAAGCCGAGCTTCCATCATGCAGTGGCTGCCGGAAACGGAAACTCAAGTGTTCCAGACAGAGACCAGCTTGCTCTAATTGTGAGCGATTGGGTAAGTTTACAACAAAGAGCAGGGCCGTGAGCCTTTTATTCACGTCATTCAGGTGCACCTTGTCATTACGAAAACCGTCGGACAAAGCCAGGCTTGAAAGGTGGTGCTGTCGAGAGTCTCAATCAGCGATTAGGTATGCATCAAGTGAAGCACATGGCTGCATGAGAAAGCATACTCATTGAGAACAACAGAAAAGGTCGAGAAAGCATTGTTCGGTTCAGGCCATGACCAAGGTACACAAGAATCCGAAGGCACAAAGCGTGATCTCTCTGGCAGCAGGACAAGCAACCTCAACTCGATGCCCCTGGAGGCAGTCCTTTCAACGCTCGCCGGTGAGTTACAGAAGCTAAATCAGAATATTGGGCCGACTCGCAAAAGACAGTATGAGTACGACCCATACAGAAAGGTCACCGAACTTTTCAAGAGACGAAGGCAAGACGAAGCTGAGGATCAGCCTAAATGCAGCAATGGGGACTTTACTCAGCAACAAACTAGTCAAGATTTATTATGTAGGATCGATATTATTCAGGACCATTTGGATAAGCTAATCGAGGCACATTTCGACAATGTCCAGCCATGGATACCAATGGTTATCATGAGAGGCTTCCATGAGCGAATTCATCAAGAGACTGAGCAGCATATGACAATTGTGCTTGAGGCAATGATGATAGCGTCTCTGCGCTATGTCGAGATCAATGGTAACCCACTGGATAATACTTTTATCGATAAAGAGACGTCGAGGCTACGAAACACTGTGATGATCAATGCGATGGAGGGCCTCAAGATAGAGAATCTTCAAGCACTCATTATGATTGCATTCACCGAGGTATGTTGTGATTCTTGACTTTTCAGCACTATAACTAAGATCTTAGATTGGAAATGGCAACTTGGAGAAGGCCTGGCCTGTCATTGGGTCTTTGACAAGGACTGTTGAATACATGGGACTGTCTCTTGAAACTGAAGTGTATCAACGCAAGAGAGGAGTTTTATCAGATAGGTCATCATTAGCAGAGCCACGAGATTGGCTGGAAGAAGAGGAAAGAAGAAGGATCTTCTGGAATGTCTTCATCCTTGATAGAATCTCATCCATCATCAAAGGGTAAGGACTCGTCGTTCTCTCACCACCAACCTGTCTGACAAATTCAAGATGGAGTCCAGGTATCGATTCAGTGGACATTCGCCGAAGACTGCCTATATGCGGCGGGAGCTGGTTCCATAACGAGCCAGCTGTTACACCCTATTTTGGTAACTGGGATGAGCCGGCAGCACAGAATAGTCACGGGACGAGTCCTTACTCTGTTGGAAGTAATGCTGGTGGTGTCAATGGACCAGCGAGTACTGGCAACGCTCGGGCTAGCGACAAGGCAACTGGAGATATATCTAAGATTGGCGCCTTGGCCTATTACATTCAGTCAATCGATTCACTTTGTCAGATATCGGATAGCTTCCTACAACCTTCCGTGGACTTCACCAACAGACATGAGGTTTCTCTCTGGCTGACTAAGTTCAAGGAACTCGATCTCCGTTTAGTACAGTAGGTGCTGTTCCTGAGTTGCGTTTGTTGCTGACAAAATCAGTTGGAAGACGTATCTACCTCAGCAGTGGAAAGACTCTGGCGTATCGCGTAAGATAATGCCTGGCGTCATGGACCCCAGCATGACACTAGCCAATGCGACACATAACACATCTGTCATCCTCCTCCACGAGCGCATTGCATACCCGGACTCCGAGCTTTTCAACCTGAATCTCCCTAGTAATTTCAGTGCCGAGAACTGCCTCAATGCCGCCATAGAGACAGCAAACATAACAACCAAGTACCTCGGGGGTTACCCGTCGGCTCGTGCTGTGCCACCGCAAATGGGAATATGCGCTTTCGTCAGTGCCAGAACCCTGCTAGGTAAGATGCCAGAACACTCGCATAACCATGTCTAACACAGTCTTGCAGTTCACTCCCAATACTACAATACGCCTTTAGCTAAGGAATTCAAGCATTTAATGAACAATTTGACAGACATGTCCAATCGATGGGCTGGCCTTGAACAGGTAGCTCGAACAAGCAAAACTCCCAACTTTTTTGACCAGTTGTTCAACAGTCTGCAAAGTCAGCACCAACATACCCAAACAGCAGTTACTGGCCAAAGCATGCAAGCATCCGTCTTGGAACTTGAAGTTGAAGGCCCTGTTCTCAGTTCGAGAATCGACAGCCCCGGATCCTCCCGAAATAATCACGCCTCCACGAAGACCAATCTGCCACCAACTGTCAATAACCTGACACCCAGAATGCATTATCCAAACCAACTGACCGACAGCCAATGGCATGTAGACTCACAATCCTCAACTACAATATCCAAGGATGAGTTATTCACCATATCTCAAACTTTGATGAACAACGACTTCCTTGGGCTTGATCGTATTGTTAGCTTTGAGGACATGATGTCGGTTGGAAATATGTCACAGTACTATGGTACTAATAGCTAGGGGGTGAATATATCATTTTCTTTTTAGCTTATGCTATAGTGTCCTGATAACTGGAAAACTGTAGCTATAACCTAATTCTAAGACAATCTAAGTTATATAGTTATTAACTTAGTACTAATTCTAAAAGCAGGATTAAATAATAAAATATATATATTTACTTTAGTTTAATAAAACCCTAACTATTATTATTGTAAGCGCTCTTACCAAAGACTTCACAATATCTCGTTTCTGCTGCCTGGCCATGAGAATGGCCCGACCAATGTACCAACTCAGGGACAAAGATCGATGACAACTGTAACGCTTGAAGTTGTGCGAAGAAACACTGACGGCCAGTGCACAACTCAACCCAAGCTCGATGCAGCCCACACGAATGATGCGCTCCAGCCTGGCTGGGTTATCAACCTCGGCTATGACCTGTGAAATACCGCGGGGATCAGCCAAGACTGCAGGATAGGGCGGCTCCACGCCGTACACATAGGGCAAACACATGTCGAGCTTGGGGAATGCGCGGCCGATCAAGTCTCCATCCAAGACGGGAATTCCCATAGCTACGGCTACTGACAGAGGGCACAGCCCATTACCTCCGCCAATCTCACCGGAGGCTAGTCCTGCAAACGAAGGCAGCTGCAGGTGGGCGAGGAGCTTTTCGCAGGCGTATTGGAACTCGTGGTCGCCCCCGAGCCGCTCGTTTGATGCCGTTGGCGCCCTATAAATGGTCAATAACGCATGCATTGGGTTTTGAAAGGCTGTACATTCAAACTTACCCTACTCCAGCGACGATTCCCTGTAAAATGCATTAGCGATGCTACTTGATAACACTTGAGATCGTGGCTACGCTACTTAGGATACGGGATTCGTCATTGAGTAAGTTCGGGTCAATGACCCTCACGCTGCCCTTGGGTAAGTTCCTGAGGGTTTCGATGGAGTGTAAGTAGATTGCATGAGTAGTGCCTCCACCGCCTAGCGTATATGGATTTAGTATAGGAGGGTAAGCCATTACACGCTTATCTTACCTGTGCCAAGGACACCGCAACCCTCTGCAATGAATGCCAAGTCTGTCTCGGATATGAACCACTCTCCGGTCCCCTTGGATACCTCGGGCTTGTACTGGCTGAGATCTATATCAGCATCCATTATCGCCAATGCTCCATTCAAGTCCTTGGAGAAAGTTTCAGTGTCCGTAGAGAGCTGGGTCTCCGGGGTAAATTCGTCCTCGCTGGCTGCACACAGGTTCGTCTGTCTCCAGTAGAGCTCTCCACACTATCGGCTGTCAGTTTGAACTTTGCTCATTAACTCGTCCAGATCGACTGACAGCACGGGCGATTACGCGATAGGCTGCCTGAGTAGAGTACTGGATCGGGATACAATCGACCTCAGTGACTTTGACCGTGTCACAGGTCGCCCCATTCAGACAGGCTGCCTCTATAGCCTTCGTCTTCATCTCCTCGATGATTTCTTCCTGACTGAGACCCCCTGCAATCTCAATCTGGTCTACTTCTCCAGAAACCTGCACATTGTCAGTGGTTTGCGTCCTTCTCATCTCTGACTACTACTCACCTTGGCGATAGCGGCACCCATGGCGTTGGCTACTTCAAAGAACGGGGGTCTTATGCACTTCTTGACATTGTGAAGCTCATCCGTTAGGATGATGGAGCCGCCTCCTACCAGTAGCAGAACTACATCCTGGTCTGACACCTTCACATCGTCGATGCTGCGCTCCAGCTTCCGCCGGATTTCTCGTCGCGCCTTGAGGAGCACGTCATCTGGTATCTCAACCTTAGCGGTAGTGGTCAAGTCATTAGGAACCCCAGACGCCACAACAATGTCAGTAGCAGTTAGTACATCCCCACCAAAGCATTTGCTCAGCTGAGGAAGTTGGTAGCCGACGGAGATGGGACCAACAGTACAACGGCCGTCCTCGTGAGAGACCACGTGAGAGCCGCCTCCGAGGCCAATGCTTACGATTTCGGGCAGCCTGAAAGCAGTTCTTACGCCTCCAACCTTGACAGTAGCGGGAGATGGTCGCGGGAAGCCGGAAGGTGCTAGGGCGGCGAAGTCGGAAGTCGTGCCGCCGATATCGACCATGATCACCTGTGAGGTCTTGGGATTGACGGCGCCATCGCGGCTGTGTATCCCTGCAAGATATATGGCCCCAACAAGCGAGTTCTAGTGTTCATTGAATCATGTGAGCAGCTATCCTCTCAAGTAGATCGCGACGCCGTAACTTACCGTAGCCCCGGAAGAGAACGTCTTGATTGGTAGACGAGCAGCAGCCTTGGCTTCCATGACAGTTCCGTCATTCTGTGTAAGGTACAGAGCACAGCGTAAATGTAGAGACTTGAAGGCTTCGTCGAAGCTGCGGATTGTGCTGCGGCCAAAGTCGAGGATGCTGGCGTTCAGGATGGCGGCGTTTTCGCGCTCAATGAATGGCCCATTGCCAATGTCTTGAGAGCACACGACATCGAGACCTGGCACTTGCTCAAAGAGGATCTTCTTGACATGTTCTTCCTGTGACGGAGACCCCGAATCGAGGTTGGAGAAGACGCACACGACCACTACTGACGAGATACCGCAGCTCTTGATGATTTGTGCATGACGGACGACCTCTGGCTCTGATACTTGACCAATTGGGCGCCCGTCCACTGGAGGAGAGATGTTAGCTAGTGCACTGTGTGCGTGACGAGCTTCACCATTAACTCACCCTCGAGCCCGCCTGAGAGGTATCCGACAGGCCCTTCAAGCAGCACACGCAGGTCCGGCGGCCAATCAGCAAATGGCGGGACTTGACGTGCAAAGGGGCCACAGAGGCGCAGGACGGCAACGCGACGTAGTTTCGTGGCATCTCTTTGTGTCACGGCGTTGATGAAGTGAGTCGTGCCAATATTGACCGAGAGAATGTCTGCGGGTGGAACCTGAGACGAGTCTAGGACACTACGAATGGCATTGCATATGCCCGCGGTCACGTCTGCGGTTGTGTCTGACTTGCATCCTGCCACGACTTTGGTATCTGCTGAGTTTGGAGATTCGAGGTCAATGGAGCATGCCACGAGTGCAGCATCAGTGTTGGTACTGCCTGCTAAGTATTAGCATACAGACCTCGAGACATACTGAGGCCAAGATAGTCCTAATACAATAGGAAGCTAACTTTATATATTCACATAGTAACCAGAGGATGTATACTAACGTTAATACTAATATAATATTATATTGCAGGGATATCTAGCTTAGGCAAAGCGTCTCCTATACTATTAGTTAATTAAGTAAGATCTTAAGAATAATAATACTCTAAAAGGTAATACTATATATTACTATATACCTGGAAGTTTATATTTCTTTAAATCTTTTTTTACTTTTATATTAGGGATAGAGAAAATGTAAGTCTTAAAGAAAAAAAAAAGTTTTTAAAAAAAGTTTTTAAATTAAAGTTAATAAATCTAAAAAAAATCCTATTTATATAAACTTTTTTTTAATTTAAAGACTTTAATTTAATTTAACTTATTTATTTTTATATTATAATTTTACTTTTTTATTTAACTAGTTATTTTAATTAAAAGGCTTTTTAATAAAAATAATTTCCTTAGCCTTTAACTTTTACCTTTAAAAAATTAGCTTACTTTTTTTAATATAATCTTTTCTTTATTTAATTATAGTATAGTACTAACTATATAATTTATATTAGTACTATACTATTTATATAGTTTTACTTTACTTATTTAATTATAGTATAGTACTAACTATATAATTTATATTAGTACTATACTATTTATATAGTTTTACTTTACTTACTTAATTATAGTATAGTACTAACTATATAATTTATATTAATACTATACTATTTATATAGTTTTACCTTATTTATTTAATTATAGTATAATATTAACTATATAATTTATATTAATACTATACTATTTATATAGTTTTATTTTACTTACTTAATTATAATATAGTATTAACTATATAATTTATATTAGTACTATACTATTTATATAATTTTACCTTACTTATTTAATTATAGTATAGTACTAACTATATAATTTATATTAGTATTATACTATTTATATAGTTTTACCTTACTTACTTAATTATAGTATAGTATTAACTATATAATTTATATTAATACTATATTATTTATATAGTCTTACCTTACTTACTTAATTATAGTATAGTACTAACTATATAATTTATATTAATACTATACTATTTATATAGTTTTACCTTACTTACTTAATTATAGTATAGTATTAACTATATAATTTATATTAATACTAAACTTTTTATAAAACCTTACCTTTTATTTAATTATTTACCTTTTTTTTTTTTTTTTATTTTTTTTTTTTTTTTTTATTACTATTTACTTTACTTAAATTATAATATTTTTAATTAAAGCTTAAAAAAAAAAAAATACTAGTCTTAACTTTATAAATAGTAATAAAAAGCTATTTTATAATTTTAAAAAAATAGTATTTAGGTTTTTTCTTAACCTAATTTATAACTTACTTAGCTATTAAGCTTTTTATTACCTTATAGTTTAAATTCTTTTAATAAATATTAAAAAATAATTAGTAAACTATTTTAACTACTAATACTATTTAAAAAATAATAACTTTAAGTATTAATATTATTAACTTAACTGAATTTAATATTAAATTAAGTTACTTTACTAGCCTTAGTATTAGCCTTAGTACTAGCCTTTATACTATCTATCTAGCCTAACCTTTTATAAAAACAGACTACTTTACTAGCCTTAGTATTAGCCTTAGTATTAGCCTTTATACTATTTATTTAGCCTAACTTTTTATAAAAATAAACTACTTTACTAGCCTTAGTATTAGCCTTAATATTAGCCTTTATACTATCTATTTAGCTTAACCTTTTATAAAAATAAGCTACTTTACTAGCTTTAATATTAGCCTTAATACTAGTTTTTATACTATCTATTTAGCTTAACTTACTATAAAATTAAAACTTTATACTAGCCTTATCTTTAAATTTTAAATAATCTTTACTTTAATTTTTTATTTCCTTAATCTTTTTTATTTTACTAGCTTTATTTCTATTTATTTATAATTAAACTCCTTAATAATTATCTTTTTTTACTTTTATATTAGGGATAAAGAAAATATAAGTCTTAAAGAAAAAAAAAAGTTTTTAAAAAAGGTTTTTAAATTAAAGTTAATAAATTTAAAAAAAATCCTATTTATATAAACTTTTTTTTAATTTAAAGACTTTAATTTAATTTAACTTATTTATTTTTATATTATAATTTTACTTTTTTATTTAACTAGTTATTTTAATTAAAAGGCTTTTTAATAAGGATAATTTCCTTAGCCTTTAACTTTTACTTTTAAAAAATTAACTTACTTTTTTTAATATAATCTTTTTTTTATTTAATTATAATATAGTACTAACTATATAATTTATATTAATACTATACTATTTATATAGTCTTACCTTACCTATTTAATTATAATATAGTATTAACTATATAATTTATATTAATACTATATTATTTATATAATTTTACCTTATTTACTTAATTATAGTATAATACTAACTATATAATTTATATTAGTACTATACTATCTATATAGTTTTATTTTACTTACTTAATTATAGTATAATACTAACTATATAATTTATATTAGTATTATACTATTTATATAGTTTTACCTTACTTACTTAATTATAGTATAATACTAACTATATAATTTATATTAATACTATACTATTTATATAATTTTACCTTACTTATTTAATTATAATATAATATTAACTATATAATTTATATTAGTACTATACTATTTATATAATCTTACCTTACTTACTTAATTATAATATAGTATTAACTATATAATTTATATTAGTATTATATTATTTATATAATTTTACTTTATTTATTTAATTATAGTATAGTACTAACTATATAATTTATATTAATACTATACTATTTATATAGTTTTACTTTACTTACTTAATTATAATATAGTACTAACTATATAATTTATATTAGTACTATACTATTTATATAGTTTTACTTTACTTACTTAATTATAGTATAGTACTAACTATATAATTTATATTAATACTAAACTTTTTATAAAACCTTACTTTTTATTTAACTATTTACCTTTTTTTTTTTTTTTTTTTTTATTTCTTTTTTTTTATTACTATTTACTTTACTTAAATTATAATATTTTTAATTAAAGCTTAAAAAAAAAAAAATACTAATCTTAACTTTATAAATAGTAATAAAAAGCTATTTTATAATTTTAAGAAAATAGTATTTAGGTTTTTTTTTAATTTAATTTATAACTTACTTAGCTATTAAGCTTTTTATTACCTTATAGTTTAAATTTTTTTAATAAATATTAAAAAATAATTAGTAAACTATTTTAATAACTAATACTATTTAAAAAATAATAATTTTAAGTATTAATATTATTAATTTAATTAAATTTAATATTAAACTAAGCTACTTTACTAGCCTTAGTATTAGCCTTAGTACTAGCCTTTATACTATTTATTTAGCTTAACTTTTTATAAAAATAAGCTACTTTACTAGCCTTAGTATTAGCCTTAGTACTAGCCTTTATACTATCTATCTAGCTTAATTTCTTATAGAAATAGGCTACTTTACTAACCTTAGTATTAGCCTTAGTACTAGCCTTTATACTATCTATCTAGCCTAACTTTTTATAGAAATAGGCTACTTTACTAGCTTTAGTATTAGCCTTAGTACTAGCCTTTATACTATTTATTTAGCCTAACTTACTATAAAACTAAGACTTTATACTAGCCTTATCCTTAAATTTTAAATAATTTTTACTTTAATTCTTTACTTTTCTAACCCTTTTTATTTTACTAGCCTTATTTTTATTTACTTATAATTAAACTCCTTAATAATTATAAAAATTATATATATTAATATTATAACTTAATACTATACCTTTCTTTACTCCTTAAACTTTAACTAACTTAATTAAGTAATTCCTTTTTTTTATTATAATAAAAAATCCTATTATATAAGGATTTTAAATATAGTAATCTTAACTTTACTTCTAGCTTATATTATAATTCTTTTTAATATAATATATATATATCTCTTTATTTACTTAATAACCTAGCTATATTTTTATTACCTTTACCTAATAATTATAATAATTTAAATTATATTTTCCTTTTTTAGTATATTACTTTTTTAATTTATTTAACCTTAATTTCTTTAAGTTTAGTAAGTAATAGCTTACTAAATAACTAATATAATAATAAATACTTTTTCTATTTAAAATTAAATATATTTAATAAATACTACTTACTATATTAATTAGCCTTATTATAAAAACTTAAAATATTAATAGTATATAGCTTAGAGCTAAAAGCCTTATTATAATTTAAAGCTTTAGTATTTTTTATTTATTATTTATTTTACCTTATAGCTATAATTTATATAATAATTAGATTATTTGCCTTTATAGTCTTATCCTTATAAAAACTTATTATATTCTTTTTAATATATTTTAAATATTAATAATATACTTTTTAGTTTTTATTTTCTTTTTAAAACCTAGTAATTAAGCTTAATTAATAAGCTATAAGCTACTATCTGTAAAATATAATAGCCTTTTTTATAAATATTAATAAGAGCTATTTAATAAAATTATTCTTTTTATAGCTTATAAAATACTTTCTATATACTATTTATAAGAAATACCTTATAGCTTTAATTTAGCTTATATAAAAATATTTTTATAAAAGGAAAACCCTTTAAGCTAATAACTATAAGGAGATAATACTACCTATATATTATAGCTTTAATATTTAATTTTTAGTATATATTTTTATTTCTTTTAAAAAAGTATTATATACTATATTAATTTATATTTTATTTTAATAACTTTTTTAAAACTATTTCTTTACTTTAAAAATTTAAAGCTTTTTTTTTAAGTATATAATTTAAAAAATATTATTAATAGTAATTTTATTTATATAATAATAATATAACTTATAACTTCTATTTTATTTATATTAAATCTTAAGTTTTTTAATTTACCTTTATATTAAGTTAACCTTAGTAACTGTAAGTACTTAATAATATTAGTAAATCCTTAATAATAATAAATATTACTATAAAAAATAAAATACTTTAAGTATTTTTATACTAATATTAACTATCTTATTAATACTTAGCCCTTTTTTAGTTTATTTTATTAATCTTTTCTTTTTTATAAAGCTAGTATTTATATAGTAAAGGCCTTATCTATATAATAATAAAATTACTTAGAAAACCTAAATACCTAAAACCCTAAAATTATTTATATTAAGGCCTATAATTATAATAAAAACTTATTCTTAACTATATTTAGTAACTATAGCCTATTTACCTTAAATTAGCTTTTATTACTTACTATTTATAATAGTCTTAAGGCTAACCTTGCCTTTAAAACTAAAAAGAAATAATATTTATCTTTATAAGATACTATCTATTTTGCCTAGTAAGTATATAAAAATTACCTTTATACTATATTTACTACTTATTACCTTTTAAGCTATAGTATTTATAAGAAATTTACTTTTTACTTTAATATCCTTTTTTTTATATAGTATAATAATAAGCTAAAAAAACTACCTTTTAGCTTTTCTTACTAATTATTACTAACTATTTACCTTTTTTATTTTATAATCTTTACTTATCTTTTTAACTCTTTTTTTATATTATAATCCTTATAGTTTATTATTTTACTTAACTTTCTTTTTTATAAGACTTTAATTATATTAATAAGTTACTTTAAACTAAAAAAACCTTTATTTACTTAGTAACTCCTTACTTTTTATTTTATATAGTTTTTTTAAAAACTTTTTATTTACTTTTTAATTAGTAAGAGAACTAATCTTTTATAGGATAAATAAATATAAAAAAAGAAATAGTTTACTTATAATTAATATATAATATATACTTAATTTCTATACTAAGGCCTTAATCTCTAAGCTATTATTTAATAATATAGTATATTATAGCTATTAAATAATCTATTTAACTAGAATTCTAGGCTTTTTTATATATAAGCTATTTAGTATATTTATATATTTTTATTACTATTTTAATATTATATACTTTTTATATAAAGTATTACTAGCCTTATTACTAAGGCATTTAGCTAAAATTATTAGTTTTTTATACTTTTACTTTAAGCTATTTTTATATTACTAAGCTTAAATAAAGACTTATAATAAAAAGCCCTTAAGTTTACTACTTAAGTAATTTTATATAAATATTAAAAGTTTATTTTATTAACTTTAATAATACTTTATATAAACTAAAAAATCTTATTACTAACTAGACTTTAGTATATAAAGGTAAACCTTAATATTAAAATAAAAAGTATTATTAATATATAGATTTTATATAAAATCTTAAATAAGGCTTAGGTTTTTTACTACCCTTTACTTGCCTTTATCTTTAACCCTGCCTTTATAAATTACTATAAAATAATTTAGTTATAGTATAAGTTTATTATTTTTAAGCTTTTTAGCTTTAATATAAAACCTAGTATTAAAAAGACCTTTTAAAAAAAGCTTTTTATTAAACTTTTTACTATATTTAAAACTAACTAAAAAGATTATTATTTTACTAAGTTATTTTAAAACTAACTTTAGCCCTATCTTAGTACTTATATCTAAGCTTTATTTAAAAGTAAACTTACTAAGCCTATTTTATTTATTTAAAAAAAAAATAAAAATATACTTAAAGTCTTTTATATTAAGATCTATATACTAATTTTCCTCCTGCTAGTAAATATAATATCTAGTACCCTTAAGTTAATCCTTTATTTTTATAGGGAATTACTAAAAGTATTTAATTAAGAAATATATACTAAAGGCTACTATAGTTATTTTATTAAAAGTATAATTATAGCTTTATAGGAAATCTAATATTAAATAATAGCTAAAATAGAATTTACTACTAATATAAAAAAAATAGCTAAAACTATTTATTTTATAATTTTAATACTATATAGTAAAGTTTTTAATTTACTATATAATACTAACTATTAATACTTTTAGTATTTTATAAACTTCTAGCCTTTTAATATTAATTTTATTATAAACTATATTTATAATAAAAATTCTATTTTCTAAGTTATTAAAGACTTATCTTACTTAAATAAGTACTAGTTATTTTTACCTATAAGATAACTTTTACTTTTATTTATAAAATTACTATATTATAGCTCCCTAGATAATTTATAGTTATTTTAACTAGTAAGGGAATTATTAGCCTTTTTCTTTAAGGCTATTTTAGTAAAAAAGAATTTTAAGTTTAGATTTTTATTTAAACTTAAAGGTAATAAGGGAATTTCTAGTAATTTATATACTTTAAAAAATAAATAGCTTTTATAGTATTTTAAGTAGTAGCCTAACTAAGGAATTAAAATAAAAAATACTTAGGCTAGTAATTATAGTTCTAACTCTAAGTCTATAAATCTATTAAGTTTTAAAGAAAAGAACTTAAAGTTTAGTAATTTAAAGAAATAATAATTTTTAATTCTTTACTTTAATTAAGTTTTTTTAATTATATTACTTTTTAAACCTAGGTCTAAGTTTAAATTTACTTAATATTTTCTTTATTATTAGTAAAGTTATCTAGCTAGCTAAGAAGGCTAGTAATATATATATCTTTTAATCTATAACTAATTAGTTAAGTTATGCCTTACTTATATACTTACTAAGGATATTTTAGTAAGCTATATATTAAAACTACCTTATAAGTTACTTTTTATTTTTTATAAAATTTATTTATATAAGAAAATAAAAAAATTAACTTATAGCTATTAAACTATAAAACTATTTTATATACTTTTTTTAAAGAGTTACTAAACTAACTATTTTAAATAAGGTAAATTAAATAGTAGTACTTTTATTAGTATATAATACTTATAGTAGCTATAAGATATAATTAAAGTTAACTATAAGGTAAGTAACTTATACTTATAATATAATTCTATATTAAGTATACCTTAACTATAATAAATTATAAGTAAGTATAATTCTAGATATATTTTTATTAGGTATATCTTAACTATAATAAATTATAAATAGGTATAATTCTAAATATATTTTTATTAAGTATATCCTAACTAAGATAAATTATAAGTTAGCTTAGGGTTTTTATAAGTTTATATATAAGTTCCTTTCCTTTAAGGCTTTTATATATTAAATAACTATATAATACTGCTTTATATAGCTTCTTTTCCTTTAAGGCTTTTATTTATTAAATAACTATATAATACTACTTTACATAGCTTCTTTTTCTTTAGGGCTTTTATATATTAAATAATACTACTTTATATAGCTTCTTTTCCTTTAAGGCTTTTATTTATTAAATAACTATATAATACTACTTTATATAGCTTCTTTTTCTTTAGGGCTTTTATATATTAAATAATACTGCTTTATATAGCTTTTTTTTTTTTAGGGCTTTTATATATTAAATAATACTACTTTATATAGCTTCTTTTCCTTTAAGGCTTTTATATATTAAATAATACTACTTTATATAGCTTCTTTTCCTTTAGGGCTTTTATATATTAAATAATACTACTTTATATAGCTTTTTTTCCTTTAGGGCTTTTATTTATTAAATAACTATATAATACTACTTTACATAGCTTTTTTTCCTTTAGGGCTTCTATATATTAAATAATACTACTTTATATAGCTTTTTTTCCTTTAAGGCTTTTATATATTAAATAATACTACTTTACGTAGCTTTTTTTTCTTTAAGGCTTTTATATATTAAATAATACTACTTTATATAGCTTCTTTTTCTTTAGGGCTTTTATTTATTAAATAACTATATAATACTACTTTATATAGCTTTTTTTCCTTTAGGGCTTTTATATATTAAATAATACTACTCTGCGTAGCTTCTTTTCCTTTAAGGCTTCTATATATTAAATAATACTACTTTATATAGCTTCTTTTCCTTTAGGGCTTTTATATATTAAATAATACTACTTTATATAGCTTCTTTTCCTTTAAGGCTTTTATTTATTAAATAACTATATAATACTACTTTATATAGCTTTTTTTCCTTTAGGGCTTTTATATATTAAATAATACTACTTTATATAGCTTCTTTTCCTTTAAGGCTTTTATATATTAAATAACTATATAATACTACTCTATATAGCTTCTTTTCCTTTAGGGCTTTTATATATTAAATAATACTGCTTTATATAGCTTCTTTTCCTTTAAGGCTTTTATATATTAAATAATACTACTTTATATAGCTTTTTTTCTTTTAGGGCTTCTATTTATTAAATAACTATATAATACTACTTTATATAGCTTTTTTTTCTTTAAGGCTTCTATATATTAAATAATACTACTTTATATAGCTTTTTTTTCTTTAAGGCTTTTATTTATTAAATAACTATATAATACTGCTTTATATAGCTTCTTTTCCTTTAGGGCTTTTATATATTAAATAATACTACTTTATATAGCTTTTTTTTCTTTAGGGCTTTTATATATTAAATAATACTACTTTATATAGCTTCTTTTTCTTTAAAGCTTTTATATATTAAATAATACTACTTTATATAGCTTCTTTTCCTTTAGGGCTTTTATTTATTAAATAACTATATAATACTACTTTATATAGCTTCTTTTCCTTTAGGGCTTTTATATATTAAATAATACTGCTTTATATAGCTTCTTTTTCTTTAAGGCTTTTATTTATTAAATAACTATATAATACTACTTTATATAGCTTCTTTTCCTTTAGGGCTTTTATATATTAAATAATACTACTTTATATAGCTTCTTTTCCTTTAAAGCTTTTATATATTAAATAATACTACTTTATATAGCTTCTTTTCCTTTAAGGCTTCTATATATTAAATAATACTACTTTATATAGCTTCTTTTCCTTTAGGGCTTTTATATATTAAATAATACTACTTTATATAGCTTCTTTTCCTTTAAAGCTTCTATATATTAAATAATACTACTTTATATAGCTTCTTTTCCTTTAGGGCTTTTATTTATTAAATAACTATATAATACTACTTTATATAGCTTCTTTTCCTTTAAGGCTTTTATATATTAAATAATACTACTTTACGTAGGTTTTTTAATTACTCTATACCTTTTTACTTTAATATAAGTTATTAAGTTAAATTTATATATTAGTTAAGGCTTTAGATAGATATATAGTTAGCTACTTATATATAAAAAAGTTTATATATAAGCTATAATATTAAATAAATACAGGGTTAGTAGTTTATAATTAGTAATATCTTTAATTAAGTTATAATATTAAGTTAGCTATTTTTCTTTAATTATATTTACTTACTTATTATATATTAGTTACTTTATATATAACTTATAGCTTAAAATAATAAATTAATCTTAAGTAAATATATATTAGTTATTTTAAACTTTTTTTTACTTCCTTTTTACTAAACTTTATATTAAATAAAAATATAATTAAAAAAATATTTTAAGTAAGTTACTTAAAAAAGTTAGTACTTTTTTAAACTTACTTATTTAAAGTTTTATTAAACTTTTATAATCTTTTCTTTTTAAAATAAGATTTTTCCTTACTTAACTTTTTTAAATTAAGTAACCTGGGCAGGGGTTAATATTAATAGAGGTAAATTTATAATATAATAATTTTTAAGAAAGTATACTATAGTATAAATTCTTAAAAAGATCTATAAGTAAGGAAAATAAAAACCCTTTCTTTAAGGTAAAATACTAAAGTATTTATATACCTTAGTATATTTTATACCTATATAATAACTTACCTCTATATATATTACTATATATAGATAATTAAATATAAGTACTTAAGGAGTATAAGAAAAGTTCTTAAAAGGAAAATCCTAAGCTTATATAAAGATATATTATTAAGAAAATAAGGTTAAAAGGGAGTATAACCTTTATAGTTATACTAAAGTACTAATATAAAGGTTATAAATAGTAGTAAGGTTTATAAGTAATAAAAAAGAAAGTTTAACTTATTAGCTATTACCTTATCTTTAAGGCTATAATATATAAAAAGGTATAATACTTTAATTTAATAACTTACTTTTAATATACTTTTTAATTAAAAAGTATATTAATAACCTTAAATAATATAAGTAAATACTTTTAATTACTTAAAAGTATTTTTAGTAAAAGTTAAAATAATATAAATTAAAAAGAGAATATATATTACCTTACCTAGGTTAAAGGAAAATTTAATACTACTTTATATTTACTACTATATATAAAGCTACTATAGCTCTTTATAATACTAGTGCCTAGAAAGGTTAAGTAAAAAGGTACTGCCTTTATAAAATCTAGTTTAAACTAAAGGCCTTAAGATACTTAATACTAAAGCTAGTATTATAAAATACCTAATTATAATACTAGTGCCTAGGAGGGTTAAGTAAAAACCAGGCTTATATAGCTAGCTAAAGCTAGTATTATAAAATACCTAATTATAATACTAGTGCCTAGGAGGGTTAAGTAAAAACCAGGCTTATATAGCTAGCTAAAGCTAGTATTATAAAATACTTAATTATAATACTAGTGCCTAGAAAGGTTAAGTAAAAACCAGGCTTATATAGCTAGCTAAAGCTAGTATTATAAAATACCTAATTATAATATTAGTATCTAGAAAGGTTAAGTAGAAATCAGGCTTATATAGCTAGCTAAAGCTAGTATTATATAATATATCCTTTATAAATATATTTTTAGCTAGCTAGGCTATATAAATAAGTCCCTAGCCTTTTAACTTAAGGAAAAATAGAAATCTTAATACCTTTTAAAGCTAGTAAATTAAGCTAGAAATTATATTATTTTTATAAATTTAAGTAAAGATTAGCTAGGTAATTATAGTATATTAGGGTTAGCTATTAGTGCTATAAAGCACTAGAAAGATAAGTTACTAAATAGTAATAGTAAAGTTATACTTTTTATAGTAAGGTTAGCAGGGCTAATAATATTACTAAGAAATTTTACTTTTTTTTTTTAAATTCTTTATATTAAGTACTATAAAAGGAGGGTATTATATACTATTTTTACTATTATAGTATTTATAGTAAAAAGCTAATCTTTTATTACTTAAGTTATATATCTAGCTAGTAATTAGTTATTTATAGAGCCTATTTACTAGTAGCCTAAGTAACTTTAAATTAAATAAATATAGGTATTCTTAGTATACTATTATACTTAAGTAAGCAGTTTTATAAAGGTTAATAATTACTATAAACCCCTTATTACTAAGGCTAAAGCTTTTTAGGTTATATAAAGGAATATATAATAAAAGTTTATAAGATTAGGTATTAAGTAATTACTTATCTAGTTAATCCTTACCCTTATAGGCTTAGCTAGACTTATTTTCTTTTATATACCCTTTAAAACTATTTTAGTAAGCTATATATTAAAACTGCCTTATAAGCTACTTTTTATTTTTTATAATATTTATTTATATAAAAAAATAAAAAAATTAACTTATAGTTACTAAACTATAAAACTATTTTATATACTTTTTTTAAAAAGTTATTAAATTAACTATTTTAAATAAGGTAAATTAAATAGTAATACTTTTATTAGTATATAATACTTATAGTAGCTATAAGATATAATTAAAGTTAACTATAAAGTAAGTAACTTTAAATATAAAACTTACTTACTTTAAACTAAACTTTAAATACTTTTTATACCTTTTATAGATATTATATAAAAATATAATTATTACTATTAAACTTACTTTAGTTAAAATAATTAGTTTAGTAACTTTTTTAAAAAAATATATAAAATAGTTTTATAGTTTAGTAGCTATAAATTAATTTTTTTATTTACTTATATAAATAAATATTATAAAAAATAAAAAGTAACTTATAAGCTAGTTTTAGTATATAGCTTACTAAAATACTATTAAAGGGTATATAAAGAAGTAGTAAATTTAACCAGGCTTATAAAGGTATAGGTTAATTAGATAAGCTAAATCTTTAAGTACTTAATTTAAAATTATATTATATATAAGGGTAGCTTTAGTTAAATACCTAGGCTATAGTAAATTTTACCTTATAGCTATTAAGGCTATTTATTACTTAAATATACTATATTTATATAACCTTATAGGCTCTGGCCTTAGTAATAAGGTAATATAGTAAGTATTTTTTTTAAAAGCTTATATTTTAGTATAAGGTTATATAGATTATACTTACTATTATAGCTAGACTTAGTAAACCTTTTAAGGTTATATAAATAGGTAAATAGGCCTATATAAATATATATTTATAAGGTAATAAGGGGGTAATATACTATAAAGAATTTAACTATAATAGTTTTTAATATTATAGTACTTCCTTTAAATAAGCTAGTAGTACTTAGGCTTTAATATTACTAGTAAAAAAAGCTCCTTAAGGTATATTAAGTAGCTAAGTTAGCTTAAAGCTGCCTTTAGTTTTATATAGATATTTCTATAATATATTAAAGGTAGTAAAGATAGTATTTAAGAGGCTAGTCTAGTAATTATACTTACTTTATATTACTTTAAGTTTTATATAGTTTTACCTATACTATACTTAAAGTAGCTATAGTCTGTTCTTTTTACTTATTATTACTACTTAAACTACTAGCTAAGTTAGGTAAATAATTTAAGGAAAATAATTATAATTCTATACTTTTATAACTTATAAAAGAAATAAAAAATTTAAAGAAAAACTAAAAAAGAAAATAATACTTATTCCTTTTATATTAGTACTTTAGCTTACTTAATAAGTATTAAAAAAAGGCTTTAAAGTAAATATAATAAAAAAACCTTAGTAGGTTTTTTATTATATAGGGTAATTCTTATACTAGGTAAAGTAATAAAGTATAAGATATATAAGGAGTTAATAGCTATATACTTTATATAAATAGTTACTTTTTTTTTTATTACTTTAAGGTATAGAAAGAGATTAGAGGTTTACTTAAGTAAAGACTTATATTACAGTCTTAAGCTAGTATTAATAATAAAAAATAAGTTAGTTAGCTCCTTTTATAAAAAGGACTAAAGTAAGGGGTAAGTACTAACTATATTACTTACTTTATTACTAAAAAAAAGAAAAATTAACTATTAAGGCTTTAATATAGCCTATAGGTTCTTTAGGCCTTTTATTATATCTATTTTATTTATATTATTCTTTTTATATACTTATAACTAAGTAATTATAAGTAAAAAATCCTTTTATATTCCTTTTTTAATTTACTTTTTATTTTAGTATTTATAGTTAATATAGTAAATAAAATACTATTTTTTTTTATTTATTAGTAGTGCCTTTTTTTTTATTTTATAGTATTAAAAAGAAAGTTAAGGTTAATATATTATTATAGTTTATTTTAAAGGCTTACTTTTTACTTATTTTTTATATAAGTTAAATAGCTATAAGCTAGCTAGGTAACTTATACTTTTCTTACTTAAGTAATATAGTAAGTTATTAATATAAATTTATACTTAGGCTAATTTTAGGTTTTAATTTTTAAGTAGCTATTAGGTTAGTAATACTATACTATATAGTATTACTTATTTTTTAGTTTTTATTAAAGGATTTAAGTTTATATATTACTTAGTTTATAGTTTAATTAACTTAATAGCTAGCCCTATAAACTAGCTTAATATATATCTTTTAGTTATAAATATTAATATAGTTACTAATAAAGTAAGTTAAAAGTATTATATATAACTAGCTTATTTTTTATAAATTAGCTATTTTTTTAGCTAGATTTTAAATTTTAAATAAAAAGGTAAAAAGTTAAATCTTTCTTTTAATTTATAATTACTATTTTTTATATTTTTAAAATTATAAGTTTTATATAGTTTTTATAAAAGTATAAAGTAAGTAAGTTTAAATAAAGAAATTTAAAAAATTTTAATATATAAAGGTATAAGGTAATTAAATTTAAATAAAAAAATTTTAATTTATAAAGGTATAAAGTAATTAAGTAAAAGGGTATAAGGTAGTTAAGTTTAAATAAAAAAATTTTAATTTATAAAGATATAAAGTAGTTAGGTAAAGGGGTATAAAGTAATTAAGTTTAAATAAAAAAATTTTAATATATAAGGTATAGGGTAGTTAAATTTAAATAAAAAAATTCTAATTTATAAAGGTATAAGGTAATTAGGTAAAGGGGTATAGGGTAGTTAAGTTTAAATAAAGAAATTTTAATTTATAAAGGTATAGAGTAGTTAGGTAAAGAGGTATAGGGTAGTTAAGTTTAAATAAAAAAATTTAAATTTATAAAGGTATAAGGTAGTTAAGTAAAGGGATATAGGGTAGTTAAGTTTAAATAAAAAAATTTTAATATATAGGGTATAGAGTAGTTAAGTTTAGATAGAGAAATTTTAATTTATAAAGGTATAAAGTAATTAGGTAAAAAGGTATAAAGTAATTAAGTTTAAATAAAAAAATTCTAATTTATAAAAGTATAAGGTAGTTAAGTAAAGGGGTATAAGGTAGTTAAGTTTAGATAAAGAAATTTTAATTTATAAAGGTATAAAGTAATTAAATAAAGGGGTATAAGGTAATTAAGTTTAAATAGAAAAATTTTAATTTATAAAGGTATAGGGTAGTTAAGTAAAGAGGTATAGGGTAGTTAAGTTTAAATAGAGAAATTTTAATATATAAAGTATAAAGTAATTAAGTTTAAATAAAGAAATTTTAATATATAAGGTATAAGGTAGTTAAGTTTAAATAAAGAAATTTAAAAAATTTTAATATATAAAGGTATAAAGTAATTAAATTTAAATAAAAAAATTTTAATTTATAAAAGTATAAAGTAGTTAAATAAAAAGGTATAGGGTAATTAAGTTTAAATAAAAAAATTTTAATTTATAAAAAGGTATAAAGTAATAAAATTTAAATAAAAAAATATAAATTTATAAAAAAATATAAAGTAATTAAAGTTAAATAAAAAAATAAAAAAAAATTATTTTATAAAATTATAAAGCTATTA